>CAEFZP010002577.1:0-323332 GCA_903064625.1 Mallotus villosus | reverse complement strand
TGAGTATACACGAGAGTTTTCGCGAATTAAACCGGAGATTTACCATACTGATGACGGTAGAGTCATAGTCGAGGATGAACTGCTGAACTTTATTGTGATCAAAATGCGAACACTAAGCCAAGATGATATTGTGGCGGTTGTGACGAGCAGTTTCAGCTCCGAGCGGATTGAGTCCTCAAAGGCAGTTTTAGCAGAGCTCTTTCCACACAACAAACGCTGGATCTCCTTCAGGGGACAGAAAAAGGATATTAACAATGTCAAAATGTGCATGCAAGTGCTTAATGAGTGCGGTGAAGAGGCTCCAAGATTTGTGTCGCACTTTTTGGATGAATTACCCCCTGTATCATTTAATCACATTGATGTGTCTGCGCTCCTCGGGAAAATGCAGCAATCAATGCTGACATTGACTACCTAAAAAGAACTATGGGAACTCAGGTAGATGCCTGTGAAACTATGCGGGAGGTTGCTGAAAAACTTGACAGCCGGCTGACTTCTGTGGAGGGGCACCGTGCCCCGGACGCTACGTTTCCGACTGCCTGCTTCTCTGTTGTGGAGATACAACCCGGCCCTGCGCTTTCCTCGAATGTGATGGAGAAGCCGCCGGGCCCTGATGCTGCCCCCGCTGGTGTTAATGGATTGCTGACAATATCGCCTGGCAGGAACGGCGGCTGTCAACCAGCCCCGTATGTAGATCCAGCCCTGGGACGTACGCAGGACCCCCCATGGAGCATGGTGGTAAAGGATGGGCGCCGACTGAAGCAACGACTGAAGCAGGTAGGCCTACCTGAGAACTCTGCACATCGAAGCCCTATACCTTGCAATGTAAAACTCCGGCAGCAAGGAATGTGAGAAAGAAAACCGGCATAATCGGGACTGGTGTGGATAGCAATATACTGGCTGTCAAAACAAAGATAGTTAAGGTATTTGCTACAAAGTTTGATCTCAGTTTGGAAGCCAACACTCTCAGTGAGTACCTAAAAACTAAGTTGGATCGGGAAGTGACATGTAGAAAAATTGAGTCTTCACAGAGTAGATTTAGTTCCTTCTGTGTCACCGCTGAATGTAATGATGTGGCGGAGCTTTACGACCCGCTGCTTTGGCCCGCTGGTTCTTTTGTCCGACGCTACTATGAGCCCCGTCGCCCTAAAGGAGCAGACGGACGCCCGCCTGGACCAGAGGATGCCCCTCGCTCCCTGGGCGAGGGGCTGCTGCACGGAAACGGGGCTGGGGTGCCTGTTGCATTGGTGGGATGAAGACGAGGTGAAGGCCAGCTGCTCCGCAGGGAGCGACAACACACATTAAATGCGTGTTGTTTTCATACAACACTCGCGGGTTGCGGGTAGGACATTCTGCTACTGACAGATCAAGACGTCTGGTGGTGGATACACTACTGGATGAATGTGACATTATGTGCCTGCAAGAAAACCTGGCTGGCGAAACAAGATCTGGATAAATTGAACACTCTGCACGTGAACTTTCATGGGGCTGGAGAGTCTACTACTGACCTCAGTACGAGGCTGGTTCGAGGTAGGATAGCTGGTGGTGTTGCTATACTGTGGAACATTAAATATGACTCAATGGTGAAGGTGATGCGTCTAAATGTTGACTGGGCCATAGGGCTAGAGTGTAATTTTAATGAAAAGAAATTTACCATTTTAATGTGTATACACCGTATGAATCGTATGAGCATGAGGATGAATTTCTGAATAGGTTAGCTTTTATTCAGTCCTTCATAGAGGAAAACAGCTCAACTTGTGTTTATGTCATGGGTGATTTTAATGCTGACATGTCTGATAGCAAATCTTTATTTGCAGCACACCTGCAGCAGTTTTGCAATGAGTCCAAATTATTTCTATCGAGTAAAGCTCTGTTGCCTGACACAAGTTTTACCTATGTTAGTGAAGCGTGGCACACAACTTCTTGGTTAGATCATATTGTGACCACAGCTGATGCTCATGCCTCGCTGGTAAATGTGGAGGTTTGTTATGAACTTGCCACCTCTGATCACATACCTATTGCTGCACTGCTAAATGTTGAGAATGTTCCTCTGCTGTCCAGAAATAATAATGCTGCTTCCTCAAGTAAACTGGACTGGTTAAAGCTGAGCAGAGAGGATGTGGCTGGATACTCACTGCGTACTGACAAGCAGTTAAATAATATTGCTCTGCCTCATGAGGCCCTAATGTGCTCTGATATGAATTGTAAGGACGTACAGCATGCTGAAAAACTCTGTGCCATGTATGATACTATTGTGAAATGTCTCAATGCCTCCAGTGAACCTTTTAATAAAGGTAAATGTAAGGTACGCAACATCAGACCTGGGTGGAATGAGTTTGTAGCTGAGCAGCACGCTGAGGCAAGAGAGGCCTTTAGACTCTGGTCAGAGGCAGGTAGGCCTAGACATGGGCTTTTGCTAGATATGAAAAAACGTACAAATGCTAGAGTTAAGTATGCACTCCGGTTTATTAAGAAAAATGAAAACACAATGAGAGCGGACTCGCTTGCCAGAAATTTACAGAACAATAACCCAACTGACTTTTGGAAAGAGGTCAAAGTAATGAACAATAACAAAACACCTCTTCCGTCTGACATTGAAGGTGTTAGTAGCCCAGAAAAAATTGCTGAGCTTTGGCGTGAGCACTACTGTAACCTTTTTAATTGTGTTAAAAGTAATCCAGTTAGGATCAATCATGAACATAGTGATATCTCACCAGATATGATAGTCAGGGCAGCAGATATCTATGATGCCATTAACATGTTGGATAACAACAAAGCCTGCGGTATGGATCGTATATCTGCAGAACACCTCAAGTATGCCAGCCATAAGCTCTGCCCTTTGCTTTCCATGTGTTTTAATGGTTGTCTGGTTCATGGTGTCCTGCCAAATGCTATTATGTCTGTAATATTAGTGCCTGTGCTTAAAGACAAGGCTGGTAAGCTCAACAGTATTGACAATTATCGACCCTATTGCATTAGCCAGTATCTTGTCTAAAGTACTGGAGAGAATACTGTTGAATAAGCTAGAAATGTATATTCTTACTACTGACAATCAGTTTGGGTTCAAAAGAAAACATGGCACTGACCTGTGTATCTATGCTCTTAAAGAGATTGTGTTCAGGTACACTAGCCTGAACACATCTGTATTTCTATGTTTTATTGATGCATCAAAGGCATTTGACAGAATAAATCATGAAAAATTGTTTGTAAAACTGTTAGATAGAGGTGCCCCTAAATTCTAGTAAGAATTTTAGTGTTTTGGTATGCCCATCAAACTTTTTGCGTTAAATGGGACAATGTTTTATCTGCTCCTTTTTGTGTAAGCAATGGTGTGCGGCAAGGAGGAATTCTGTCTCCTATGTTATTTAATGTTTATATGGATGACCTCTCTAAGCAACTTCAAGAGTGTAAGACTGGGTGTGTGGTGGGAGAGAGTATTATCAACCACCTCATCTATGCTGATGATTTGGTCATCATGTCGCCATATAGTGCCGGGCTACAGCAACTGCTTCAAGTGTGCTCTAGTTACGGCATCCAATATGACATTAAGTTCAATCCAAAGAAGAGTGTTATTATGATTGTTAAAACTAAGGAGGATCAGAAGCTAACGTTTCCTTCATTCTCACTGTCAGACTGTACTCTACAGGTGGTTAGAAAGGTACGTTATTAGGTCACATCATCACTGATGATCTTTGTGATGATGATGATGTCCAGCGCCAGTGCTGTAAACTCTATGCACAGGCCAATATGTTGGCACGCAAATTTCATATGTGCACAGAAGATGTGAAAGTTAGTCTCTTCAGAGCTTACTGTACCCCTTTTTACACAGCTCACCTCTGGTGTAAATATAGAACAGCTAAACTGAGGAAGCTGCAGGTAGCGTATAATGATGCCTTTAGGATCCTCCTTAAGCTTCCAAGGTGGACTAGTGCTAGCTCCTTGTTTGTGACAAGTAATGTCCCCACCTTTCATGCTGTGTTGAGGAATTTAATGTATACATTTATGTGTCGACTTCTTGAGTCAAAAAACAAAGTAATAATTGCACTCACTGACACTAAACAGAGTGATACAAGGTACTCCTCTGGGCTGTGGAAACATTGGAATCGATGCTTGTATGTATTTTAATCTGTGTTGACTTGTATTTGTATTGTATTTGTATTGTCTTTTTATATGGAACTTTGAGTCCGAAATAAAGTATTCATTCATTCATTCATTCTAAGCAGAACATTTGGATGCAGAGATGTGTCTGTCACTCTCCTGCTGGCATGTTTCTCCTGAGGCGGCTGAACGGACTCACACTCACTTGTCTGCCTCAGCCTTTTTTATATGTTCTTGTATCCATACCTAAACCAAATTCAGTGTAGAAATCATTGGGTGCCAATGTTAAACATAATATTACTTGACAAAACATAATGTTTGTAAACGTGGAATACATATCCTTGATAGAAGTGAAGATATGGTGCTTTGTCCACCCTGCAGAGTGCATTCCTATTGGCTATTTGAACATTGAACACTGTGTTGTAGCAGGAATTCCATCTACAGTACACTGGTGTTGCCAGGCCAACCAACAGTTTCACCATGAAAAAAACAACACACAAACACAAGGTTCTGGGCTTGTACAGCAAAGCTAGAAAGTTCAGCAAATCTGGCACATTCACAGTGAAGGAAATTAAAAATCCATCCTTCGATGGCCAGCGCTCTCAGAAGAGCAGGATTGCTTATTAATGACATCATACAGTAGGGGCTCGGAATGTAAACCAAGTCAATTGACTTAATTCTCACTCAATCTCAGCGTCTGAATGACCTTAAATGATCCAAACTAAGCATTCTTTCACACACTCGGTTTTAAAACACGGGATAAATGAATGGGCGTGAACCACAATACTTGAAAGACATCTGGTAAATCATTTAGTAACTGGAACAGGTGGCCTTCATACATACTTTAGAATCTGAAATATTTATAGACCTGCCAAAAACTGAGCACTTATCATTTGGTTTCCATGGACTGTGGTATTTTCCTCATTAGAAGTAAATATTTCTCACCATATGGTTTTGTTGAATCATTAATCTCCTAATATCACTAAATAAGGAAGATAGGAAACAAGATGAAGATACCTGCCTTAGAGAAAGAGAAGGTAGAGGTAAAGAGTGAAGAAGGGGAAAAAGACACTCAGTGCTCAATTGTTTTGGTCATTCATCTATCATTGATATCTGATGTGAGCAATGTAAGCCCATTTATTAACTGGCTGCCTCGCTAGTTCACTGTTCAGCACCCTATTAAATGTACTGCAGTGCATATTATTACACATTTCACCCCTTTAACCTGGAGACTTTCCCATTACTGTCTGTGACAGAGAACAAAACAACAAGACTCAGTCACAAACAAATCTTATTGGCCTGTGGAAGCAACTCGTGGCAAATGTTCGGTATCATGAATCCTTTGAATATAGACATGGTCATTTTAGCATGAAACGGTTATGAGCCCATTTGTCAAATCCACTTTAAAACAACAAAGCCACAACGTCCTCTAGGCGACAGCTCGCTCAGGCAGAAAGGAAGAAACACACCGCCAGAAGTTGGGTTGAAGCAGAAGAAGCTCATTTGCTAGTACGTCAATCAACACGAATGCAGAGGTCTGCCTTTTCAGACAGGAGGAGGAAAAGAGGAAGTACAACTCCCGCTTCCCTTTCGCAGCCGTGACAACCATGACACACTCAACTTCATCTCCATATCCTGAACCGGAGGGCTGCACAGGCTGTTGCTGGAGGTGTCTGGGCATGTGCGTGTGCTCGTCAGAGTGTTTGCCAGTGAAAGTAGGTGTGTGTGTGTGATTCTACCTACCTGTCCAGTCTTCCTGCTTTTGTCTAAGAGCCTGTCACGAACCCCATCTCCTTCTGTCCCCGCTCCTCAGGACCAAATCCATTCGTTCGTCACATCTCATTTCTGCGTTGTTTCGCTTTTTCCTTCATTCTGGAATATTGGCAGATATTACCTCTCAAGGATGTCCTCCATTCCCTGCTTATCACCATAGTGTCACGGGTATGGTGAGGACCCAAAAGCAGCACAGGCAGACAGGTCCAGTGGTGGGCTGTGTAGCCGCAGAGCCGAGCAGGTGTGTAACCAAGAGGGGATAGGCGAAACTCGTGGTCGAAGACAGAAGGCTGAGGTAATATCCAGGAGATCGGTCAGGCAGGATAGTCAGAGGCAAGCAGGGTCGGAACCGGGAGATCAGGCAGAAAATCGCTGGAGAGTCTGGTGCAAGCATCGAGAACAATCTGGCAATGAGTGAGAGTGGAGCTGGAGCTTAAATGCAGCCAGAGCAGAGAGCACAGGTGAGTGGAGTTGGCTTAATGAGAGGGGTGTGTCTGATTGGCAGATTGAAGCAGGCAGGTGCAGAGTGGTAAGGCAGAGCTGAACTGTGACACATAGGGACAGTAGTCGTGGAGATAATGAGGCCCGATTTCTATTTCAAAGGCTCTCCAGCATGGAGAGCAGCAAATGAGAAGGGGGCCATGATAAGAAGGGAGGGAGGAAGTGAAGGAGGGGAAGGAGATAAAGGTGAAGATAATTTTTCGGTTATTTAACACTTATGTGTTCACTGTTCCGTCAGAATTGACACATGGTACTGTACAGTCCTTGAAGTCATGATGGGGATTGAAGAGAGGATCTAAATAATGAGCTGATGGGTGCGGTAGTTAGAGATACGTGTGAACAAAAACAGAACCCCGTCTGTGGTCACACCATGGTTATCATGGTGATGATGAGGGGGATTCTATGTGTATTCCATGTTCTCTGCTCTTTGACATTTGAAAGGGTTGAGTAAGAGCTCTTATGCCCTAATCAGGGCAGAAGGTAACTAAACCATTACATTGATACGGTTGTTATTTTGGACAACCTTGAACCTTTTCCCTCTCGCTATGTGTATTTATTTCTCTCTCTTTCTCTATACATCTCTCCCTCTTTCTGTCTCTCTCATTATACATTCTGAGTATGCTTATAGTGATGTGTTAATCATAACCATTAATGTCACTTTCAAAGCATTAGTCCAGCAGTCAAAACACTGCCATATTCAGTCATTATAAGCAACCGGATATAGTATATATTTCACCATTTTATATTTTGCATATGCAAATGTACTGGACTCGTTAGTTTGTTACATTGTAGTACAATAATAGTTTATGAGTTTGTTATTTGTTGGTGAAACAATATTGCTGTGGCCAAGAGGTCTCATCGATGGAAAAATAATCTAATGCTTTATCTGTACGTTACTTGAAACTGGGAAACCATCAAGAACTCTTGTAATCTGCCATCTGGCCCCATTCTGTCACCTCCACTGTAACATATCTACCACCACAAAACACCCACATGCACACAATCAACCACATCTGAAAAAGCTCTATGGCAAAGTTTTTCCATCAAAAATCGCATGGTATAATGATGCCTTTGTTTTGTAGTGGAGGTGGTTTGAAAACTACAAGCAAACGTGCATCCTCAGACCAAAGTTGTGCTATCCTTGTGTATCAGGAGGATCAGACTTGATACCAAGGCATTCACACTGTTCCTGGGTTTGTGTGAATTTACAGTCATTGTCACTATCATCATGGTACCGAATACTATGTCTATATACTATACCCTGTATGTAAGACAGACAGAACAAAGGCCTGCTCTGTGAGCCTCAACACAAATCAAATATGCAGATTGAACTCTGCTGGCACCGGCAGCTATCTCAGCAGCTCATGTGTGGGCGTGGGTGATTGACACGGGTGGTCTAGAGTCTAGACCATGCCCTGGCAGGGAAAAACATCACAGTTTCACCCACACGTCATTGTGTGTCTGTGTGTGTCTGTGTGTGTTTGTAAGGCTATGACAACGGCCACAGGCACGGTTGGTATGGGGATGGCAGACTGCAATCTCGTTGTCATTCTTGCACAAAGAATTCAAGTACCACAGATTTAGGCCTTTGGCGATGATCTGACACTGGTATTCAAATGTACAGTACGTACAGCAGGACTAAGGTTTGGGCCTTTGCTTGAAATGCTTTAGCTTTGTTGTAATGACATTTGTATGTTGAATACATACCTTATTGTCCATATCTACTGTAAACATTATACATCTACAGTACCTTAGAGAAGTGAGCAGAAGGAGACACCGTAGTGGAACGTGCAGTGGGTAAAGAAGCTTCATTATGTCCAACGCAATGTGGCTTGAATCCAAATGAAACACAACTACATTATTTAAAAGCTCACTCTCACTGAGAACAGAGAGAAGGTTATGCGCTAAACTGCTCCTTCTTGTCCGTGGTCCGGTAATGCTGTATCACAGGCTTAGCCTACTTTAATTTGGAGAGATATTAGGGGAGACCAGAGGGACTTGACATTTGTAATATTCCCCAGGCGGGCGCGCAAGTGAAACTGGGATGAAATCCCACCAGATCTCAGATGATCATTCTCTGTTAATTTGCTTGTGGATCCTTGAAGTTACAAGGATAGGAAAACTGCTGCTGTTGAAATCAATGTGTCTAGAAAAATATTCTTCCGACAACAGGTTTGACTGGTACATGGTTATGATTTCAATGTTCTTTGATATGTAAATTCAATTACAGTGTCAGAGCTGTTGAAGGAAGAAGCACTATTCGCCAGTTTTGAGCTCCACTTTAAAAGCCTTTTCTTTGCAAAACAGTAGAAAAATGATGAATCCGACTTGAGCTGTACAAAAGCATTTTGCTGACCGTTATTGAGTTTGATACGTCCACCTATACAAAAGGGACGTTTTCACAAAGATGCCTGAGGAACTCAAATTCAATATAGTTTGATGTTTCCATGGAGCCAATTTTATTATATATTTTAGTTCACCGGTAAAAATACAATAGACCTTAATGTTGAAATAGACCTTAATACAATCACTTTCAAAGAACGTATAAAACCCACAAATACTGGAGAACCACTATTTCCAGAGTGATTCAAGAGTGTAGGGACTGGTTATGGTTATGTGTTACACTTGTGCTTTTGGGTTCGGGTTAGGCTTAAGGTTTGAGGGTTTTCTCCAATGACAGGCACATGCAGCATTTAGTTACACTTGCTGAGATTGACCGCACAAGGCACAGTACTTTCAATATGCTACGACAGATTGTCCCACCACATCCCTCAGTATGTCAAGAAAAAACAACCGGAAAATAAGTGACATACCTCTGTATACATGACACAACAAAAATGACCATGTCTGAAGGCTGATGTTTCCCAAGCTTGAAAATGGGAAATCATTTGGCTTGTACTGCATTCACTGCATCGTAACAGACATCAGTGTTGAAAAGATTAGACTCATTTGACCTCTCACTCATCAGTTCTCAAGTAATAAAAAACTAGGATAAAACGGAGCCAAGAGGGAGTTTAGCTAATTTCCCTCAATGGTTGGGTCTTAAGTTTAACCTTCATTACGTTCTACTTTAACTACCCTTTTTAACATCAGAGGTAAATTACAGACTTCTGCAAGACATTACAAGACATACCATTACTGAGTAACTTTCTGACAATCTTTTTAGAGGCCTGTCACTACTACTACAAAGCATAACTACAATATGTGTAGACATAATGATCCATCTATACCAACGTATCCATTAAATAGCTTCTGGCCAGAAAAAAATATTATTCCTTAATGTAAAGAATATCTTTAGAATAAGTTATTTGGTTGGGTATTTGGAAAACACTGAGTCATATGCCAAAGATCACAAGGTTACCAGGTTGCAATTAATCACTGAGATTGCTTAGCATTTCTTCACAAACCACTTCACATTTTTACACCTATTTTCCAGCTTCCCTTGGGGTTCTATGTTAGTGGTTTACTTATAAAGTCAAAGCGGTCTCATTAAACCTTGGGTTTAGTTGGAGCATTCAGGATGTGTAAAGCTTTTTCATTTTCTCTGTCAGTATTGTACAAAGGCACACATCCAATGTGCAAATGTTACGGTCCATATCCAACGCAAATGTTATGTACACCAAAAAGAAAATAGATTTCATATTATTATTTTTAACTTTTGGCGTATGTAACATTTGAATTGGATATGGATTTTCAAACCTTTTTAGGGTTGATATTTACCTTATAAATGCACTTTTTTGTCTAGACAAATGCTATCTAGTTTTGAATAATTCAGAGCTGTCCTTGTTCCACACAGCTTCTATGGCTACAATTCCAGACTTGATCTTCAAATCACAAGACATTCCTTCTCTGTCTTTCTCTTTCTCTATCTCTCTTTTCCTCTTCCTCTCTCTCTTTCTGTAGTCCTCTTTCATTATCTCTCTCTTTTCAGCTTTTTTTTTAAATTTCCTTGTCACTTTTGATCAATTCTCCATTATTGCCTTGCACTCTTGAAACTCAACATCATTTCCATCCCTCGATCCATTCCATTCTCGCTTTGACTTTTCTCCTTTCCACTTCCCTCCCTCTCTTCCCTCCTTCTCTTCCCTCCCTCCCTCCTCGTCTTCTCCCTCGCTTCCTCTCCATCCCTACCAGCCAGCCTCTCTCCAGAGTATCTTAAAATAGGAAGGGTGTCAGCATTGTCATTGGGCTGAGATAAAGTGCATTTCCTCAGTTCCGTTTGAGCAGCTCCCACTCAAAGCTGCACTCCTCCCTGCGGACCCTGCGTTAGTAAGAGAAATAGAGTCAAAGAGCTTGCATGGATCAGCCTATTATTTCACCATGTTTCTCTTTATCACAGATAAGCTTAACTCTGGTATATTTTTGCTTCTCTTCCATCTTCATATATTCTTTTTTTCTCTCTCCAATCTTATATAAAAAAAACCTGAGGAGAAGAAGAAGGGTATCTTTTTCAGACAGTCAGAACTACTACACCTAAGGAAATCCAGCGTTCAGATTTGGGGAAGAGAGGAAGGAGAGTGTGAATTAAAGAGAGGTCAGGATCTCATTCATTAATGTATTCACTTGTGCATTACCTACTGCGCTTCTACATTAGTCTTTGCCACTTTACTAACACTGGGTGAGATGCCTGGCATGGCGTTTTGAAACAAGAGGACTCTCTCGCTCTCTTTATCTTTCCCTCCCTTCCCTGCTCTGTCTATCTCTCTCACTCCCTCCGGTTCACTCCCCCACCCCCGTCCTCCCCCACCCCCGGCCTTTACAGATGCAGTATTCTCTACAGTGAAATTACTTCCACAGCCCAGTGTCTGTGGAAGCTGTGAGGCAAAGCAGAGTCTGTGTCCCTTGTGAGCCTAGATATGCAACCCACATGCTGATAGGACTGCAGCCGAGCGACGACTGGATGAAAAAGACTTCCCCCACCAACAAAACGAATCACCCTCTCTAACTTGCGACCTTCCTTTTTTTATTATTAGGATTTTAAAATGCCTTATTCTAGACTCATGCATATTGTTTAGAGGGTTCATGCATGGGTTTATGAGAGTTTTATATGACCAAGTGGTGAAAATGTGAGCAATTCCTGACCACAGCTCGCTCTTTTACCGGCAGGAGTAGGGGTATTGATGACCATTACATTTGTATTGATCAAATCCTTAAAAAGCACAGACCAGTTAATCACTAAATGAAAGTATTGAACTCCATCAATGAGCAGAAGGTAAACCTCACCAAGCCTTATCAGATCATATTCCACTAGGAAATCAGACTCTTTTCAGAATGGTATTCCGGGAAAGAGTTTGAATTCTTTAGAGCTTATAAAGGTTATGCTCTCTTCTCCTTTCAATCCCCTGGCTTTAGGATGACTTGCAATGTCTTGAGATATGCATTATATACTGTGGGTGTGACTTTTATGTGTTTATACGTGTGTGTGTTTGCAGGTACAGTTGGGAATTTTAAATGTGTCTATTTTCATGAACATATAAAGATGGTGCCTTGCAAAACAGCATATTTGGACAATCATCATCTTCTCACTCTGACAATAGTCACCATCATCAAATCATTATCACAGCCTCTCCCAAGACCCCTCCCCCCACCCCCACCCCCCCACACACACACACACACCCCTTCACGGGTCTGTCACCTCACGGTCAAGTCACCCTCAACTATTATCCTCCAATTTGTGCCATTGACTGGTGAAGGCCACGTCTGTGTTTGAGGGACCTTCAGTAATTACTCGACAACGTTCCTGAATGAAGGACTGCTAATGGTGTTAGTATTAGCACTGTTTGGCAATTAGCAGGACTGCTCCGCGGTGCGTGGCGAGCTGAGCTAGCAGCCAATGGGCTCCATTTGTCATGTGAGCGGCAAACGCCAAAATAGTTCTGAAGGCCTGTAAGTTCAGACAAATCCATCACCGTTGCCCCCTCAAAACTGCCATGGATTCAGTTAAGTTATCCTTTTCCTAATCTGGTATGTCAGCGGTAAATGGAAGCGTGATGGGAAAAGGGGGAAAACTGGACTTTAAATATTATATATTTACAGTAAGAATAATGGTTAGTGATTGACTGGAAACAATTTGACAGTGTTGTGACTGTTTTCACATTCGAACGGACACACACACACACACCTGAATGTAAGGCCACAGGAAATGTTGGATCCCTAAGAGACTTAACCTTTAGCTTTCAAATTGACAGAAAATCATTCTGACAGGAATAGGAAAACATTCATTTAAGCTATCTCAGTAAGAAAAAGCTGCAAGGCTAAACATTGGGCCGGACAAGTACTGTACTGTGAAAAGGCAGCAGAGTCAATTCCACCCCTCTATGTCTAAAAGCCATATAGGCAGTAACAGCAATGCTGAACACTGCACATTTTAGTGGTCTCTTAGTCCGTGCCAGTTCAAAAGGCCAGGCCAGTAAAAACCCTGCAGCCGTGTGCCACATCATCAACTCCTCGACTCCACATTGATTTTTATGAGTTAGGCTACAGGAGCAATAATTTATGAGACATAAGATGGATATTGCTGGGCTTTGGGTTGGTTCAATGTGTTTAGCAATAGACAATGGATGCCAGTCCCAAGAGTTCAAGTTGGCGACCTGTCTGCTGGTGATTCACCAAGGATCAAAGCTTTGGTTGCTTTTTGTAGCCATGCTCTCAGAATGAGTCAGTCCTGCCCTGAGACCAATGCCACATCTCGGTTCAACAACAATTTACCCTTGGCCTAATGGTAGAGCCTACAGAGAGCCCTGGTCACAGAGGAGATGACCCAGGGCTCCATCCTCTTCCTTAGGCCTATCAGTCGCATTGCAAACATTTTACTGAACAGAACCATATGTCTCTAATTGAAGACTAATTAGGCTCTGCCATTCATGTTTCATCAGGGTAGTGTTATCTGGCTTCCTGTTTAGCCTTTCCCATGGCCCTCCATCCCCATCAGTCGGTCACTGGCAGAGATGTGATCAAAAACTGGTTTTCAATTTCATGAAGGAAATCTTTGAATGTTTAATTCCCTAGCTAGCACCCCTTGTCCCTCAGACCAGTTTGATTACTGGCAGAATGGAGGAATGGTGGAGTTGTCTGTGAAGTTGGCAGACTGGCCATCTAAAGCACATCAAGAGTTGAGGAGGAGGAGTTGGAGGAGAGACAGATGAGGGGGCAAACTGGATCAGATTGAAACATGTCAAACATCAACGAGGCGACATTTGAGACTTGTGGGCTCCACATTTTGAGAACAAAGGACACCAAGATGTAATGATCATTCCAGATGTATTCTAGAACAAATGTAACAGCATGGAATGACAGTCTTTTCTATCAAACCTTTTAATCATGTATCTTCTTTCTTTTTTGATGATTCATAACTACGGAGCTACAGTTGTGTCTGTTCTATTGGAGGGCTGTGTTATAAGTATGTGCATACTCTTCATTTCTGTAAGATAAAGAGTTTGTGTGTGAGAGAGTGGCAATGTGTGTGAGAAATAAATAAAATACAGTGTGGATATGTTTGAGTGAGAAAGAGAAACAGAGAGAGCAAGAGAGAGTTGGAATGTTTGTGTGTCAGTGTGTGAAGGGGAAGCCTCAGGAGAGAGTAAGGGTGAAATAGTGAATTGGTGTGTGAAGAGAGTGGCTACTGAGATTCTGCAGTCATGGCAGAAGGTCCATCCTTCACAGAAAAGTGCTGCGAGCATAAACAAACAAGAACATAAAAGAGATAAAATAAAATAAAATCTGTTTCAAAGACGTGGACAGTTGTTTTTTCTGACAAATTGTTTCAGGGAAAACAGCCTGCAAAGTAATCTTCTGAGTAAGGCGAAGCCTCTCTTAGTGATGGCAGTACTCACTCTTAGTGAATGACAGCAAAATAGACATTGATTGTCAATAATTGAAGCGGCAAGGTATGGATTTTCGTCTAAGTCCAGAGTAAGGGCAGATGGTATCTTTTTTCAGTCACAGCTTAAGAAAAAAGAGACCTGCCAATATTTTTGTGTGGCAAGGCAGAGTGAGAGATGGAGACTTTTAAGGAACAGGTACCTATTTTTCTATCTGAAACTGAGTGCATTTGTGTGTGTGAGTTCTCCTGCTGAAATACACATCAGGTGCTTTGGTAATACACACATGTATGCATACAAATGTGAATGACAAGCAGACTGAACAACAAAGCAAGTCCTCTGACTCTCAAAATACGCAAGGGACTTTCTTCTGTTTTCCGCTGGGGTTATCATTTGATCAAGCGTACAAACAAGCGTTCATGCACACTTGCACATGCCTCAAGAACGCGACGGAAGAGCCACGACATGTAAACACGAAACGTTTGTCCACAAACAGGTAGACAAACGCACCTCGTGTATGCACGCAAACACAGACACCGAGCTAGGCACACAACCACTACCAGAGGCTTCCTAAAAACACGGCAACGAAACAATTGCGCTTGGTAGAGCCACACAATCACTTAAACATGCAAAACATGCAATCTTAGAAGTGGGCCGGAAATATCTTCACTCAATAGCATCCTGACCCCCACTGTTACCGACAACCCGTCGTTATCAACGTCAAACACAAATAATACATTTCCCACTGAACACTAAAATAGAACTTATTTTCATTTGAGCTCGACTCATTCTGCTCCGCTTGGTGTTGCAGATGACGTATTTGATACGAGGAAGAGGTTCTTACTGTTGCTATCTCGACTGTGTGAGAAGTAAAAACCTGACGATGTTATTCTGGCCCACTGCAAAATTGTGGCGCCAGTTATCAGAAAATAACACAGAGGGAGGTTATCAAATGTTTAAAATCGAACGTACATTGCTGCTTACCATTCTGGTTTTGCATTTATATGACTTCTGTATGTTTTTGTTCGTTTTGTTGCATGTTTAGATACAGATTCCATTCCATTATAGATAACTGTACAACTTTCTCTAAGCAAGTCGACTTTTAGATGCCATAACTTTGCTGCGATCGATCGACTGGATGTTGGGAACAACACTGAGAGAGTTGTCTCCTTACTAAGGCCAGGGCAATGCAGGTGGATGGCCTGTGAAACAGATCAATCATTCATTCATTCCCTGAACGAACACACACACACACACACACACACACAAACACCCCACATACATATACACAAGCATGCACTCACCCTCACAAAAAAACCTACAACAGCACAGTTGCATAAGTAGATATGTCCACACACAAACACAGGCAAACTAACGTAAATGGCAGGCATACATGCAAACACATGCACTCAAGTCAGAGGTGGTTTCATCTAAAGTCGTGATGAGTAACTGTCTAACCTGGACTTGGATTTGTGAGTTTTGTGTTTGAATATGGAGACCAGCCTGGGTTCGGATCCCTCCCTTAGTCACACACAATCGATCACTCACAAACGATTCTTACAATTCAAAAGGTCTGGCAATAAAGGCTTCTGAAGTGAAGTTAGTGAATAGGTCTTGGAGAAAAAGCCACATTAAACATAGTTTCCTACTGTTTCCTTTGATGTGCTTTAAGTGATGCTGCTTTGTAATTAAAGAGCTCTCACAACGACAGCCTTATTCTATTCTCAGCCAACATTCTCCTCATTTTATAACGTTCTGCATATTCTTCTGACAGAGAAAAGGCATGTAATTTATCAACACAAGGGAAATTATAGCCTATTGTTTACAGAGAATAAATAAAGTGCCTGTGTAAAATAGGTTTAAGGATGTAAATGGATCATCTCACAAACCCTGCTCTAGTGTAGGCTGTATGGCTTTTAGGAGTCAAGACAGAAGCCATGTGTAATTTGTATGACACACACACAAACACACCTATCACTGACAACGTATCTTCTCCCTTGGTTCTTATCAATGAAACATATTTCAAACTTCACAGCCACTCATCTGTAATCTGACTCATTTGAAATCAACTCTAGGTTCAGAAACTATCCCAAACCGTTTGATCTAAGATCTACGATGAGCTGTAGAAATAAGGCTTTGGGAATATTCACTCGCATCTCCTTGGATTGATTTTTTAATCAAAAGTAATTTGATTAAATTCATTCCAAACTATGTCTGTTTTCAATTTAAAAACTCCATTATGATTTTCTTTCTCATTAAAGGAGGTAAATTGATACAAATCAATGTCATTTGCATATTGAAGTGATGCTTTTTAATTGTGCATTAAAGACCAAGAACTACAGCAGAACAGCAGTTATGGTTACTCATTACTGAAGGAGACACTGAAGTGGACTGGAAACTGGTCATAACCATCAGGCTTTGCCAAATAGGAACTGTTTTATCAATATGCATTCTGATAGCACGGATAAAAACATACAATTGTTAACTTCTCACCAAAAAATGCAACGCATAATTAGTTACCCACAAAGAATAATTCTCAATGAGTTGAGCTGAATTGTTGAGCTGTCCCTACACTTTCCAATCGGACTAAATTAGAGGAATCAGACACTTGTGAGATGTTTCACTGAATTGTGTTTTTTTATCACTTGGTTGGGAGACGATCTGGAGTACTCACTAGAGATCCCAGCAAACTGCTCAGCCTCCCTTTGAGTTATATCTCGTTTGATCGCCCGGGGTTAAGCCGGCATGGATCTATGACATAAAACATTTAAAACCGCGCAGCTCGCTTATGGCCCTCTTAGCAGAAATGTGAAATAAAGCACTTGATTTCATCAACATCTCAAAGAGCCGGCTTGACTTTCTACTATTAATGTTCCACTCCTAAAGAGAGAACAGAGCATTTGGCCTGAAGACATTCTGGAGTGAGCGTGGGTGTGGGTGTCAGTTCCTCCTCTTCTCTTCTCCTCAACCTCAGCTCTGACAGTGTGTGTCAGCTTTACTACCCAGTACAAAACCCAACAAAAATAGTCTGGATACCACAAGGTTGGACCGATATGATTAATGCGTGTTTTACGGAGATTAATCTCCTCAAGTTAAGCAGATTAATACTGGCAAGGATACCTTGAAACTGGAAAGTAGGTCTCTGTAGTAGTAGTGTTAGCAAGGATGAATATTACACTACTAATAGGTCTCACTAAGCCGCCTCTCATTACTCACATGATGACCGGACACAGCAACGGACGAGAGGAGAAATGTGATTGATGGAAGGAGAGATTGGAGGAGGAAAATTAGGTTTCTTGAGGTGGAGGTGAGGTGAGCCTTCAGAGTCTTGTCTGTCCTGCTCTCTCTAATGCTGTGTTCCTTGCAGTCTCTCTCTCTCTCTTTCCCTCTCTCTAATTTGGCCACGTCTCTCACGCTCTGTCTCTCCCTCTCCAGGAGGGTATTTAAGGGGCATCGGCGGATGACAGTACGGACAACCATGCTCCTCTCATCTATCATCCCAGCAAGTGTCCCCACAGGAAACACTCATCTCACACTCAGGAAGACAGCTAACAAGGGATGAAGGTGTCCACCAAGGACCTGATATGGAACGGCCCTTAAGTTTACTTAAAATAAAAGAATACATTTGTTTTTATTTTACTACAAACAAGGTCAATGAGGGTTAGGACTGGTGGAAGGGAAGCTCTCATCTTTTGTCATCAGTTTGGTCAGTGTTGCACCATGTGGTAGATGTTACGGGTGTGTGGCATTTTCGGGGTGATACTCTCGGCCTTGATTTAACCTTGATTTAAGCGACTCGATTTTGATATACACATACCTGTTGAGTTTCGGCTTCACTTGATAAATGTCTATGGATCAGTGGGTACACTTCCGGAAACTACCCTTACATGTCGAGAGCCTGCGGCGGCAATAGCCTGTGTAAGTTCTGTCTGGCAGCAGAAGGAAGCAGACCACTCGATCATGTTGGAAACCAAAGGACGTCCGGGGCAGGGCTGTGTGGTGAGTGGCATGGAGAGAGATCCATTGTGTCTCAGGCCATCAGAGGAGTCTGTCTGGGGCCCGACAGCTGAGACCAGAGTAAAGGCCCTCTGGTCACCTGTCTCAAGCCAGGGTAATCCGTAGTGACAGAGTCAGGGGAGGCAGCCTGCAACGGCCCCACCGCTGCTGAAAGGGGCCGCATGCGGAGGGAGAGAGAGATAGACACACACATGTTGTACACACACACCTTGGTCCTTACACAAGGACACTTGACCACTTGCATGCACACGCAGACACACACACACCTGATCCCATCTGCCTTGGTTGTGCAGCTCTGTCATTGTAATGGCCTTATCATCGCCGTGTGTGACCTGTGTCACATGAATCTGAAGTGGAGACACCTGGCAACTCGGGATCAGGGGGTCACCATGACCAGTGTGCCAACCTTCTCAGCGTGAAATGTCAGGGAACGGCCCTTTTCACATGGTGGTAAAACAGGGGATGGCGAGGTTGGATGAAGGATGGATTTGCTGAGTGGATCTGAGCCCTTCCTGCCTCTGCTAAACTTCTAGGCAGAAAATAAAGGATTTAAAAATTATTATGAATTCACACACACACACACACACACCACACACACAAACACGTGCACATAGACAAACACGCACAGTAATTATTACAATGACTCATATCCTACTTCAGTAGTCAGTCAGCTTCTGAGAGTTTCTTCCATTTCTGAAAGGATTTAGTTTTTCGCTCCAATTAAAGCTATCAGGACGTTTCTCTGGTCCCCCTCTCAGCCGTCAGCCCTGAGAAAGCTGCCTGCTTCATTCTCCACTCAGCCAGGGGTCGCAAGGCTGGCACGCCTAGCAGGGCAAACACTGGTGCAGATCCACTCCCATGCCAACCCTCCCACTCTCTCTCTCTCTCTCACACACACACACACACACACACACACACAGATGAATACGTATAGGGCAACTACGCACACACATAGAAACAAACAAACACATTTCTGGGAACTTACATGGCAAACATTCTTCGTACCTACACAGGATATATCTATCAGGATCACAACCCTCACTATTCACTCCATCTCCCGTAATGAGGGATAAGAGACAAGAAGTCAAGAATCTTTTCTGTTTGCTGGATCCGAGTCGATACGTGGATTCAACGATGCCAAAGGTGTGAAAATAACATCCATCTGGTCACCTGGCAACAAAGCAACAAGCCCACCTGGGTCAAACGTTTATGTAATCCCTGACCTCATACAGTTTAGTCATCCATGGATTCCCAACACAACCCAAAAACAAAGCTACTTTAGAGCTGGGGAACGTCTAACGAGCAACATCACTGACTATGACTGACAGACTACCTAACCTACTCCAATTCACCTTGTTTGACACATTCATGTCATGCATTATGTTCAAATACCCTGGTAGATTATCACTTGCGTAACATGTATGGCCAACAGCGATAATTTGGTCCCTGTCAGTTAGGAAGAGATAATTGAACCAGGTGGGTCTTGTCTGGGTAACGCTCACAGATAAACTTCTTCACTTTGATCTCTGTCCCCTCTCCCTTTTGACATCAAAATGCTTCAGAAGAAAATATGTAACAATGTGATAAATGCACAAACGTGCGCACACATGCACGTGCACACATGAAGATGTTTGAAGAACAAAGGGGCCCCGGCTCACCTCTTTTCATGCCTTCATCTTGTTTTCCTCCTCTCCCTCCGCTTGGCATTTGCTAAGTGTTTTTAAATGTCTCCACCTGTCATAGGGCTGCTCTCATTGGTTCAAATAGGACCTCATTGTTTTCCACACTACTCGTCGCCATGGCAGCAGGCGTTATCAGGAGCGTGGACGGTAAATATGCAATCAAACAAATCACAGCAGTTAGAGACATGGTGCGAAACACATCCTGTACTACTGGTTGACCATAACTGAATGACAAAGAAGTAGTGTGTCGTGATGGTCTAATGCAGCAGTGTAAAATGGTGGGATAATTGTGTGCATTGTCCATTGTGCAAAGTATAGGTGATTGTGTAGTTTGTGTGTGTGTTTGGTGATATTTACCATACATTTTTTACCACACCACTCCATCCTCTTGCTACTTACACCGACTGTTCCACTCAAAAATTCTCTCAAACACATACTATACTACACTGTATAGTGATTTCATTAACTTTGAGGGGAAATCGTCAGAGCACACAGTAGTCTACAGTGCGTTGAAAAAAGCGCTTGCAGTTTTCATGCCCATTACTCATTCACAGGCTCAGGCTCACGCAGTTAAGGGTAAAAACAGCAATGAAAGAGCATTTAATAGCTTTGATGTCTCCCAAATTACGTAATACAAAATGGAGCTTCCTAGTGGTTCCATCTAAAAAAGATTTGGAGTATGTTGTCAAACATGAAATTGGTAAACTCAAAATCATCCATAAATAGATAAAATCATGAATAAGTGATAGAGCATTTCGTAATCACTGAGTGAAAAAGCCTCCATGTTTGTTTTGATAAACATTCCCTTGCCTGTCTTTTGATAAGAAAGAGAAAAGTGAGCTAGCTCTTAATTAAATCCCCAACTACTGCAATTATTCCTTGTCTATAGACTCTCATCTATAACCTTGATTTGAAAGAAAACCTTTTGGATCTGAATAATATAATAATTTAATTATTTATATGAATTGCTAGAGAGTTATTCCCTAATCCTCTACCAACAATCCTACTCCTAGGAACCACTTGAGTTAGATGCCTGTCTTTGGGCCAATCTTGGATTTCTTTTTTTGCTTAGGACGTCCTTCTAAGCTTCAAATATTAGGTTTTGGGTAGGTATTACGTGTGAAGTTTTTGTTCAACCTTATTTATTGTTTGAAATATGTTCAGTTTTCTTCTTCATTTACTTGGGCATTACATGGAAAACACTTTTGGACAATGGCTGAGTACCTGTGTTAGGGAGCTTTTGCAGCGTATCTACAGATACATTCCCTCACACCTGCTGTAACAATCACCTGCAGTAGCTGTTCCGTTCAGTGGCAGTGGAACAAGAAGCGACACATATTCCCCATTGTCAACAGCTACTGCAGTGAAATAGTATAATTAGTGTTGTTCGGTGTGAATCTGTTGTGTAGCATGGGAATGGATTCTTAATTTGTTTCGGGGGTCCTGGGTTACATTGTTTAATGTTGTTTTAAATGGCTCTCTTAGCACTCATTCAGTCCCAAAGTCTGCTTTTTACTTTGAAAAAAGACTTAATGAAGGCATTGGGTTTCTCTTCAGGGATTAGTATCATCTTTAAAGGTATCCTTGAAGAGGACTTCTGTGATGTACGCTGGTATGCTGTTGTGAGGGAGCTTAAACGGTTCCGTGATTAAGGACCACACAGGCCAAACCGCCATTAATCACTATATTGTGCTGGGTGATCAGACCCTACTACACTGCAGTGTAGGTTGTCAAGAAATGTAAACATTTCAGCATCCCAATCAGATGTCTTTGTGTTCTACTTACCATCAGCAACGCCGAGATTGCAGCCAGTCCTGGGTAGAGGGACCAGAAGATGAAGAATTTGCACTTTACCAGATTTATTTTCACATCCTGTCACAGCAAGAGCTATTTCCATCGATGTTACAAGAGAGGTCCTATTTGTGATGATTGTAATTAGGGGTTACCAGAGCAAGTGTACTGATCCTAAAGTCATTATTATAGAATAATAGTGTCTACCAAGTGTCAAGATGGAAAATGTGCTTATGTGAAATGGTAAAAGGCAAGATTGTTTTCTTGTTGCACCAAAGATGTTTTTTGAAGCCCTGTATATTTCGATACTTAATACTTCACTTAAAAAGCTCAAAACGATGACAATGGAAGATACAAAGCTCTGTTTATTATAGCAAAAATAACCACATTTGAACTTTGAAGTCATGCATAAACTGTGAATTCCAGTAACTATTTTTAGCCCCTACTCACGTCCGTACTGCATGGCCAAACTCTAAAATGATTCAGAATGTGGCACAGGGGCATATGGGATCCTCCAATATAATCCCTAGTAAAAAAAAATGCTGCATATTTAATGGCAAGAGAAGAAATGAAAAAATGTAATACTTGGATGGTGATTTGATGGGGAATAGAAGACAAGGCCTATGGCCTACTAAGACATGTAAGGATTTTAGTCCCTGCACATTCTTCTCTAGTTAACAGAATCCTGACTGGCAGACTTGAATTAACAGAGCAACACTCTAATTCCACCGTGTGTACCTACTTCCCCAGCATGTGAATGAGAGCATCTCAGCTGTGTGTACATTAGTGAGTGCGGAGGATGCAACTTTAGCGGGGCGTCATTAGCAAATCATCAGCCGCTCCGTATAGCAAACTCGAAAAATACGGAATGGCAAAGCACTTCGCGTCGCATACGCAATCCGCAATCCGTCGCAATCCGCACAGCCCCAGAAGCCACCTGGAGGACAAAGGTCGACGGCTGTGTCGCAGAGAGACAACATATCTGACTAATGACTGATAGTTTGCTGCTAACGAAATGATGCATACTACTGTTCTGTGTTTTGCACCCCCAGGGTGGAAACTTGCAGTAGTGGTGATACACAAGGGTGGAAGCTAGTGACATGCGGAGGATTCCAAGGCTCAGGCAAATTAATTGTTAATTGTTGTCACTTGTTAATGTGAATTAGTAGAGGCATACCTTATCATATATTATGACAACCTATCAACACAGGAAAAGTAAACAAGGAAATAAGAGATTGTATTAATTGTGTAATTCTTTTTTAAATTTTGAAATATTCGTCTTTGGTGCAGTGATGTTTCCTTAGCAACGGCATTGCAGGTAGGCTACCAAGGAATTATTAAACTGTTTCATATATTTAATTATGTTTACTGTAATATAGCTTTTCATAATTGAAAATACACATGTTGTACCCAGGTTGTAATTTAGAAGCAGTGGGTAATGATTCTGACTGACAGGTTACACTTACTGCAATCACACAGTAACATTGCAAAATACACAAAAACATACACACAGAATTAGTATTCTCTGTTCTTGAACCAAAGACAAGACGCTAAAATGGTGAGTCATGGATGATAAATCAAGTGTATGAACTTAAAATGTGTTCAGTGTTGAATATGCCGATGAGTAGTAAAGGTATATACAGTATAAATGTATCCCCCCCCTCTCTCTCCTGTCTGTTCCGGTGGTCTCTCTGCTTTCCTGGCAGCCTTGAATCCTGACCGCAGTGAGACAGGGATCAATATGCTGCAGAGCACTTCAGTTGCTCCACAAATTACCCATCTCCTCCCGGCTCTGCCACGGGTGGGTGGGAGGGGACGCCCGAGAACCAAGGGGAAGGATCCTGTCACCCTAGCTTACACCTGTCGCCCAAATGAATAAAGAGTCCTTCAGTGGTTACTCCTCATCCTCCACCCCACCCCTTTACCTGTCTTTGGCTCTATCGCACACTCTCTTTTGTATGACTTTTACACACGTTCTTTCCTAGACACAAATGCTCTCTTCCTCTCTCATTCTCTGACCCCCTTTGTCACTCCTGCCTTTTTTTCTTCTTCCCCCCCCCCTGCAGAAACAGATTACCTTCTGTCTCTGTGCCTATCTCTGTGAGTGATCCATGCCACTGGAGATCATCTCGGTGCTAGAGAAACAAGCAGGCATGAAAGCATGTGGTTCTCTTCCTTACATCCCTTTCACAACGTAGGGAGAGGGAGAGGCACGTCTTGGGAGAGCAAGTCCCTTCTTGACCAGATTTAATGGAATTGAGTAATGACTAAACCATGTTAATGACATTTTGAAGCAAAGATTAAAGTAATGATGTAAACTTCCTTATGGGAAATATAATTTTAGGTAGTACAGTTCTAATTTCTAAGTTTCTAATTAAGGACTGCATTTTCTGCAATGTGTTAGCAGAACGTTAGTGAAGCTTGCAGCCTCAATCTGGAGTTTGTGTTTGAGCAGTACCTGTGGTAAACAAGAATAAAATGGGTCCACTAAAAATGTTTTTATGGATCTACGTATGCCCTGAAAATACAAATGATGAGCCTGAAGGATTGGTTGAGCGATTCATAAAGAGGAAAGCAAAGAAAAGAAGCATGTAAGTATGCCTTCCTCAAGCATCACTGGGTAAAACATTTGACCGATAATGTACAATAACCCATGAGCAGAAAAGTGCTATATGGATTGTTAATTCAAATGAATATTGGTTTTTATACAGAACATTCCCTTTAGTTAATAGCACATTATATCATTGTTCCTCTGTACCGATCTCTTGAAATCCCTCAAATCCTACAAGAAAATTATATCACAAGGTTATTTCATTTTTACAATCACAGTACAAAGATGTTTTTTTATATGGCAAAGCTAAACTTTATACACATAGGGATAATGTGTGTGGTGGGGAAGCAAGGAACTGATCATTGTTATTTACAGACAACTATCCACACTCAAAGTAGAAGTTCCGGCACATGCTAAATCTAGCATGCCACGGTTGGAAAGTAATGGAATGTCACAGTGCCATAAATTTAATTTCTAATTATTTCGACCAGAGCCACAGAACAGTTATCCTGCTATGTAATGACCATGAGTGCTATAAAGTTTGGAATAATGTATGTATGGAGTCGTATTGTGGCGAGGTTCAATATAATTTCAAGATGGGTCAAATATAGTAATCACATGCTTAACAAATTTTTAGATTGAGATTTAGAAGCCCATTACTTCTAGTTAACCAGACCATGACCAATGTGTGGATGTCAGACAGACTGAAGTACCTAGTTTATCCAGGAGTACAATATAAATGTTTCAACAGATAGTCCTGCATCAGCCTCTCTGAAAGTTAAAAACCAGGGGTGGAAGGGCCTTCTCATGCACTGGCCCTAAACTCTGAAACTCACTACCTGTTTCCATCAGAAACGCTCCTTCACTTGGGCTTTTTAAGAAAGGCAAGAAAGGTGCATTAGAAATAACATTTTTTACTGTCATTATCTATTATTGTCATTATCTATGCTTGATAAGTAGCTCTTCTTCTTGGTCCAACGTTAAACCCTTGAGAAGTGAGTGATCGTCGTTGAGGTTTCATCGAGAGTCGTGTTTTTTCTTCTCGTATTACCTCATCGTTCAAACCCCTCCCCCTGCCATTTCTGCCGTCTCTCGTACGGAACTTTCTGTCATAATATAACAACAAAGTCTGGGTTGTGACACTGCACTACTTCTGATGGCATTAATATGCAACGAGAGAACACCACATTGAACTCACTGACAGACGGTACTGATGCAACAAACAGAAATCACAGTCACTCAGCAGATCAATTAGCTGAGTAGGCTATGGGTGTGTGTGCGTGTGTGCATGTGTTTGTGTGTGCGGGCGTGTGTGTCTGTGTGAGGGATGGGCTGTAAATTATTTGCAGAGCAGGATCAGAGCAAAATTACACAAAGTAATTATGCACGTCGTCCCCCCTACCACTATCCCACATTTAGACAAGATCATCTATTTGCAAAACATTGCATCATACAGTTACCTGGGATAGTTTCTCTCGAGACTCTTCAACCAGGATGTCAGTGAATCAGCAATCAGACCTGTTTGTAGGTGTCTGCCGTCGGATCGACAGGGCATCTTTTAGACTCACTTTTAGGTTCACTCTGTCAAAGGAGGGCAGTCCTTAACTCTTCTCAAAAGTCACCTTCGCTTTGACTCAACTTCATGGACAGTATTGAACCCTCATGTTGGACCTGTTTATTACGGTTTCAGTCAAAACCGCCCTCTCCCTCGTGCCAAAGCATTTACAGCATGTTTTCCCTATGGCCAATCCTAGTCTCATGACACTCTGCCAGAAATGATTAACTGTGAACAATTATTATTTTAATGGGCCCATCTTGACACCGTAAAGAACCATCAAATGATGTGGTAGAGTGAGTTCTTTGTGGGAGATGTCACATTTATTGGATTTTCCTTTTCAAGGAGACAATACGAAAGAACCAGACGTTGTTTTATATCTCTGTTTGTGACGGCTCGTCACAGGAAAACAACAGACACAACAAAAGTGGAATGAATACATTTGAAAACAATGCATTCACAACACTGAACATTGTAATTGTGTACTTCTTGTAGATCAAGTGATATAGAGGGATATTTGCATAACAATTGCACATGTGGAATAGGATCTTTGAAGAAAGAAACTGAAGGACTCCAGTGTTTATGACAATATGAGAAAGTCAATTTGAGGAATTTTAAACGGCAGAGGCCATATAAATGAACTGCTTTGGAAACCATTGAGGGACTGATATCTGTCAAAGTTGTGGCTCTCAAAAAAAACACACCGGCCCATTTAGTTAAGTCCGTAGAAAAGGACTTAAAGAACCTCACATTAACATGGTTTTTACGGCTTGGTACAAGGCAACATGTTGAAATCAAAATGCATTAATGTATTTTTCCCTGTGACACTTCTAGCAGTTTCTTTATCTGTGGCCTACAGAGCCCCTGGTAGCCTGTCAGCCATCTTGATCTGCTTCCTGGCAGAGGCGAAGCTCTGGGACTGGATTTATGAATACGATCTGCATAATTACCCTCCCCATCCTGAGTTTGGGAAGCCTTGGGGTCCTCAATCGCCTCACACTCATTAGAATCCGCAGGGTCGTCTGGGAGGACCAGGGGGAGGGGGTGTGAGAAGCGGGGAGAAGGGGGTGGGGCAAATAAAGAAATTGTGGAAAAGTACATGCTTCAGCATAGGCAGGGAGAAACAAAATGGCAGCTGCAAATGCAATCATGTTTACTGAGTTTGTTTGCGAGGAAAAGGAAGAAGAGAAAGTCAATGAAGAGAAAAAGCTTCTCTGTGTACCTTTGGAGATGATCGAACCCGAACAATACGTAACATTACACATTGTGGTATGCAATTATTTTTCAACTGACATTTCAAGAGCAGGAAGGAACGTTATCTTGCAAGGCGGGAAAATGTGTTGTGAGTTAGCGTTTCACAGAGTATACAACACCTCCCTCTTTATAGATACAGCAGATTCTGCTGACTTAGAATAGGTTAAGTTAAACCATGCCTTTATAGTATTTTGTAATAGATCTGTCAGTACTGTGGCAGTGAATTTATTGATGTCATACCAGTATCTTACCAGTGACACCCACTGGAAGCAAAGTTTTCGATATGTTCCCAGAATAGACTAATAAAACAGAGGAACAGACAAACTGGCAACCAGACAGACCAACAGTCAGACAGACAAACAGCCAGACAAGCGCACGTCCTCGTAACCTTCGGCGACCGCTCCTCTGCTCCAAACAGCAACACCCTCGGACCCAAATCGATGGAAACGAACAGCCGTGACGGAAACCTGTTCACCATAAAGCGGTGGCCGCTGGAGAACAGTAGAGTTATCCTCCCCCAGACACTCCTCCATCAGGCTCCCCCGGCCGCAGCACGCGAGAGACACAGCAGCCTGAGCAGTCTGAGCTGACGCAAACACACAGACGAGATCCTAGGTGCACCAGCGACCAGATGCCTGCGGCCCTCTTGTGTGCGCCTGATGAGAGTAGATGAGGTGAGGATTTAACAGTGTGACGAGTGATTGAACGACGCTAGGGTTTGGCGGAGACGGGAGGCGTCGGCGCCTGATAACGCAGAGGAGAGAAGCAGCGCACTGATAGATGCACGGCGGCCATCTGAGAGTGTGATTACATTACAGCCCACACTGCGAGCGCTGCGTCTTAACAGCCCTCCTAATCAACATTATCACGTTCCTTGCTCAGCAACTAGCCGCAACTACATCCAATATCCTCTCTTTCCATCAGGCGGGAAAGGGCTAGATACATTCACCTAGCACACTGAAACACTGAAACCCATGATCAACATACCGTGTACAACGTGTCATCGTGTACGCAGCGTGTTCTTTTGAGGGCCGCATTGGACCCACTGTACTTTGAACACCGCTCTACTCTCGCTTTCAGCAACATTCGGTCTGGTTGATGTTCAACATCATTTTAGAGCGGCATGGGTGCGTTCAACATGCCTTTCATATCCTTCGGGCTTGCAGAGGCTTTGTGTAACGGGCCTCAGGCCAAAATGTGTAACTATTAAAATACTGTGCATAAACCTCCCTTAAGACTAGGTTCAGCATCCACTCCCTTTGGAACACAGAGCACATACTAGTCTCAATATTCTGTCTGCACTGCCCGTCTGGCAGAGGCTAGGTACAACACTCCCTCCTGAGAGAGAATTAGTGAGAGAGAAAGAGAGAAAGAGAAAGAGAGAGAGAGAGAGAAAAAGAGAGAGAGAGAGAGAGAGAGAAAGAAAGAGTGAGGGAGATAAAGGAGCGACAAAAGGTACAGAGAGTGTAAGAGAGAGGGAGAGAGTGGGATACTGAGAAATAGAGAATTATACACATGGAAGAAAGAGAAGGAGAGAGAGACAGCAGGCGGGGAGAGGAGGGGAGGGGAGTGTTAGACCATTTCCAGTCCTCCCCGGTGCAACCACAAGCCCACCTCCACCGTTGTTGAGTCATCTACTCTCCACTCCACATTTGATAGGGGACTTCTGAAGTTTTAAACGGCTCTCTGGCATCAGTGTTTTTCGTTTAATCATCCTACCCGTCTTTGATGGATTTACGCGTGCCTCCCCGGGCACCGTGCGAGGCTGCCAGGGAGCAGAGGATTCTGGGATCCAAACAGAGCATTTTCTGTTGGAACAGCACAAATCAACGTCCGGATCTTCTGAAGGAAGAGAAGAGAGAGAGAGAGAGAGAGAGAGAGAGAGAGCGAGAGCGAAGTGAGAGCGATAGAGAGCAAGAGAGAGCGAGAGATACGCCATACCCTAATGGACTCTCTACTGCTTTTCCCCCTGATTAAACTAATGACCCATTTGAACCCGTTTAAGAGCCACTTTGGCCCACCCCTCCACTCTCTCTCCAGACAGCGGACGGGGTGTATTATATGGAACGATGTGCAACGAGGTGCAGGAAAACACACACACAGACGCTTTCCTGTGGGAAAAGAGAGGGAGCACCAGAAAGGGATGGAGGGTGAGTGACAGCTGAGTGACAAAAACCACTGTCCCTCTGCTGATTGTGCGGTAGACACATACCCAGGGCATTCACATGCAGCGGACCACCAGCTCGTACCTAACGCATTCACATGCAGCGGAACACCAGCTTGTACCTAACGCATTCACATGCAGCGCAACACCAGCTCGTACCTAACGCATTCACATGCAGCAGAACACCAGCTTGTACCTAACGCATTCACATGCAGCAGAACACCAGCTCGTACCTAACGCATTCACATGCAGCGGAAAACAGGCTCGTACCTAACGCATTCACATGCAGCGGAAAACAGGCTCGTACCTAACGCATTCACATGCAGCGGAAAACAGGCTCGTACCTAACGCATTCACATAAAGGCTCTTTCATGCTCACGCCTGTTAGAGGGAGAGACAGAGGAAGACCTGGGATGAGTGTCTGCAGGCGAGGGAGTGAGAGTGGCGTGGGCCGACGGACAGAGTGTGGGAAGGAGAGGGAGGGGGTGCGACGGTGAGAGAGAGAGATGCAAGAGAGAAAGCGACAGAGAGAGAGCTGCACTTTGTGTCAGCGATGCTTGATCTGTCATTGTTTGGGCGACTCATTGATGTAAATGTGATGAAAAATGTACACCACCAAAAATCCACAAGCCCATTACAAAGAAAAGAAAGGGAAATAATAGTGTAGAATGTAATAGTGAGATCAGATTCTGTATGGACTGGAAAATCAAAGCCACAAATGTAAATCGAAGCCATCAGTGGTGTCCGGCGCACAAAAATGTGAATTGATGTCGGGGAGCCGAGTAAGAAGAGCTAATACGTCTACATTAGATGCAGAACGCTGCATTTGGAGAGAGAGAGAGAGTAGGAGAGAAAGAGAGAGAGTGTGTGGGGGGAAAAGGACTAATTTATTTAAAAGAGTTGCCATGGGGAACAGCATTCATGATTAATGTGGGGGTTGATTATGCAACCAATTGCCTATAATTCACACCAGTGGAACCTGGGCCAGCCGCACACCACAGGGAAGAAGCGGATTTATTAAAAAAGAATATCTACCTCTACACCCCCCGCACCCCCTTCTCCTTTTCACAATCAAACTTGAGAGGTGAGAAAAGGTGAGGTGGCTTGGAATCGTTTTTTCCCCAGGCGACTGTCGTCAGGCCTGGTAAGCGACGTTGAGGAGGGGGTTCAAGGAAAAGGTTGTCACGGCGATGTTCCGGTGGTGCCTCCTCGCGATTGTATATTAAAAAAAAAGGATGAACAGGGAGATAGCGTCGCCCTCCGCTACCCCTGCAATGTTATCTGCTTGTAGCTGGAGGACAGTGTGGAGAAATACATTGTTGCTAAAAGGTGTAAGGTACAGTAAGACCAGGCTAGGTAGAGCCTGAGAGTACTGAGGTAGCTCCACATTCATAAAAGACTTTCACTGAGTGCTTGGCATACTTAGAAAACATATTTTTAGGGCGCACACACAGAAAACCTGGAATGATGGAAAGAAGTAATCGAGGCCATTTTAAATCTGTAGAAATGGTCACTCTTACAGGTGCACCTTTGTGTGTGAACACACTCACATGCACACAAACACCATTTTATCTGTTGACTCAAGTGTTCATAGAACATTACCCCATCAGGATATGCACTCTTTAACCTACTTTACATCCCGAGTTAATAATGGATGAAGTTTTGATAGATGACGTTACCAAGCAAGACACCAAGCACACCGTGGGTGTCTGTGGGTGTGAGGAAAACAGGTTTGCTGGAGTGTACATGTGATTATGTGTGTGTGTCAACCTCCTATTCATAGTTCATTTATTCAGAGACAGTCTGTATTTACCCCTTTGAGGTTTGTGCATTAGATCTGGAGCAGAGTAACTGATCCTGGAACAGCACAGAGAAGGGGTTTAACCCCAGATTGCACGCTGGCGTCAGTGTGGTCGACCACAGGAAGAGCCGGCTCATAGCCGCTTCTGTTCTTAGGAGACTCCAGAGCAACCGAATTGACCACAGACACATCCAACCCGCTCAGTGATGGCTTAAGTTCAGATGACTAGACATCGCATTAAACCATAAGCTACGAACATTTGTGCTGTAGACGGGGGTTTCTTATAGTGCAACTGCATGAAATCTCTTTTTTTGTGGGGTGTGCACTTCACTTTGCTTCTCTTGCATGCAGAGTTTGGACATTTTAGATTCCCAGGTTCCATTGTGTCAGACGGGCTCGGTCAAGCCTGCCTAAAGTCAACTATTTCCACTCGAGTCCAGAACTGTGTTTGCTTTGATATCAGGCCTGCTTAATGAAACCATGTCAACACCAAACCCATCTGCCTCTCCAAGGTAAAAGAAACAGGACTTGTAGAGGGAGCTACACGGTACCGTTCCCTAACAAAGCAGTGTCATCAAAATTATTATCAGGATTTGCAATGTTTAACCACTGGGGATTATAACTGTGACCATGGGAACTATCTATTTACATATGTCTGACAACTATAGTGCGTCTCCATGGCTTCCACCATTCGGGTTATATATTATGTTATTTCCGATTTAAAGTTAACAACAAATTGCTTTATTCTGGGGGTACGTTCCTCTTGGCCTTGGGGGAAATCATTGGGAGAACTCAATTTGAAGGCCAAAGTTACTTTCTCAGCACAGGAAGTGGAGAGAAAATAACTGTCTAACACACACACACACACGCACACACACACACACACACACATCTTCAAACAGTGAGGTGGGGTGGAGGGGGTTAAAAGCTTGTGGAAAGATACAAGGAAAACCTGACCTGTTCATATGTATACCTTCTCCATCACCACTTTAATGGTCATATTTGACCATTAAATTCAAATTAGAAATAAAACATTTCTTTCTTTCCAGATGTTTTATAAGTAAAACAGGTTCTGGTCTTTTGCCATCCTTTTTCATTATTGCACATATTGATTTCAGATTGATTTTACACGCCTGAATCTAATTACAATGAGTGGAATGATGGTTAACGTTATTGTAGAGTATTGAGTTCATACCCCGTAATATTCAGCAGACTCTAAGCTAATCTTGTTTGTATATATTCAAATATCAGGTCATAATTTAAAGAATGTGCTACATCTCAGCGATCCCGACTTGGATAGAAAACTGCTTGTTGCCAAGGGAATAGCACAAACCAGGTCAGGTGGCTTTCTGGAGCACTGAGGGATACAGTAAAAATGCAAAGTATACTGCTGTTTGTGCACACGCACACACATAAACACACACTCTCACTGACAGTAATACTGGATTTCATTTAGCCAATCTGTCAAGTTGCCACTCATTCTGAGGGATTTTGGCTTTAGCCATAGGGACAGGTCATTTAACTTGACAATCACATCCAGGATTCATATATAATAGTCAGGAACTAAGAAGTGTGTTTTGCACCGACTACAAGTGCAGGCAGACGCACATCCTGAAGTGCAAGTACAACAAACAAGGGTTGTCATAGAGCATTTTACTCAGCACACACCGTTTGTCGACAGAGCACAAGATGGCTGGCCGTGCTGTTGTTCTAAGTAAGGGGGCTCAAGTACGAGTGTCTTTCCATAGTACAGAGTAAAGTGCCCTCGCTGTTCTCTCTCTATATTAGACAGGGCAGCAGAGAAGAGGAATAAGGCAAGCACCTCTTCTGTTGAATGGCCACTGTGGATGTGTCACATCTGTCCTCACACACCTATCCCTGGACCTTAAACATCTGTTCTAGTCACAGACAATACATCTGGGCAGTTGCATCGAATGATCTGTGATATTTCGCAGAGTCAGAAAAACGGGCCATGACAGAGAGGCACGCAAACAGCCTTGATTGTATGACACCATCATTCAGTAGTGTCGACTTGCAGGAATACACATGCCTGTCAAGTCGCAGCAGTTGTAAAAACAACCCGTTTTGTTTGTTCCTTTGTATTTTTTTCCCCCTCAGACATCTAACTGTCACCACCACCACCACCCCCACACACACCTCCACACACACACACACACACACACCTCCACCCCCCCCCCACCTCTCTCTCCTTACACATTCTTCTCCGTGTAAAACAGCCAGTAACATCCTTGTCATGTCGCTGCTGCTGCACCTGCACAGGGGGATCTCTGCAAAACACTTGGAGGTTTTTCCTAACTGTTGTTGTTTGTTTACGCTCTGTCAACCAGGACACTCCCCTCCTGGTGCCCTCTCCCGCTTTCTTCTTGCTCTTATTATTCCAAATTGAATAAGAGTTTAAAACTCCCACTTGGAGCATTTTGGCATATTAAACATTTATGAACAACATCCATTCACGGCTCAAATGTTGGGAGATAAAAGGTCCGTGACCAAAATATTGCACTACCGAAGAAAAGTCTTGTTTTGAGGCTAAACTCAGCAGGAGAGCAAAGTCTGCTCATCGTCAGGATCGTCCCTGATTTAAGATGCTCTTGTGTGATTGACATTTGTCACGGCTGGGTAACGGTTTTTCTTTCAGTGTATTCATGTTTGACTACATGCTCAAACACCACCTCACGTCTGTTTTACTGTGAGAATAATCGTGAAAAAGGAAAAACACATGATTTATTCATGGCCTGTAATATAAAAAAATATATTAAAGTAAAAAAACACAATCCAACGTTACTCAGCAAAAAATGGAGGGGAGGGACAGGCCTGCTTCTTTTGAGATGTAGGTGAGAGGATAGCAGAACTGTATGTAGGGCATCTCCTAAAAACCACCCCATAAAACCAGTTCTCTCTCCCCCCCCCCTCTGACTTCTCAAAATGGGCCAATTTAAGATGTAGAGAAACAGCCCAAGGAGCATCTTTGATGTTCAACAATGAATCTTGACACACACCACTACACAAACAAACATACAATCAGCTGGAAGGGGCCCTCAGTGCAATCAGCAACATATGGCATGTACTGTCCTGCATAACATACAGTTTCAAGTCTGAACAGTCTGCTGGAGTCTCTGTCTGGATCAGAATACAAGCCAATGTCTGTGTCATCGTTTTACCAATACAGCACTGCTCTAATCACGAGCCACTACAGACAGAATACTCTATTCTTGAGTTTGTCATGACAAAGAGCAGCTGTAGGATTGTGGATAAATTACAAAGCCTTTCCGAGACCTGAACACGACCTTACAATATTGCTTCCTATCTCCTCTTCTTTCCTCTTCTCTCTTTTCTCCTCTCCTCACCTCTCCCTCTCCCTTCTCTTAGACAAATGGCCACATTATTCGAGACTGGCAGCGACCCCACGGTTTAATCCATTCCCTTTATCTACCAATCACAGCTCAGCCTGCCGGCCTTTATCACTTGCTGGTTGGTGGGGAAAAGGCGACCGTCCGTCGACCCATTGGCTCTCTCTCTCTCTCTCTCTCTCTCTCTGCTTTTGGATGCAGCTCGTCATCCTCTCAGCTTCACGACAGACACAAACACAAAGTCATGGCGTTAACTGGCATGTGACATTGAGCAGGGATAAATCTGCATGAGGAAATCAATTGGCATCGAGCCACGGGAACAACAAAGGTGAGCGGGGCTTCCGTTGGAGGGTGAGAGGCAAAGGCCAAAAGGAGGCCTCAGACACTGGTGGAGGAACTGAGGTCGAAAGGGTAAAGAATCAAGGTCGATGCCTTTGTTATTGGGGGCGGATATCAACATTACTGAGAGGTTGGGACTGCGCCATGTTTCCAGCTAAAGCTTTTAATTATCCTGGAAGGCATTTCCTGTTTCCCAGGCTGGAGATCGACCTTTACGAGTCATAGATGCCGGTAGATCCCAATGCCATCAAACGTCTAATGCTGAACAGTGATTAAGACTCAAATGTCAGGATGCAGTTTACGTGAATAGAATCGCATGACTTATTCTAATCATGTTGTGTGAAATAGAGCACTGAATATCCTATAGTTATGACCCCCAGTAGTGTAGTTTGACATACGTGTATTGAAGCTATAGCGTTGCGTTTTTAGAGTCACTGACTGGATAAAACATATCATGAATGCACACGCTCATTAGAATAATCCAATCTCAAGGCAACCCACATGATATAAGCATCTTACACAACATACAGTGTGTTTACTCAGAATCTCCTAAAGCCATTTGAAGTGAGTCATGATGAAACAATAAATATGATAAGTGTTTGAAGAGTAACCTTCTAGTTTGTGTGCAATATTAGAGAAACGGCATTTGACATTCACATGAAGCAGAATATCCAGAAAGGATCATTTCATGATTTACAATATCCCATGTTCCGAGAGACTGGGTATAAGATTACAGTCTGCATAATACATCAAAAGGGAAAGGCAAATCTACGTATATCTGTGAGAAGTGATGCGTGGCGTCTGTAGCGCTCTGACGACACACATCCACGCACAGCCATCCGGGAGTTCTATCACAGACACACTGTACATTCACAGAAGCTGGAGGTGGTTGAAACTTGAATTTGGAAGCTTACGTAATACTCTCTGTAGGTGTCAATTAAACCCTAGACTCAACAGTTGCCGTAGTCAACACTCTCCATGTTGTTGGCATCAAAGGCGTGATGGAGCTAGTAATTTGGGAAAATAAACACTGTCACAGATGTGGGTAGGTAGGCATCACCACCGCTAAACGCTTAGATAAAGCTCTCCCACTGTTTGTGCTTACGCATACCAAAAACATGAGCTCTCTGTCTTTCTCTTTCAGAACACACACAGTCCCTGTTCTCTGTTTAAGACACATGAATAAACACACACACACCTAAACTCAACTCCAACACAATAATAATAATTGAAGTGCCCCTTCACTACTCTCATAAAATCAACTCGAAACAACATGCCTTTTGAAGGCTAAAAAATAATAAATCAACATTGATGTTTTCTTTCAAAAACTCCTTTTCAGTCAAACAAAAGACCCAAACTTCAAAAGACAAAAAGCACAGAGATCCTTTGATACACACTGATATGAAAACATGGAAGCGCTGCATGGGTTTGGGAGAACATCGATGATTCACACAGCAGCTGCCAATCAATACTGTTGGCCCAACATTGGAACAGTGGTTCTGCTCTTACAGTACAGAGAGCCAAGAGCAGGAACAAACAAAGTGATGTACTATCAGTGAAGAAATAATCACATGATGGAGACATACAGACATCCATCTCTATGCACCAACATGGCCATTATGGCAAGAAAGCCCATGGAAAAGTGATTGAATTATCGGTGGGAGAAACCTGGTAAAATAAAGGTTGAAACAACAAATACATCAGAACGTTTAAACCTGAGTGGATATGATGAATTACTGACTGGTGCAATATGCCTTCCGACAAACAATGATAACTTATGATAACTCTATGACAGCCTTGTTTGCACATTATAAAGGTGTAAAGGCCAGATAAGCAACAGGAAGAATAGCAGAGACAGAGCAAAGGGCCTGTTCAACAGTCGTACAACAGCAAGTTCATGAACTAGATTTCCATAAATAGAAAGTGTGTTAAAGTAGGGTTCAAAAGCTTAATTAATTCCTTTAGTCATTTGGAATAACTATATCCACAGCACTGTGGTTCAACATCATCTTCAAAACTGCATCCATGTAAAAGAACAAATGTAAAACATTGTGTCTAATCCATCTGTGCATAAACTGAAGGGGATACAGAAGTATGATCTGCTGGATTAGCTCTGTAATCATTAATCATTAACAATGGTCTCTAATTGAGCAGAAGAGTAGTTTAATTGCAGTCCAAGAAACCTTCCCAAAAAGCACAATACAAGCTTTTACCAGACCATCTGCACAACACACACACAAGACAATTCTACTTGAGTTTAGAGAAAAAGCTTTAGGGTTTTGATACTTCCTATTGTAGATAGATGAAACACATGGGGACACACACCATTAACAGGATAGGGACCTATGATGGTATGTGGGCCGTGTTGGGTGAATGTTTTAGGCTTGAGAGCACACCCTGCAGGCAGCAGTAATTACGTCTGCAGTGTAACAGTGGTATGTTGACGGATGAATTGAATTTAACGTCACACAGTATCAAAAAGGTATGTGGCACCGGAACAGTGGACAAGTTTTTTCTATGGGCATCCAAAGCTTTATTTTGTAAAGCAACTGAAATGACGAAGGAAACATTATGACATTTTTAAGAAGAAAGGAAAAAACACAGTGCAAATAGGTTCTGATTTTAATACCTTGAATTTAACATGTTTATACAATAAAAACTAACCAATATACAATATTCTGCTGACTGATAGAAAATTGTATTTATTATATCTTTCAAGGTACATTCTATTCGTTTTTGTATTTCAAACACTTATTAACTTAACAATATTTTAAATAAGGACTTGATAAAATTAAGTGGATAAAATAATTTGAAATAGAATAAGTCGTCTCCACAATATAACTTTGAACTAATAAATAAAATAAATGACTTAAGCAATCATGATTGAGCATTTCAATATTGCACATGTTGTTTGATAGGATTCTTTCAAGATCAGTAGCTTTATAAAACAAATCCATTGCCATCCAATTTTCATCCACAGATTATTCTAAAAGAATCTCCAACACAACCCCCCTCGCGGACATTCAAACAATCCAGAATTTTCTCCATAACACTTTAATGCACATTTATTTTGGTTGCATAATGTTAATAAGAAACCTTTTACAAGATACTGTGGGTTATAAGAATAAGGAAAATGTTAAACTTCACAAACTATCAGGCCTCAGCTCGTGCAATACAATAGTGAAAATGTCACATCACTATTACCCTCAATACCAGACCAGTAAGGTTCTTGAAGAAATTCAAAGAACATAAACATTTACTTTGATAAATCATTTTGTAGCTTGATAGCTGGGCCCAAATTGCTCGATGCATTCTACAAGTCCGTTTCAATCGTTTTTAAATAGTACCAATAATCTTTAAATAATCCTGCATAGAAAAATAAATTAATTATGTAGTTAAATTGACTAGGAATAGACAGCAGACAGGGGTCTTCGATCATATATTTGTGTTTGTTGGACTTTTTCCTTTTTCCAGTATAGTCTCTTTTTCACGGTGTAGTTTTGTCTTATGTTGTAATTTACAAACTGTCGCACAGATACAAATAATGCAGACTTACAAAATAAATCCAGATACGCTTACATGGCAAGCAGCTCTTTTCTCTTGGGCTTTAACAGAACGTCCCGACGGTGTGCCATACCCAAATACACCAAGAGGAGGGGAAACACAATCTCATTCAAACACTATTAACATGGCTCTTTACACAAACAAGTAATAGAATCATTCCACATTAGTTTTGAAGTGCCTCCTCCCTAAATGAAAACAAAGGCTTTAGAGACCCCCTATACCCAACAGTGGTATGATCCAACAGGTAGTGAGAGTCTGCAAGGTTGGGAGATCCCAATACTGTATATTCCAGGGGGAAATGTCAGTCACTGATCCTGATAGTGTTAATTCATCCAAAATACTTTGATCCACAAAAAAAATCAACCCCCCCATGTTAAAGGGTCATGATGAGGTACACTCAACATTGTTTTCATAACCCAATGATTTGGTTGGAAAAAAGAATGAACGAGTACCAATTTCATTAGCAGCAATTCTGTCTCTTAAGGGTGTCTCGTGGTATGATGTTATAGTCATACATGTCAGAATGGCGTCAACCCCCAAAGGTTTGTAATTGCAACACAGACATTGATTCTCATACTGATACTATCTCACAAAAGCACTCTTGTACAGTTCTCCATTGGTCAGAGGATCTCCAAAAGGCACTTTTGTAACGTGTGTGTGTGTGTGTGCGTTTGTGTGTGTGTGCGTGCGTGTGTGTGTCAGGGGTCGGTGTGAAATGAATGGATAAATAGCCTACATTTTACTCAGCTGAGTCTGTTCCTCCAACACCTGCAGGTAGTCAGGCGTACCTTGAAGTTTTGCCTTGAGTTCATAATACTCGCTTTTCCTCTGCTCCACCACTATCTTGCTATGGTTTCCCCCTATGAGGGACTTTTTCATCTTTTTGTCCAGGGGTTTTTCAGGGTAACGGATCTCAAACCCACTCATCCCTATACTGTTAAAATCCCTTTTGCTGTCTAGAAAGTTCTGAATAAACATATTGGAATCCCGACCAGGGTATAACTCGTCCAGCTCGTCTATTGTGCTGAGTCTCTTGTTCCGAGGGTCTAGAGGGAGTGAGTCCTTATCTTTGTCCGCGCTGTTTCTCAGGATGATCTTCTGCCTCTGCGAGTCGCCAAACTTAAACCCTGAATCCGAGTCACGGATTCCGCAGGTGTGGCTCTTGCTCATGTGCTCGATGGTCTGGGGGATAAAGGTCTCCCCTCCAAGGTCATCCTTCTTGCTGGACTTATTGTGCCGGCGGAGCTGAAGCTGCATCGAGCCACACTCCTGGTTCCCCATGCCTTCCTGGCGCCCCGCAGGCTTCTTGTTCCTCCGCAGGACAAAGATCAGTAGGCAGAAGGCCACAAACACAGTGAGGATCAGCACCACCAGAATGCTAAGGATCATGATAGAGAGAGGAACCGGGCCTCCGGGGGGGGCTTTCCCCACCCCTGCAGGGGACATGGAGGTGGCCACTGGGGTGGCGCTGGTCAGGATGAAGGGGGGTCTTGCAATGAGCTTGGGGCAGAGGATCTCGTTTTTCAGCAGTCGGAGCTCGATGTTGGAGAACTGGACTGGGGAGGCGCACCTGACCTCCTTGGCGGCCACTCCGTCGCTCAACTTCTCCAGCCAGAGTTTGAGGGCCACCAGGTCACAGGAACATTCCCAGGGGTTTCCCTCCAGGTCTATCTGAGTCAGGGTGCGCAGCTGGTCAAGAACACCGCTTACGGGCAGGTTCATGAAGTGGTTGTTTTTGAGGTTGAGCCTGGCAAGGGAAACGCCAGCAAAGATGTATGCGGGCAGACTCCTCAGCACGTTGTTATTCAGGTACAACAGCTGCAGGTTTGGCATGGAGTCGAAAGTACCAGCCAGCACCTCTTTGATGGCATTATATTCCAGATACAGATACTGGAGGTTGGTGAGGCCCAGGAACATCTCGGGATGCAGCTGTTCCACCTGATTGCCATTAAGATACAACCTGCGCAGGTTGGTCAGATTAGAAAACACGCCCTTCTGAACTGTGACTATTTGATTGCTGCCCAAATGCAATAAATCTAAACCTTCGAAGCCTTGGAAGTCCTCTGGGCTTATGTCTCTGATGTAATTGCCACTCAGGTGCAGCTTCTTGGCATTTTGAGGTTTGGGGATGAGATCACCTAGATTGTTGATATTTCTCTCTTGGCAGCTGACACTAATGCCAAAGTCAGAAGGGTGGGCTTTGCAGGTGCAGGGCTGTGGGCAAGACAGAGGGGGGGGTTCGGGTCTGATAAGAGACTATCGGATTAATTCTGCCTGGAGGTAAACCAGCTACAATGCCATTACCATAGATCTTAGAAGGGTTTGTTGTTTTAGGAGCTTTGGTGGCTATGGGTGAGATAGTGGTGGGGCCCAGGTTGGATGTTATCTGTCCGTTATCTGGCTGGGGAGGGGGCATCTTTACATCAAAGTCACTACCTGTTCCCATGGGGCATAGCTCCTGCTTGTTAGTTTCTTTCAGGAGCCTGCCGTATAGATCACTGGGGGTTTCACATATAGCCTCCCCAATAAAAATGTTATAGGGCATATTCTCAAGCCAGGCTTTCAGCGGTAACAAATCACAAGTGCAATTCCATGGGTTGTCATCCAGCTGCAATTCCACTATACGTCCAATGTGCTCCAAAACGCCGAGATAAGGCATCTTTTGAATCCTATTTCCCCTTATATCCAAATGAGTCAGAGAGGCGAAGCGAAAAATGTTGTCAGGAAGGCTCTGGACGAGATTGTCATTGAGAATTAGGACTTTGAGCTTATGGAGTTTGTTGAAGGCTCCTTTTTCAATGTACTTGATCAAGTTATAGTCAGCCTGGAGGTATTCCAAGTTCTCGATCCCCACAAAAGTGTCAGCACGGAGTGCTTTTAACTCGTTGTTGTTTAAGTGCAGCTGCTTTAACGAACTGAGGCCAAAGAAGGCCCCTCCCTCTACGTTCTGTAATTTGTTATTCCCCAGCTGCAACGAGACTGCATGGGTGAAATTGAGAAAGGAGTTGGGGTAAAGGATGATCAATAGGTTATTTTGAAAATTCAAATGGTAGAGGCTGGAGGCTGGGGGAAGCAGCTGTGTGGGTCTGTACACTGTTATCTTCTCACAGTTCACGTAGAGGACGTTCTCGATGGACATGCAAGAGCACACACTGCAGGTCTCCGCCGAGAGGTCAGAATCCAAGTCAGAAAATGTACTCGATACGGAAAAGGCCAACAGAACTAGAAGCAGCATTTTGCCTTTCATAAATCCCCCAGAAAACCATTTAGTAACCTTTGAGAGGAAAAGACAACAAAAACAAACAATCATAATAAATATGTGTTTACACACACAGAAAAACAATATACTGATATATTTGACCATATGATTTTAGTAGGCCAACAGCTATATCTATGCACTATAGAAATGTTTTTTTTTATTATTGAAAACTTACCAATGCAAACAAAGCTAATGGTTTTATCACTTAAAACAAGCAGCATCACCACACCAAGCAATGGCAGAAATATTAGAGATACTAAAGCATAATAAAACAACACCATAAAGCAGTATAACAATTTCTGAATTTTCACTAGTAAGTTATCGTCTATAACGCTGATGCAGGATAACAGAGAGATTAAGTTTTAAAAAAAAATAAGCATAAGAATCAACCTTTCAATAACCAGAATACACTCTGAGAATCAGATCTAATTGGCTTTCAAATTTCTGGGATAATTAATCATTCTTTTTTCATCTCTTTACTGTCTCCTCTCCCATCGACATATTCGAGTAATTTAACAGAAGGGGGAAAGATACTGCACCCACTGTTCTGATATCGTGAGCTGACATCTCTTGTGGCCCCTACAGTGTAGACCGGACCACGTCAAAATGAAGCAACTAAAAAGACGTACAGACAAAAGCTTTTCAACCATGCGTAAAAATAACCGAGTACACGTACCCAAAGCGTCTGTAAATGAGTGTTCTCGTGAGGCGGACATTGGCAGGGCATTGAGACGTGCTGTTCCCATTCAGCGTCGGTATCGCAGTATGGGCTCCGATTTCTGCCGATGCGTCTCTTGCTGTCAGGCTCCACTTGTTTTTAAAAATGATTTCTCTGATAAGGTACCCAAGGTTGTTGTATCTCCATAAAGCATTTCCGTTTAGAATGAACTAAATACACTGCGCCCACCTCCGCGTCAAGTCAGCGGGTACCGAGGACGAGTGGTTGTTGAAGTGACAGTAAAAGAACTCCAGCATTCTCAAGCTCGAGAGACGGAGAGGAGAGGGCAGGGGATGTAAATCGTACGGCTCGAGCCCTCCGTCCTCAGAGATGCTTATGCCGGGCGCGTGAAGTTGGCGAGAAACGGGTCAGGCTAAAGAAAACGGCACCCGATTCAGGGGAGTAGAGGAACCAAACCGAGTCATGTTTCCTCAGCTCCAAAAAGGCTTCATGTCATATAGAATAATTCAGTTCAAAGGGCTTCATATAGCTGGTCAAATAACAACTAGTCCATTCTCTATTCCATGACAAGAAGGGGGGGGAGAGGGAATACTCGCTGAGATATTCACAAGAAGATCTGTGACACAGTGACGCGTAAAATGAATAATGCAGCTTTTACTCCTATGCGGGTATGTAGAAATGTCTCTCTCCGACGTCCAAATAAATCAAAAACCTGTTTTGAAATAAACCATAGTTAAAAATGGCATCAGGGATCCGGCAACGCTGGACAAGAAGGAAGTGAGTCTTGTAATAGCAACTATCCCTGTCTGTCTCATAAGTATGCTGCGTTACAGCTGCACCGAGCTTCCCACACGACTAGCGGGAGGAGAGAATGCAGAGATGCAGAGAAAGAGGAGGGGTGAGGAAGAGAGAGCAAGAGAGAAAACTACAGGGAGAGAGAGAGAGACAGAGGGAGAGAGACAGAGAGAGAGAGAGAGAGAGAGAGAGAGAGAGAGAGAGCGAGAGAGAGAGAGCGAGAGCGAGAGAAAGAGAGGGGGTCTCATACACACAAAAGAAAACTTCAGTCCTTGAAAATGATTCTTTTAGACATAGGGTTACAAGCTTGGAAATGTGTTTCTATCGCGACGCTGATCAACTGTGAAGTGGTTTTGTGCGCATTGTGTAACCTAATGGAGTCGAGATCATACGGTGGGACTGTTTGAGGATAAAACCGCTTATTACCTGACGATATGAGTGGGGTCTGCACAGGGCATTCTATTTTATGATTAGACTGTTTAAAACGGCGCGAAGCGTGAGTGGCATTCTAATGGGGAGCATTATTCAAGAAGGACTGCAGTCAAAGCGAGCATTGCCTAGGGAAGCGAGAAACAGTCAGTGGCGCTATGTAGTCGCACGTTTGTTTGAGCACAAAGCGTAGAGACGCGCGGTCCCCTACTTGGAAAGGGCTTTGACATCAGACACTGCGTGCCATTCAAACCTCACCCTAGTTTTCAGGCAACAGGTGCGCATATCATCATGTGATACCGATAATAGAACAGTGTAGTAATAGGCAACGTCTGTTTGGAATGGCAATTTAAATGCACCAGCTGCAAAATATCACTTGGGAAACGAATTTAAATGTGTTGCAGTAAAATAAAGAAATTAGATATGGTTCTGACAGTAAAAGAATACATACACCAAACATCTACGCTTTGAACTTGAACGTCTGTGCTGAGCCAGTGGTTCTCAGGTTGTGAGGAGAATAGGCTGTTGTAACAGCGCGAGAAGTTTATTAAGGACAGCGCCCTCACCTGGCTAAGCGGACGACATTCACCTGATTGAGGTATCTGCATTCCTGAGTCCTGACGTGTGAACACCAAGGTTAGTTTGCTTATAAACAGTGCACACATGAAGAGCATATTTAACAATTCCTATCGAGTTGTCATTGCACCATATGCTTCAAAGATAATTCATTCTCATTTTGTAGAGATATAGTCGTTAAATTAAGTTGGCTTACAAGTCATTTAGCTTTGGCAAGGCCTAGAAGAGAACTGCATGAATTACCTATTACAGTCAACCAGTTGGAAGAAAAATAAATGCTTAGCACGGCAGTAGTTATGCATAAATCGAGAGCGTTTGATATCTCATTATTTATTTAACAGCACATTCACTGGCGTGAGGATTTCTCCCATTTATTTCCAGTGCTCAAACGGCTGAGGCGTACCCACAATAGATGACAGTCTGTTGTGGCAGAAACTGTAGCGCCACAGTCAGTGTATTATCATTTCTGTTTAACCGGGTATGAAATAGCAACAGAGCCCGCAGGGCCTGCTACTGTGTAGCTACAGTAGCAGGCAGTGTACCACAGCTCCTTCATAGTGACTGTGTATTCAGGCTAGTGGGCTACAGTGTACTGTATAAGGGAGGTATCCTGTACCATACATAGGCCCTGGTATGTCACAGAGTGACAGCATTTGCACTTGGAGTACAGTAGGGGTCGTGTTCATTACCCCCTCCTTCTACACACACACACACACACACACACACAAGCACACCCTTCTCTTCTTCTCTCTCCCCCTTTGATATGCTAAACACAGGCCTATTTATAACTCTCAAGAGGAGGAAAGAGGAGGTGACAGAGACTGATATCAAATGCCCATGTCTGGTAAGGAGAGGTCTGTCACATCAGATGGTCTCTCTCTCTCTTTCTCTCTCACTTGAGGCACATCTACCGTGAGTGGATTTTGCATAGTGAATGTTGATGATTAATATGTACATGATAATAATGTCAATGATAATGTATAATGTCGTGGGATATACAGACAAGACAGGTGTTACGAAACGTTACTACTCTGTTTCTCTTCTCTCTGTCTCTCTGTCTCTCTCTTTCCTTGGGGCTCCTGAATGACTCTTTATCAACAGACAAAATGATACAGTGTGTTCAACAGTCTTATTTGTGCGAACTAGCACATATGAAATATTAATTGATGTCTAACGGGAATAGATAGCTGCATTTGCAGTTTGTTTTCCCCTTTTATAACATGACAGCTTGTAAGGAAATGTACTTGGAGTGGGCCAGGCTTTCATTTGATGAAATACGTAATGATTGTCTGCTCTCATCAGAGGCCGATGCTGATGGAATGCCCTGATGATAATGTTTGCTCCGAAAGGTGAAGCCTCCTATGTAAATCACCTCGGAGGGTGTGCATATTTTACATAAAAACACACACACACGCGCATGCACACACACAAGAACACACCAACACACACAGACACACTGTACGCTCAGCATTTAGTCTCCCTCCCTCCCTACCTCAGGGACCAACAAAAACACTTGTCAGTAACTTCAGAAAAACAAGCAAAAAAAGAAGAAATACATCCTTGATTTGATTCCCAGTTAAAGAATCACCATGACCCCCCCCCTCCCTCTGCTTTTCTACTCTTAACCACCTGTCAGTCACAGGCTAATCCCAAATGCTGGAACCCCGCTGTAAACACTGTGATTGGCAGCAGTGGTGGTACAGTATGAGGGTAATGAGAGTAGGACATGACAGAGAGAAGCATATCAGCCCCAACAGCTCCCACCAGGCTGAGAGGTAAGCCCACAAGGAATCATGAGGAGAAGGAGAGGGGGGGGTAGTTTTGGTGTCTGAGGCTACAAATAACTTTGATCTACAGTGCCAACAACACACAAACAACCAGCGAGTGTCCATATCCTGGTTTACCTCACCCACAACAATGCATTCTGTACCCTCTCTAGTCTTTGTTGAAGTGTGAGTTTGAAATGTTTAGGGAAGCAGTCCAGTGTTGTAAAAAAAAATTTCATAATAATCCTATTTTTATGTTGGCCTTGTTTACACCTTCTCTATCTTTAGATCTGTGAGTATGAATCTGTCACTCACTGACTCAGTGTAATGAGAGGGCATGACATTTAAATCTTGTTCCTACTTCCTTGTGCCACCGTACAACTCGTCACACACACACTACATGAATGAAAGGTTGCCTTCTGCTAGTAATAGATTTGGCACTCTGACATTTTCTCCTCACCCTAAAGGTAAAAAGAGGGATTAGTCCATACGCAGGCCTGAGCCTCCAGTCGACGAGAAGGAAAGCCTTTCTTTGACATATTGATTCAGAGTTATTAACTTGACTGTATGTTCCAGCCAGACTAGCCCCCACCAGTTGTAACCGACTTGTCTCATTACAGTGAACTGGAGTTAATAAACTTGTTTTGATTCTCACCAAGCCTCTATATCTCTATTGGAAGGCAGCGGCGTCACACAAACGTATGTATCGTCCTAGTCTGATCCACCCTGGTTTACCACAACAGAGGCAGAATTCAAAATGGGATTTATGGGCGTAGAAAAGCTTTTCCAGCATCTGAAACCCCCCAGAAAGCTACAGTAGCTTGAATCATGTTGAATTATGGATCTCCATATGTCAGGAGGAAGTGGGCCTGCTTTGAAAAGCGGCAGCAGACTAAGTTTAGCACAACAATGTTAACTTCTCAAAGAAGGCTTGCTGTGCTTGTCTGAAATTGGATCTTTGTTAGGATTGTTAATTATGAGAGTGGCAGATATATACGATTCAATATTGTATACTGTGTAAATGTTTTACTATACTTTTGGACAAAAAAACACCACCGTTCTAAACATCCAAACATCCAAACCACCACCTCACACAACACACTGAGTCATTTCGAAACTATGTTTTGAACCATCGACACACTCAACCCATCAGCACAATCATGTACTTGCTCAGTTTTTGTAGTAACACCTGACAACATGTGACAGCACTTCTGTCTGATGGGATTTCCTATTGTATCCGTTGGTGTCTCACATTCAAGTCATTAGGGTAACATGAAGAGATGTGGACTTGAGAATAGACCACAGGAGTCTCCTTGCCTGTCAGATCCCAGATGATATGCTGTACCCGATGTACTCATTATGGGTTGTCTGGTCTATAAGCATCATACTGACCTCCTTTAAACATACAATGAAAGCATGAACATGGCGATGATATTGAAGGGTTAGGATATGATGGGCAGAACAGCATCAAGATATGGAATTGTGCCTTGAGAGGTCAAGGTATACATTTACATTTAGCAGACGCGCTTATCCAGAGCGACTTACAGCGAGTACAGGGACATTCCCCCTGAGGCAAGTAGGGTGAAGTGCCTTGCCCAAGGACACAAAGTCATTCCGCTTCACTGGGAATCGAACTGGCAACCTTCTGATTAATAGCCCGATTCCCTAACCGCTCAGCCATCTGACCCCCCCCCGGTTAGGATTATAGATAGGAAGAGGGTGAAGAGTCTCCAGATACGCCTTACTGTGTGTATTGCTTTGTTTAGGACAGTAAAGATGTTTGCATGACATTTGCATTTGAACTGAAAGGGTTTCACTTGGCGGGTTTCAAAGATGTGACCAATGGATTACAAGCCAAGATAAGCACCCTATGCATTGCATAGCATTTGAGGGTCAAGTAGATCATGCGTTTCCTTACAAAGCACGCGGTACAGGCGGTACACACACATGGGTTTGTACACATTGCATTAGCATTTCCTACTGTTGGTCCACATAGAGAAAAGACTGAATGAGAGTAAATACTACAAAACAATTGTATGCATGTAGTCAGTGTTGGATGTATTTCATTTCATTGTCGTCTGTCCTGAGTCATATCAGTTTGAAATACTCATGTCTGCCAGATGGATGTAATTTCAAAGACTTTTTGACCGTGATCTGATCATTCTAGCATTGTGGCCGAAGGGACTATTTATAAGTTCCTACTTATCCTCAGTCTCTACATCCCAGAATCCTGCCTGCAGCAGTCTCACATGCTTCAAAATACCATCCAAACGTAAAGCTTTGGGGAAGACAGCTTTTTCAAAAGCATTATTTATATGGTTAGAATTATACGTTGGCACAGCAACAATCCACCACTGTTTACTGTTCTATAAATAAATAACTACTCTATGGAGTTGTAGTTCTAGCTGACAGATGACACTTTAAACATGTGAGTCATTGGAACTACAGAACAGTTAGTGAGATTTTCATTTTGATGTTTTGTTATCTCTTTTGTTTAGTATTAAACAAACGCTAAAGCTTGCTTTACAGCCTGTTTGAACTGACAACAGAAGATTGTTTTAAATCCAAACCTTCTTGTGATTCTTCACCCCTCGGCTTTTGGACACTGTTGAATGTGAACGTAACAGACTGACTAGGGATTGGGGGGATGTGTGTATGGGTCAATTCGCTGTCAAACATCTTCCCACTGCTTAAAACACCCCGCATTGCTCCAGTTCAGCCGCTGATTGGATGGGAAATCATTTGGGAGGAGAATTGAAAATGCAGTCACAAGGCTATGAAAAGAAATCCAATCATCTTTGAAATCATTAAACGCAATTGTTCCATCTAGATCGACAACAAAATATGAGCCTTATGAAGACAGTTAGAAATGCACTTGGAAGTGAGACTGTCAGCCCGGTGGTGTTTATGTAAGCTACTGCGGAGCGGAGAGAGAGAGCGGGGAGAGAGGATTCTGGGTGCTGGCACACCTGGCATGTTTTGTGTTCCATGGGGTAATAACCATAAACATATTTTTAATCAGTGCTGTTGTTGTGGTGCCCCAACACAGTCTTCAGTCTATGTCTTAGAAGTGGCAGATAATGTCTGGAAAACACAGCTGCCAATAAAATATGCAACGTTTTTTGCTGCAGTGCACCATGAACCGTCTTCTGAATTAGAGCAATTTACTCTGTGAGCCCCCCAACATGTTCCCAGCATCTTGTTTCCACCTGTTACTCATGCTTCATGATGGAGTTGGCAATTGACAGAACTCAATCAACAAGTGTGCATGGTATTGTGGACGTTTAAAATGTCTTCTAGTGTCTTAGTAGAACACAATATTAATCTGTTAACGTAATGTAAAACAACAAATGTATAACATTGTCACCACAATCACAGCTAATTCACCACAGCACTGCAGAGAGAGATCCATGTTTGTGATTTACTCCTCAGCTTAGTTGCACATGATATATTTCTAAAAGACTCTTGTTGTGGTCTCGCTCTGGAACCGAACTACACAATCCTTCCCACCCAATTGAATGTTTTGATATCATTTTTATAGAAATGGAGATCTGGTGTCATTGTGAAGGTGTACTTTCTCTCAAGGCCAGTGAGACAAGTCACTCACAAAGCCAGTCGCTCCAAGAGGACCCCTTAACAATCGCAGAGCTAGCTGATGACATGGCAACTGACGCTGGCGCAACCATGGTAACTGGCTTTCAAGGAAACGAGTGTGGCAGGAGAGTTAGGACATGCATTATCTGTGGGAGCTCAGAGAAGGACGAGAGCCAGGGCCGCTCCCTCCTGCTCCTCAGACCTCCTCTACGCACGCGTCACGAAAAAAAGAGTTGGATGCTATCTCTAGACGCAATAATGATCTGTTTAGTCAATTGTATGGACAGACACTCTTCTCAACCCCACCGTCGTGGACGTGGCACGTGAGAATGGAACCTGCCAACGTGTGTGTCCTCTGCTTTCCTGTTTAATGCCGCCACCAGGACTGTGGGATGAGTGCTAGGCTAGACAAACTGATGGCGGAGCTGGCCAGTAACAAGCTCGCTCCAAACGTCTGTACTCTTATGCCGCCGCCCCCTAATTGGTGCCTAACACACTGGAGCGTGCAGTCACGGTGGAAGTGTTTCACCATACAAGGGAAGGTGCTCCTCTCTAACCCCCAAGGACCCCCCCAGCCAAGCCTAGCTGACATCACTTTGGGCCGAGCTGCAGCAGAGAGGATGACTCCAAGCCTAGAGGCTAACAGAATAATTTGGCCATAGTTGGTTTCAGCTGACGAATGTGGAATATATATACGTATATATATATATATATTATATAAAAATATATATGTTTGAGAGGAAGGTGTTCTAGTATATATATTTCCGCTTGTAAAATGAAATTAGAGCCGCAAAACCACACGACTCGCTTTATACATTATGAGCGGCATGACCGCTGGCGTTCAATCATGGGGTAAGTCTGTCAAACCTTTAGTTCTGTTTCACCATTGTGACACAGCCGAGGGACCCGCATTCACAAAAGGGATATGCCTCGTGCTTCCTGCCTGGGACCTCACTGTGTCTTCTATCTCCTGAGAACAATCACTGGCAGTGAAGGATGTGAGGCGAGGTGAGAGGCCGTCAGCAGCAGCCCACCTGGGACAGCATCTGAAGCTACGTCAATTCCATGTTGACTTTGGTATCTGACGCCGTAACAAGCGTGGAAGTTGTGAGGAAGAGCAACGTGTCTCGTGTGCGTTGCGTGAGCTCGCTATCTATCAGCACAACCTGACAGCTCTTTGATGGGAGCTTTTTCAGAGTGATTGAGATATCTCAGTTGTGTCAGGACGAGATGGTTTCACCCGCACGCACTGTACACAGTAGGTGGGGACACATTAACATCAAAAATACCACTTTACCTTTGAGGAGCATCTGCATGGAACGTCTGGTCAAGAGGTCCGTTTCACTTGGAATTGTGTCAGTCCAGTGTCCCCTGAAAGCCATACATACATACGCATTAGTTCAGCAGACCCAAACCTTGTTGTCAGGCAAGATTCAATACCATTCATTATACAAGCACAATGGCACATTTGACGGTTATGTATTGACCAAAAAGAAGATCAATCTGCCATTCCTTTCACAAAAGCCCCGGCAAACAATCTGTGCAGAGTGCAGACAGAGCTCGTGTCACATCCGCACGTGTCACATCCGCACGTGTCACCTCCGCACGTGTCACATCCGCACGTGTCACATCCGCACGTGTCACATCCGCACGTGTCACATCCGCACGTGTCACATCCGCACGTGTCACATCCGCACGTGTCACATCCGCTCGTGTCACATCCGCACGTGTCACATCCGCACGTGTCACATCCGCTCGTGTCACATCCGCACGTGTCACATCCGCACGTGTCACATCCGCTCGTGTCACATCCGCACGTGTCTCCCTCCGACTGCCCTTCTCTCCAGGTCAGATCCATCAGATCAGGCTGGAGACACTTGGACGATGGCAGGTTGGGGGTGACATGCGATACCCTGCCCCTCCTGCAGACAGACAGAGAGACTCCACTCAGCAGGCCCAGGGCCAGCACCCAGGGCCAGCACCCACGGTCAGCACCAGCCTATAGTAGAGTTGTATCGGGATGACCATAAATGTTTAACTATCCTTTAAATGGCACAGGTAGAAAGGAAGAATAAGAGTGCTCGCTGCTGCGGCGGTCCATACAGCTAGCACCTCTCTTGATTTTTTCTCCATCTAAAATGTGATGAGCGAGGAGCTAGTGTGTGTGTGCAGCCTGGTCGATGAAGCGTGCTGTCAGCGTCGAGGGGGACATCCATCGGGGGACCCGGAATCAATCGACGGTGGGCATACGATTTCATCCGATTGTCCCGGGTGCTCTGTATGCTCCCTGGGTTTAATTAGAATCAGTTTTAAATATTTATGGCTGATGTCCCCTACTGTAATCCTGGGAGGAAACAGGATAAGGAGAGAGGGAACCTGATGACACCAAACACACTCTCTGACAGCTTCAAGCTGCCTGCCCATTAATTAATTACCCTGATGGGACGGGGCAGTTAATTTTATTTTGCTTGGTTTATACTTCTACTTGTGGTATTAAGTGGTTGTGTGTTGTTTTTGTTGTTGTTGACAAGGCAGTAAAAATATAAAACTCCCCCCCAAAATTATTCAAACTCAGTTTGAGCTTTAAGTAGGGGGAGATATACTTTGTAGAGAGATGTAGACGATGAGAATAAAAGGGAGGGAGATAGAGAGGGAGCAGAGATGTATTCACCTATCGGCTGCAGAGGAAACAGATTGAAAGAGAGAAAAACGCAGCCAGAGATAATCAGTCAAAGAAAGTGTGTGGAAGAAGTACTGCAGGAAAGAGAGAGAGAGAGAGAGAGATAGAGAGAGGGAGAGAGAGAGAAAGAGAAGAGAGAGAGAGAGAGAGAGAGAGAGAGAGATAGAGAGAGAGAGAGAGATAGATAGAGAAGAGAGAGATGTAGAAGTTGGAGAGAAAGACGACAGAGAGAGGACAGGGTCACGGCCTTGACTAACGCGTCCATATGGCGGTGAGGGTGGGAGGATGCTTGGCGGGGGATCGGAGATGCTGCATGAATATGCATCCCTTCTCCGTCAAGTCTCCAGCAGGTTCACAGCCTGACCATTAGGCTGGGGGTAGACACTTAACACAGATCACACACACCATTTCACCTTGCCGTATGGGGGCACCGCCCATGTGTGTCTGCCCAGGGTCATATCTCTCTCTTTTCCTCTCTTTATTCCCTTCTGTCTCTCTCCCTCGGTCTCTCTTTTTTCTCGCTCTCTCACTCACTCTATGAAAAACACATAACACTGCTTAGCCGGGGGAGCAATAACTTTAGTCTGGAAGTATCGCCAAAGTAAAGTACGTGATGAACGCAGACTCCTCCAGGAAAAAAAAAGGTTTGGTTTGAAACCATTGTCGAGGCCCATCAAGGGTCAAATCATTTCGCTGAAGCAAACCATCGGTCCTCATAAGATTCAACTGGTGTCTGTTAGTGTGAGTGTGTGTTGATGGATAAGGACAAGGCAGGCATGAAGGTCAGAACATATATAAGAGCTGTCTCCAGCGACGGCCCCTCTTTACTGCAGGCGCTGGAGACAGCCCCCCCCCAGGAGGCCTCATCAGGAAGGCCAGACACACAGATCGCTCATCCCCCTTTACAGTCACTTCATCCAGAGCACTTACGGAGGGGTTTAAACGGTGTTAGTGGAAGAGAAATAAGATCATTGTTGTACTGTAGACACCAGCTAATTGCAATTAAAGACACAAACGACTCCCGTTTTGGCTTGAATCATCTTCGCTAAATTGTGGCTCTAATGTTACAATCTGTGCTTCTCCGCCATTTCTCACCAGAAGGTCGCATCATGGCTTAATAGGGGATACTGGGATGAAGTGATGACCTGTTCTTTGCACTTGATCTGGATGTCTTCGTCATAGCGAATCATATTCATTGGTATGCGCCTAACGCAGTGCAAACGCAATGCAGCTGTGGATGAGTCTGTTGTTTATCAGTTGTAGTGCACCCTGTCCTGTTAACGCGGGTGACAAATCCCCCCCCGCCCTCCATCCCTCCTCCCCTTTGCTCCCTTGGGGGAGCCAATCATTTGTCTCCATTTGACGGTGACACCAGTTCAGCGCCGTACCTCCCAGGACTGCCCTTCTCCGCTGGTGGTCGCTCCGCTCTCCCTCATCCCCCTCTCCACTCCTCTGCCTCACGCGCAGCGCTGTCTCCTAATGTCTGCTTGGGAGCAAATTAATCTATTAATATCAAGAGGCGAGTTAATCACACGGAAGAGGGCCGCGCTGAGGGATGTACGGAGGTGTCACGACCGTGTGACACAGGGAATGGACTGAGGGGCTAATAGACTGAGCTGAGGCTGGCAGGAAGGGGGGAGGAGGGGAGTGGGGAGGATGGAGGAAAGAAGGTAAGTTGAGGAGGATGAGTGAAGGATGAGTGTAATTGCAGAGGGAAGGGGGGCAGGGGGTTGCTGGGGAGGGGGTGGGGGTTGCTGGGGGTTGGGGGGGCATGCAGGGCACGGGAGGAGAGACCAGAGGGGGCTGAGACCAGAGGGGGCGGGCCATTTATCTGAGTCTGCTCATTTGGCACAGCATCGGTGGCAAAGTCAAGTTCAAAGGAAAGGCATCCCATTTTCTAAGCATTAAGATGCATGGTTAATATTACCAGCTATAGCATGTTTGAATCAGCTCCAAAATATGTTATTCTAACAATATAAATACACATTACCCACTTGGTTTCAGGGTTTAGCTATGTGAAAAGATAAACTGTAGGCCTTTGGTTAAGACTCTGACAAGGTGGTTAAAATATATTTTCTATGCTAGAGTGTTCACATTTGTGATGTTGCATACAAAACCTTCAGTCAGACTGTGAAGACACAGGTGCTCAATTTAACATCCCCCATGTCCCTGTAGACTGGAGTTTCAATCACTTTCGGGTGATTTTGCAAAAGTGTAGTTTATTACCCCCTCTCTCTCACACACACACACTCTCTCTCTCTCTCCCTCTCTCTCTCTCTCTCTCTCTCTCACTCTCTCTCACTCACACAAGTTAATGCAGCTGTTGTGGGGACTCACAATTCAGTCCTTACCGCATAATAGCTAGTACACAAACACACACTCGCAAACACACACAGACACACAGCAGAATACACACAGACTCATGGACACACACACACACACGCAAAGATCCTTTTTCCAATGGCAGTGTTTACTACAGTAAAAAGATACTGTACATCCATAAGCTGATCCTTATCCTTGTTGTTTTAGGGGCTCGGTGGTGTGGTGAGCTAGTAAGCCAACACCTCACCTGGAGGTGTGCATGACCAGGTGAGGCGTATGACATGTTTATTCACGACCGCGACCCCTCTCACCCTCCTGTCCATCTGGACATTTAGCGTGCGGTTCACATGGAATATGTAAGGGAAGCTCAGTCACCCCTTCTTTCAACCCTCCCACTAGGACACGCCACGTCTGAATTATTTACCACAAGTCGCTCCTCCGGTTAAACTTTAATTTGCCTAATTTGAAGTTTACTCATTTCCCCCCTTTCAAAAACCAAACGGCAAGAAATAGATGATATTTGATTGCTTTTTGACTTGTGCACAGCTAGAAATGGTCCCTCGAATTGTGATGTTTGGGGGTTTTTTTGGACCTCAAATTGTGATTTTTGGGATCAACTCTTCAGTTGAAACTCTTTTTTAATGAATAATTTAAGCAGGCAAGTCAACAACAGATTGACATTGTTGTTTGCCACAAAATCATTGTGATGAGACAATGTGCACAGAGGCATAACTGTTTTTAAAAATTCATTAACATTAAAATTCAGGTATTATAATGAGAAATTGGATACTGGCTGTCCTTGCATGAAGAGAAAGAAAGGACGCAAACTATATATTCCATGTTTTTGATACTAAACCAACTTTCTGTTATTAAAGACATCGCATATAAAAGGTTAGCATCAAAAGTCATTTATTTACTCCCCAACATGATGACACTTTTCTTGGTGACGTCTGTGAGTATCCCCCTCAGAGTAGGAGAGGAAGAGATGGACATGAAACGAGCATCAGTAAGAGAGGACAGAGAGAAACACAGTGCCAAAACAACAACGAAAAGAAAGATAGAGCCACAGAAAGAGAGAGAGAGCTCTGAAAGAAAGAAGAGAAAGCGAGAGACGGAGAGAAAGTGAGCTAACCTCCGTGGGTCAGTCAGTGGCCCCCAGGGCAGACAATGGTGGTAAATATCAGCCAGGGCACAGAGATCATAAGAGACCACATGCGTTGTGATATGTTTACAAACATTGATCCTGAAAACCCCCGGCTAATGCATGCTGTCTCCAATGACCTCTATCCAGTAACAGCCATCTTGCTGCTTCGCGCCCTCTGAGAACTAAAGTTGGCCTCCGAATTGCTCCCTTTCTCTTCAGACAAAATTGTTTTGAATCAATGCCCTGTTTAAGGAGCCGTCGACATCTGCTCTCTCAGAATGGGTTATTGAGTTTGAACCTCCAGTTGAGCATCAGTGGAGAGACGAAATTGAAAAAAATATGCAGTAGAGCTGTCCATTGTTCTCAGTCATGTTTACTGATAACTCACTGGCTTTCAGCCTCCACACACTCACTCACACTCACACACACACTCACTCACACACTCACTCACTCACTCACTCACTCACTCACTCACTCACTCACACACTCACTAATGCACGGCCTGCATGCCCGTACCTTCACACGCACACATGAAAACACAAACCCTGTCCTGAGTACTCTCAACGGTATGTCTGGATGACAAATGCAAGCACTTAACAAACAGAGTGTTGCATGCGCACTGTTTACATTGAGCACTTTAGGAGCCAATGTCTTCTACAAATGATCTCTGAACCCTCATGTCTATGCTGTCAATATGATATGTGAAGGTGGGGGGTTTGCTGATGGAGGCATTGCTCCAGGGAGGGGGAGGGGGGTGTATTGGTTTGATATGCGCCTGCCTGCCTCCCCAATCTGCCCAGTTGAATACAAATGATGACAGATCCCTCTGGCCTGGGACCCTCGTACAGCTTTATCAATAATACATCAATAGAGGGTGAAGGCATCAATTTGTCTAATGATGAAAAACATGCAAGGGGTTTCTCATACAGTTTGTAGACACCACTGGAAGATTCTTTACACATACCGATTCACCAAACGCCATGCAATACTTTCAAGCTATCAATGTGCAGTACCCTCCATCCAGCATGGCCGAACACGATGAGTTGCTGACACATTTTCAAGTCGAGATCTGCATATTTATACACATAACACCAGCGGTGGTTGGCAAAACAAAAAAAGTTATTTTATCACTGCTGTTACATAAAAATATATACATTTGTCTGCATCTGTGTGTGCTTGTGGCTAGCTATCTAGCGACATTCTAAGAATAAGACGACTTCCTGAACATTCTAAGGTTGGTGAAAAGTGTTGGACAGCTACACAAGGCTCAGTGGAAACACGTCTTGTGAATGACATTTCCATCACCAGTCCTTTCTTTTCAATCGTGATAGGCCAGCTCAGATGAGACTCAGGAGAAGGTTATCCTGCATTTCCAGGGGCTGTGTTTTCTCATGGAGTCACAGGTAGCACTAATAATGATTGCCCTGTGGCGCTGTGAAAAGCCAGCCACGGTGTCTCTCTCTGATTTTGAAGAGACAGAAAAGTAGAGAAGTAAAGAGTAAAAGTCGTAACTTTTTCTCCTCCCTGTGACAGAGGCCCCCTGGTGTGTCATCTTAACATACTTAATATCCTAAACACCGCCGTGAGGAGTATGAGGTCTTAGATCTGCGTTTCATACCGCTCAGAGAAATGGAAATGCACCTTTCGAAACGGTTTTGTGTCATTAATAGTGGTGGGTGTTTGTTGTCAGGCAATTAGTCGTGGGTGGTTTCATATGATGCCTCAACTAAGTGAAAGTTCCGAGGGGTGGTATAATAATGACTGATTGTTAGTGCAGATTTTCGGTCGTGCTGCGCCATGAAGTGCGCGCCGCTTACTGTGCACGTCTTGCATTTCGGATTCTCTCTCTCCATGTCTGTGACACTGTGACACTTTCATCTTTCATTCGTGGTACCTCTTGCACTGTGCCAACTGCTAACATGGTGCCTCTGTTAAGTGCATGGGGTGCACAGCTGTCCTTTTCTCTTTTTATGTAAATGTATTTCTTTACGTTCTTTTATGTCTAATAAAAACATTCTAGCTGAAAGTTTAGTTTAAAGTTTTTACGTGATCATTTTGCACTTGCTACCCTTTTGGTTTTAATGTTGTATGGAGCAGGGCTCCCACAAGAATTTCAGTGCCCAGTGTCACCTTGTGTGACCTGTGCAAATGACCAAGAACATCCTGACACTCCATCATCCATCCATCCATTCATCGTCTATTCATCTATTCCTCGGTCTTCCTATATGTCTGGGGTGCTCCCATCTCTTATAACCAGGTTGCATTGCAAAGATCCCAACAACTGGTCTGTCAACACTGTCACACCTCCCCCAGTCTATTCACAAGCTTTTTATCTCTGCTTGATACAGTCTCCCTTTTCAAGTTTAAAATCAATACAAAATAAAGCGAAGCAGTGAAGGCTGTCACAGTACAGTTGCTCAGATCAAACTAGTTGTAGTCGTATCTCTACTAGGGCCATGTCCCCTATTTCAGTAACGTCAAAATAAATGGCACCAAAGAGAGATTCTGGAAAAAAGTCTGACAATGGAGAACAAGATAAGACAAGCGTATGTACTGTGACACCTTTACAAATTCATGACATTTCAATAATTGATCACCACTGCCCTAAGTGTACAGGATGGTTAAAAAAATACAAAATACAAAAATCTCCTGTGATACCATAACCAATTCTAAAGACTATTACTTTCCGTCAAATTTCAATATCACTTCCGACGTTCTTCCACTTGGGAACGGAGATCTAACAGTGCGTGAAAATAAAAATACCTTATGAACAGTTTCACCATCTGTTTCACGAAACAAATTCACCTTTCCCATCGGTTTTCCTTTTTCCCTATTGGCTTCGCTTCATCTGTGGGGTTGTATGAAGGTAGATTGTATCTGATGCTTCATTAAATCACTGCCACACATTCACAATGACATAATGCACACTGCAACATTGCAGATGGGGGCAAAATGATCTTTACGAGGAAGGTTTGAGTGCATGAGAGCTGGATTGTCACAACTGAATGTCACCTGCACATAGTCAGAGTAGCAGAAAGCACATGACCCATTAAAAGGCTTTTACGTGTTTCTCATAATAATCTATTACTTTCCAAATGTATTTTTCGGACTTTACGCTAATGTCAATCAACAGAGAAACCAGAAATCCATCAATGCAGTTGACAGTATCAACATTCCGCCAGGGCCCTCATCGTCCTCAGCAAACATAATGACTTGAAACGTTGACAGAAAGTTGCAATACATTGTCAATTAGGTTGGTCACATTTGATCGAGGAAATAAATCCTGTTAGGCCTCAGTTGATTCGTTTTATGATAGTGATAATGCTCTCTGGGTGAGAGTATATCACGGTTACAGTCATGGCTAAGGGAAAAGGTGGTCATTAGCATGTGAGAGTCAATGTTCATGATACTCAGTCCCCATGCTTTGACAAGCACATAAAACATGAACACCTCGAGATATCTCTTTCTGAGCTTCCACCCATCTCTCTCCTTTTCCTCCTCCCTCATTCATCCTGTCTTTTCCCCTCTCACCTTCTCTCGCTTAAATCGTTCTTCGCATTTTCTTTCCCCCTCTCTCTGTCCCGTGTGCATGATCTACCATAAAGCGGCGTGTTTATGCCCACGGGAGCGTTAGCCTCCAATCACAGAACAGGCGACCGTAAACAACGTGGTTAACCTCGGCACCTGGAAGCATAACGCTCCACTAGAAAACAGAAAGCTCTGCAGAATGAGGAAGCCCACGGTGCACTTCCAGCAGACGCCCTTTAACGGCGTTCCTTTACGGGCCCTCGACATAACGAGAGCTCGCCGTAAATGACACGCAGGAGTGGAGGATGGATGGATGGATGAAAGGAGGGGTGGAACCCATTAGAAAATAAGACATGCGTGCATAGTGCAGGTAGCCTGCTGTACGTTAGAGAGACCTCATAACCAAACAGATGGCATAGACAATGATCCTACTGAAGCTCGCATTTGTTTAGACTCGACCTTGCAGCCTGTGACAGACGAAACAAAAACACCCTGTCTCGTTTTTCGTTTCCTGATTGAAAGGAATGGATTCAAATAAATAGTGCGTTGGCCTCCTTTGTGGACTCACAATGGGGAGCGAGAGACCTTGTGTGTGAGGTGCAGGCACAAACGGAATTATTTGTAACCGTCTTTGAGCTGTGCATTCTTCAACTGGAATCTTCACTTAGAACGTGCTGTCAAAGCTGATATATTGTTCCAGGCCAGAACATAGGTTATAGAATAGATTAGCGTTCCATTACCTGTTTCATGATAATCTATTAAATTAAATGTCCCAAAGGGGCCATGTGCAGTTTCTTAAAACAAGCATCTGCTTAATGTCACTGCGACCCATGCAGTGGCAGTTCTAGACAAATGTTACTGGGGGTGCCAAGGGGGGGGGCAGTGTTTAATCAGAGGGGCACATAAAAAAACGGAAAACATAATATTAGTTTGAATAATTAACATTAAATAATTGAATTTAGCTTTACATTAAAATCATACAAACGGCTCTGGCTCTGCCTCTTCCAGCTCCTGAGCTCTCTCAATACCTTGATATGTTTCTCTCACTTTTTTATTTACTGGGGCAAAAAAGGCTGCAATGTCCCTTCCTTGTTTCATGATGACTACTAGAAGAAGAAGAAAAACTACGTAAAAAAAAATACAAAATCATTTTATTATTCAGTCAGCTCAGGGGGGCCACAGCAGGGGAATGTTTACAGGGGCACTGGCCCCTGTAGGCCCCCGTGTAAAACCGCCACTGGACCCTGCTCCTATAGGCTGGCCTATTTGCTGTATATGCACCAAATATACTTCTCTTGAAAAGAACATGCCTCAAATCCCTGTAGCCTTGTCTGTGTCAGTCTGCCCTGCATCCCCCACCACCCCTCCCTCCTTCCCTCCCTCCCACCCACCCACCCACCCACCACAACCCTCAGCAGCATCAGAACCACAGAAGCAGCTGCCTTAAGTGTCCTTCTACCTGGCAGGGCACCACTTCAGACAGAGTGGCAGACAATCATTTTGGAATGGTCAGATCTAGAAACCCCTGGAGTTATGATGAATCCCATCCAGAGAGGCCTGGCCACATACGGTCCAACTGCACTCCTGTGCGTTTTCCAACCTGCGCATGCACAGTAGGCATGGCCATTCAAGTGTCTGTGTGGTTTGAGCAGCAGCAGCACCTACGCAGATGCTAATTCTCTATTGTTGTCAATATGTCACCCGATGTACTTATCTAAATGTACTCTTCAGAGGCTAATTTGTCATCCGACGTATTTCAGGAAGCTTGTGATAGCAGTCTCGTTTTACTGCTCAGGTTCACTGAGCAGCTATGATCGCTGCTAAATGTTATTTGATATAACTATCAACCCCCCACTCCCCTTGTGTGGCAACAGCAAGGAGCACTGAGGGGGAAGTAGAGCAAATCAAATTGTCATCCCGTATGCATGATCACCCTCCTTGCCTGCGCCAGGGCACACAGTCAGACTTTCCACACAATGAAGCCGCAACTCAAGAGAGAGCCTCGAACGCCCCGCGGGCCATCAAAGACAAAACCGAGGGCAATGACGGTGGGGGGGGGGTAAAATAGTTTTGATTAAGAGTGCAGCTGGAACGGAGCTTTCATAGCGTGACAGATGGGGAAGGGGCGGAAGGACTTAAAAAAATTCAAAGCTTACTCGTTGGTGAAAGTATGGTGATAAGAGAGTGTTGGGCTCATTTAAGCGTGGAGGTAAGCACTGGAACCTCTTACTTTAATTGCTGACTTGCCAGAACACAAGCATCCGACTGTTTTGACTGTCCAAAATGCAGATGACCAGTTTTAATTGACTTAGAGCCCTCATGCATGCATAAAGGATACACAATAGCAGGCCACACACTGTGCTGTATTAGACTAGAGAGTTGAGTTATGCTTCAGGAGTTAACTACTGGCACTTCTTCCAAGTGAAGGCACAACCTGCCTGTTCGTTTCAAAGACAGCACAACCTGATTGTTCCATTTTTCGCACAACCTGATTTTTAATTGTTTTGCACACTGTTTCGACACAACGACCACAAAAGCGTGCAAGCTTAGATAGGATAGTTTGCAACAGTTGGACTTGGCACCGACATCTTCAAGGTGTCGCATAATTCTACCATTTATGGCACAGGCTCAAAACACTGTGAAACCTAAACAGCATGGTTATATCGGCAGCTGTCATCATGAATGTCATGAATTTATACAGTCCATCTGGCTCAACTGAAGGGTCTGTGATTTCTGGATGTACAGTACATGGCTGTTTGATTATTGCATGGGCTTTGGTCCTGTGTTTGAGCGGCAATTGATTGAAATCCAAAAGCCTCCAAAAAGCCTCAGAACACATGAATATTCTTCGATCACAGTCCCTGATTAGGCAAAAGCATTATGATGTGCAGCGCATGAACGAGAAAGTAAATGGGTTTTTCTTTTTCTCTGCCTCTCTCTTTCCCTCTCTCTCCTCTAATGCGGAGCGGCACAGATTGTGACAGGCTGGTTCACGGCCGGGTGAGAGAGTGCCTGTGAGAGAGACAGAGAGAGAGAGAGACGAGAGAGAGAGAGAGAGAGAGAGAGAGAGAGAGAGAGAGAGAGAGAGAGAGAGAGAGAGAGAGAGACAGAGAGAGAGAGAGAGAGAGAGAGAGAGACAGACAGACAGACAGAGAGAGAGACAGACAGACAGAGAGAGACAGAGAGAGAGAAGAGAAGAGAAAAGAAGGGTCGGAAAGAGAGTACGACATGCATGTGAGCCGTGTCACCGAAACAAAACCCAAAGGGAGACAGATGAGAGGAACAGAGTGTCTCAGAACAGGAACGACATTACAGGGGAAACAACAGAACACAGAACACACCGCCATGCAAAGCCACCAGGAGTAACAGGGTAGAGATCTCACAAGTCGTTTCTTTGGCAGCGACCTTTGTATTATCTTGGGACTGTATACATCAGACATTAAATGGAAAGATATATGAGGAATGGAAGTAACCAGACTGGATTTGAACCTTAGTGGGGGCATGACAGGCCGGGAGGGACTGTCACCACGGCAGCAAGCTCCTGCACATTCTGTAAATAACGTCAGTGGGCTTCTTCAACATTATGAAAAATGATATGACTAGGTCTGCATAACACCATAACCAACCGTATACAGGATAATGAGATCTGGACCAGTGCAGTGGGACCCTCCTACTGGGAGTGTACGCATATTCCAGTATTAAACAGACTATATTGAAATACAGTGACTATAATCACACCCACTCCATGCTAACTCCAAAAGAGGCTTTTCAGATTTAATCTCAGCATCTCCCATAAGATTATTGGGTCTGTATTTAAATTTGATGCTCCTTTCGTTTCTCACAACATGTTGAGCTGCTGGGCAGGGAGAGGCACCACAGCACAAGGCTCAACAACACACGCTGTGCATGCTGGGAAATTACACACTGCTCACCAGACAGCCCTGCGGTTACTTCCTGTCAATGTTCATCTCCATGGAAATACTCAAGTCCACGAGATAATAAAACTGTGTAAACATGTCAAACGTTTGAGCATTTGTTTGTTTTTGTTTAGCTGCTTGCTATCACCGAGTTTAATTAAAGGAGTTTCTGAGACAAAACCTGCTCATTTCTTTTTTTATATGAATGTGTTTGTGATTATCCATTATCCAATTTGGATATCCATCCATAAAATTCAGAAAACTCAATACAGTATGTAATAGCACACTACAAGTAATGTAAATGTAAGTAAATGTAAATGTAAGTATTTGAGCCTCACCGATACTTTTTACCATATGTCTGTGTGAAATGATTTTCCTGTAAAATAACCCTCTTTAATTTGACTTGGAAACATTTTGAAAAGAGTAGTTTTTAGCACTGAGGTTCAAGATGCAGGTACTGAGCCCAGATGTTGGTGTGCCTACACGTGTGCAGGTGTTGGTTCATCTCTTGAAATACAGGTGTGGAAACTCATTTCCAGTTAATTCACCTCTAGCCTCGGCGCATCTACAGCATCTGTGCCCGCCGAATCAGACTCAGGAAAGTATATTTATTTAATTACGATTTGTCAGATTCATGAATAAATCAGTGGCACAAAACGATTAACAGATTGTATTATACTCCCCACCCCCTGCATGCGTGCACACACACACACACACACGCAGAAGCAACCAAAAAACAAACAGTGCTAACGTCAAAACAAAAACATTTCTATGCCCACATAAGGCCTGACGCCTGATAATTGTTCTGTTGTGAAATAAACAAACTGTCTGCTTCCCCTGGAAGGCAATTACTAATCCCACTTAGTCACTTTCAGAGTTTAGGGACTCTGGCTGAAAATGAGAATCATGACAGGGCCCATTTTCACTCTTAAATCAGAAGGATTCCACCGTTAAAACTCATCTCTCCCCGTGTATCTCCTTAGGAGGGAGGAAGAGAGAGAGAAAAAAGATAATAAACACGATACTTGCTTTTAAAGTTCGCCGTTTGTCTGACTCCCTGTAGAAGATCATATGTCTTCAGATGCATAAATTGTTCTACTTGTTAATTAGCTGTTAAGAAACAAACAGAGCAAGCGGTTTCCTGACACGTACCCTCGTCGGCAAACATACCCTCCCGTTTGATGCAGCATTCATTATCTCCCTCGCCAAAGAAGAAACTTTGTTTTTGTCATAACAATAACACGACACACGACACTAACAATAATGAATTGTTAATTATTTGATTGAATAAATGACAGTGCTAGAAAAAATAAATAAACATAGGCCTACATTTCAAAACAATGAAGTTGTCAATTCCTAGCATGGTTTATCAATAACATAATTAATGTTGCTCTTTTTTTGCTCGATTTTTCTTCTGTCCCCATATCCTTGACACTGTTTTTGATACAGATTACACAATCGATGGAGACCCTCCCCTCCTCGTCCGGAGTGAAAAGGGTGACAACATGGAGAAATTGAACAAGTTGCTTTGGCGTTGGCCTTCTTGACGAAACAGTTCATGAGTGAGAGGGGTTGAAAGTGATGAGCACGAGGCATGAACTGAAGACAAAGCTCAGCGTTAGAATGCTCGTCCCTTCTGCCGAATAAGACGATGAGCAATGAATAAATAAAGATGGAGAACCTTGACTCACATTTCCCCATCCCGGTTCTGTCACTGCCTACGATTTTACAAACTCTGATGTTAAATTTAACCTGACAAGCGTGGCATAAAACTTTTAGAGCCTTGTAAGCGATCTAGCCACCGCACGAAGCCTGTTTTATTGGCAAGATTAAAGTTGCATGACTCGCTGTGAAATATGTGCTGTGTTGAAACCTGACCCGCACTTGTCAGACCACCGTCCCCACAGCTCAGTATCACATCAATGATCGTGATATATGGAAGGTACTTGTCTGGAAGCATGAGGCAGACGGTCCTGTTCAGCTAAATAACACCCCATGGCATTGTCCCTTATGAGAACATGGGCTACTTGAGCTACTTAAACCTGATTTCTGTGTGACGCTGTGGAGCGTGAGCAATTTACAGCAAAAACTGTTTTATGGTGTGATGGGAAACACACAAAGGCCTACAGGTATTTGTCTAGGTGACATGCCCTAACCTAAGTCAACTTTCACTTTGGTAACTAGCCATAAACTGCCACAGTTCAAGAGAAAAGCTAAAGTAAATAGCTATACAAATAAATATATATTTTTATATTTCTTCTAATATTTCAAACATATAAAACCAGCCTCCATGGCTTTTTTCTAATAATTCTAGTGTTTAATTCTTCTAAGAGTACATAGTGGGCGACTCATTGCATGTTAAATCCGACTGTTTGACTGATCTTAGACCATAAGGCCCTAGGCATTTGAAATTGTTGTGGGTTATTTCTACTTGGAAGATTATATGGACGCTAAAGTCTGTTATCACAAGATGATGAATCCCAAACGCCCCAAAGGTTCTGTTGACTTTTCTATATGATATTTAAAAACCATGAAACATTACGAAATAAGATATTTTCTTCCCCCATGTTTTTTTCCTTCTTTGAATAATCACAGCCAACCAGGGGTAAATGTGGTCGTTCATAAGAAGCCTCATCTGCAGGCTGAACGCAGAACAGCGTTTTCTGTTAAAGGGCAGAGCTTGGAAGAGGTTGTGATGTTTTAACTTTGAGCAGAGAAATTGGTTCACAGGGGTGAGCTGAAACATGACTGCAGTGTTCCCTTGGTGATTGACACATCCTTTATCATGTTTGAATGCTCAGCACAGACCTACTGATTTAATCACACTGTCATAATCTTATTCACAGTTTTGTAACAGAATGTCATGAACAGAAATGGTGCAATATTGTACCGTAGGTTCTGTGTTGGCAATGTACTAAAGTTTTGTTCTGTTGATTTCAAGGAAGAATCATTATGTTCAGTGTAGTTTTCAGACTTTTAACACACACAATACACAATAAAGATTTCATATAAGTTTGCTAACAGAGCTAAACACATGTTTAGGAGTGTCCCATTGTGCCATTGTCCAGTTATTTCTCCCCCGACAATCAATTTTTCCACTGCCAGTGCAGTAACAGACAGGAAGTACTGTCATCTGACTGTACCGAATTGCCAATCCCAAACACGCAAGCCTCGCTCTCTTCCCCTCACTTCACCCTCATGCTCTCTCCCTAGCTGTCTCCTTCAGTCTCCCTCCCACTCCAAGATGCATTGATTACATAAAACTGACTTTATCCTCAGAGCAAACAGCCCTTTCATTATTAAGACTCAAGTTTTTGCTTCACCACCATTGTTTTCTTAGTGTGGACAGCACACTGGGATGTTGAGGTGAAGCCTGTGTGTTGATGGAAGGACTGACACAGGGCTCAAGCCCAACCACACAGAGAGAGAGGGAACTGTCATATTTGCTTTGACATTTACTTATTTTTTCAAATTCTGTGGAATGAATAAGGATGTACAAGGACAACACTTCTCTTACAGGGAAGCTTGGCCTGAGACCATGAATTCCTTTTACGAGGTTAACAAAGTTTAAGATGTTTCTTAAATGTTGACTCGTTTATTTTACTATACAGCAATTACAGATATGTATCACGGTCACAGTATTGAAAACATGTACGTTAGTGTCTCTTTCTGCCCACCTCTAACCTTAACCCTAACCTAGCCTTACTCTTCAAGTCAATAGGTGACACATCGATGTTGCCATAGTAGCCTTTCAAACTGCGCTTGGTCAATACCTGGTGTTTATCGGAAAGCCACTGTACAGCTAAGGACATACAGTGCGGTAGCTAATTGATAAAAGTGAGACAGAGAAAGAGAGAGAGAGAAAAACGGAACGCGAGAGAGATATAGAGAGAAGACTATAAGAAGTGACAGGAGAAGAGCAGATGCAAGGTTTCCAAATCCCCTCACCTCCTTTCCTCATCTGTAGTCGTCTTTGTCCCCTTTTCCTCCCCAGAACGATTCCTTACAAACTGTGACAATCTCTATTGGATTTCAGGAGCCTTAGAGTGAGGACACAGCGATGTTCATTTTAATCACTTTCGGCCTGCGCTCTTGGATGCGTGTGTGTAGCTTTTATCCTGTTGCTAATGCCATTAGTTTGGTATTAGTGGTGTGGGCAATCTCTTCTCTGTCCCATCTCTTGCCTCTGGACCTATGTGAGCCAGTCTTAGCACGTCACACTGGACCCTTACGGTGACGTGGGACATATTTATAAACGTATTTGTACAGGGGCAAAGACACAGATTTGCTGTTTTGTCCCATGTATGATGAAACCTACACCCATCTATATATACAGAGGGAGGGAGGAGACTTTTTTTTGCAAACAGGACCATTGGTAGGTCACGACAGTGCCACCACAGTAGCTCTCTTACATAAGTCCTCTGTCTCTAATCTTGTGGGTCAGTGCAATCTTGCACACAGACTTCCAAATGAGTGGAGCGTGTTATGCATCTGCGTCTGGGAGAGGGTCTCTGTACACACAGCTGGGTGGACAGGAGGCGGATGTGCTGCGCTGGCCTTTTCGGACTTGTGTGCGATAATGATGGTGTGTGTGTGTGTGTGTGTATGAGAGTGTGGTGACACTGTGTCTCGCTGCGTAAAGGAGCCTCTGCCTGAGGGGTCTAGCTGGCTCCCCTGAACGCTGAAATGAACAATGACCATATTATCCTCGTCTTTCACTGTGTGTTTGTGTGTGTTTACAGTACGTAAGAGTGCTTGAGGGTTTTGGACTGACCCTTAACAGGGACATCTGCCATCTTACTACAGATCTCTGTATGTGTATGTGTTGAATGTGTGTGTACAGTATGTGTGTGTGTGTGTGTGTGACTGTGTACTGTATGAGTCAAAGCTCCTTCCCAGCAGCCAATCACTGTTCATGTAGGTAAAATGTGAAATGCAAAACAATACATTTCAGAAAAACTCATTTAGAGCAAGACATTTCTCAGCCTTTTTTGTGACATAAATGATTATTAATTAAACCAAGTAATTACTTTTCCCACAGAATTATTGAAACGTTTTCGAGCAATCATGTAATTTGATATGAATCGGTCTTGAATTTCTAGAAATAGCACTATTATCCGTGTTTGAAGTCCACTCGAGTACATGCGGCCATATCTCCGGTAACCCAATAATTGGTATCGAGTGGATGTTAATCCACTCGGATTCACATCTGGGCCTGTTATGTCAACAGTGTGCCGTCTTGATTTGTGGAATTGTATGCATCATGACTCAACACTCATGAAAGACCATGATAGGTTGCTCTCTCATTCTCTTCTCCTACCCCTTTCATCACTACCAACAAAACACAAACTGTTATAAACACATCTACAACTGTAGTTTTCAGCCAAGGACATCGCACAGGTGTTCTATGTAACGTCTAGAATAATAAATACAAAGACACTCACTGTACTTTTCTACCATCTCAACATAATTACCATCTCACCAACCAGACGAGTCCTTAACTTTGCTCTTTCCAAAAAACACAAATCAGTAACTCCTAATTTTCTTCCAGCATGCAAAGTCAGCATGAGTAATCAGCTATAAAAATAATTTTCCTTGGAAACTTGATTTATTTTCTGCATCACGCCACGGCGCCGGGTTCCTTGATCTCTGCTCGGCCGGAGTTCTCATCCATCACCCAGCCAGCACCTGTCAGAGAACTCTGCTGGAGAATGGCTACACTGCTAGACTCCCTAAAACAGTTGGAGTGTAATATGGAGGCATCGCTGTGTGTGATTTCAGTGGACTATAGTTGGATGAATCCAGGGACTCCAGGGAGATTCACCAAGCTTCATATTGCTTCTCCTAGTGTACAGTGTGTACAGTACATGTTCCAGCAGAGAGCTACAACTGAGGTAGTTATTACTGTTACTGCCCATGGGGCTGAATGTGATCTATTGTGGGGCTGTATTGCTGACCGGTCTCTTTGACCAGACTTTTTGCATTCGATATCCCATCATTTCCTGAGAAACTCACAGCCACAATATTGACAACCACTGCTCCCCAGGAACACTGAATCAAAAAGATGGTGACATACAGTACCTTTCTTCCAGTGCTTTAAAACGCTCAATAGATTTTATTCTTGTGTTGAACCAGTGGTGATTTGGTTGCTGCCCTATGTTGCCAACTTCAAGGTCTCCCTAGATTTTCTCTCTTACTAATCCCCACAGCTCTACTTTCAGAAACGTTCCCTGTCCATGGTGCTGAACCCAAACCTCTGACCCTGTGTCATCCATTATGATTCCTGCTGATTTCATAAGCAAAGTATCTTCACTCGCTGCGGCAGCACAATGTCAGCTTTGATTATCTCGCTTCTACAGTATCGCAAATGACAATTATAAACAATTAGACTGCGGTCAGGTCAGACGTGGGTTTCAATACTTGACGCGCTTCACAGCACATTACGCTTTCTGTCCCCGAATCTGTAAATATAAACAAACTCACCCCTTGAGGGAAAAGGAAATCATACCTATTAAGAGCTAGCCGGACATAATATGCTACTTTGAGTTTCATCTCAGTGGATTTATGTTGTGAAAGCCATGTGGGAACTGAACTATCTTTGTCACACACACACACACACACACATATCAGGCTGAGTGTAATTAGCAAAACCAATGGTATTTAAATACTTCTCTGAGTGCTCTTTGCCACATTCCACATCTCTGGAAGAAATAGACACAGTTGCAGGATGACTAACTTCACATGGACAACAACACAAACTGACACCGAAACAACAGACAAACACAACTATTAAGCACGAGTGACCCGATTTGTTTTTGTTAGCCTTATTTGATAACATTGTACAGCACTTTGGCACTTTCGAATGTGCTGTATAAATAAACTGACTTGACTTGATAAACAAACGCTACAATGATTCCCTTTGAACATTGAGAGAATCCTCGGGTGTATGCTGACACCATCGCCGGCGAGAACACTGATAAGGAAAGAGGCAAACCAGTCATTTCTCTGTGTATTTAATGTGTACACTAGCTAATCATCAACATTTCACTGGAGTACAGTAGTGCAAATTAATCATTCTGGTCGATGGATTGCCTGATTTTAAGCTGTGTCAGTTGAGAGACTGTATTAGCATTGTCTGCTAAAGCCTATTTGTGTTTATCTAATGTAGATGACACACGCAATTAAACGACTACACACAAAACACAGACAGACACTATCAAAGTCATTGTGTCTCAGCCCACTTCCTCGGCTACGAAGGTTGTTAGGATGTGTAGCACCGTGGACAGAGTCCGCAGTCCCTCCAGCACTGAATAAATATGAGCCAATGTCACTTTTCTCCTTAGAGATTTCCTGACAAGGCTGCCAAACACACCCAGTTGATACAACCTGACACGTGTCACTCTGCTGTGAGAGCGTGTCGATTAGGGACCTGCACATTCTCTTCTGTTGCCTTACTCGGACTAGAGGAGGTGACTGGACTCTAGCGTTGAAAGAGTGAAAATCCAATCTATTTTAGTGATTTTTGATTTATTTTTTTACCTTTGTCAAGGGACACTGAATCTGAGAATGGGATGAAAGGCCAAAATACCGACTACAACCCAGGTCACCAAGGGGACAAAGTTTGACCGCAAATTCTCTCCAGTGAACCACTGAGAGTGGTCACTTTTAGCCCTTTTGTTGAACATTTCTTAGTGTTGGCATGGTTACTCATTCCCTCGCACTCCAGGCTGTTCTGTTGCTCCTACTGGCAAACATATGTACTCCATGGCGACGTTGCGGCTGGGTTGGTTGTCTATTACTGGCCACGTGCAGGTCTTCACTGCAGAGCAGATGTATCAACTGTATCTGAGCTAAAACTAACTGAACGTCTGGATTTCTAAGCCACATCTGGCCATTGTTACATAATGTGTGAGTGACTGAGGGTGAGAAAAAGAGTGTGAAAGAGAGAGAGACAGAGAGAGACAGAGACAGAAACAGAGAGAGAAAGAAAGAGAGAGAAGAGGGACATGGTGCCTGGCAGCTTAATTTGAGATACTACCACATAGGATACTGAACGAGAGGCATGAATGAATGAATAAGGATTTGTTTTATCATAGATATAGTATACATTGTAATGCCACATGACTAATACTGTAAAGAGTCTCTCACAAATGCTCGCATGCAACACATTCACACACTGTCTTACACACACACACACACACACCACACAGACACTAGCCACTAAGTGATGGATGCTGAAACCATCATCAATTGAATGAATAAATGAACCCATGAACTGTCTTTTGGTGTGGTGTCTTGTTGAGCGAGCCTGCTGCCCTCCCCCAGAGAGAAGACAATGTTGATGTTGAGACTAAGCCCGCTAAACATCGTCATTTCAAGGCACTACTATAAATAATTCATCAGACAAGACTCAAACTTGTTAGTGAATGAGGTGGAACTGACGTTTTAAGCTAGAGGAACGAGGTTATGCAAGTTTTCACTTTTATGTTGATGTTGGTGATAATGTCAACAATGTTGATGATGACTGATGATGATGTCACATGCACAAGCACTTCTAGCTACTGACATCAATATTCTTCCAGGCAATCACAAAAGCAACAGCACTGCCTTCATGCTTAGTTTCATAAAAAGGGTCCGCGTTTCAAAATGTCTCAGTCAAGAACCTGAGGATAGCTTGGAGGGACTGTTAATGGCTACCTTCTGTTCTTTATATAAATGGAAAACATTTCAATTCAAGCCACAGTAGTCAGAGTCCTTCAAGGACAGTCCGCCTTCACAACGTGTAAATATAGCCTTTACAATTCCAAGGCTGTCCGAAGACTCCAGTCGGCACAGGGAACCAAAAGAAAAACCTTTCTGATGTAGACTTATACCACAGAATATATTTTTTCATCACAAACTGTACTGTACCAAACAAGACACAAAAACATAAACATTTTAACATGGAAAAACATTTAGTAGCAAATTAAAAAATGAAAACAGTCTGTCTTTTGAGGCCCAGTTAGCTGTTTATTTAATTTGATTAAGTACATATTTTGTTGGATGTCTCCGTACAAAACCACTTCATGAAGCAGCGCCTGACTCATTGTGACAATGGTGCAAGACGTCATAAGTATTTTTATCTTTAGGGCTATCCCTATAATGTTTCTAAAGAAATGACCTACACAATACACAATGCCCACGGCCAGTTTCCTTGTGAATAAGCCTGCACACTCGCATCACATGTCTCGGATCCTTATGACTCACACACACAGAGATCCATCATTCGCTACGCCGTGTCCACATAGTCCTATCTTTACTGCTCTGCAGTGTACCACAGTTAAGTGTTCTAACTCCAAACACTGACAGTGATTGTCGGCGCTGTTTGGATTTTAATTAATCAGTTAGCAGGAGAGTGATGCCCTCTGGTACCTGCTAATATAGCTGCTGGTGCCATGTTGGCACCATTTAAGTTTAATTACCAAACTATTAATCTATTCATAGGTAGCCTTTGTTAGCGGCACGCTGTGTGTGACTCAGATACACACGTCCCTACAGCTGTGTTGTGCTGTCACATGCGATACATCATTTATCATACACTGAAGCCCTCGGACTGCTCCAAAGAGGATAGCTGAGTGTGGTTTGTGAGCATCTAGAGGCGGGAAAAAAAAGAGAAACTAAAAAAGCTGCTTCTCTGCAAGAGTCTATGTTGACGTCAACGTACAAACCTTGTGTTCCAGATCTGTTGTGTTCACGACGAAGTCTGCAGGAGTGATAGAGCTTTGAACGGATGACGAAAGTCCAGACAACACATCAGCCAATCAATGCCTGGCGGCAGCATGACCTTGTTTGTTTCCCAAAATGGCGTGTTAGTAAGATTCTTCGATCGTGTATAGAAATAAGCGAACATGTGTGAGGTGGTATAAAGTTTACCCAGCGACAGCAATTCAGAGGAACAGGTCTTGGTGATATGCTGGAGGTGGAATCGACAAAGTGCTAAAGATTACAATATCCCTTCACCGTCTGCCCGAGACAGATAACTCCCGCTGTTGGAGAAGATTAACAGATGGCACAGAGCCAAACGTGGAAGAATTAGTCTGCCTCAGAGCCTATTGATTACTGAGAACATATCTTTTGGGCTTACAGTGCATTGTTTGGCTCTGAAAGGGCAATAACTGTGGTCAGTCTGTGCTTGAACATGTTATTTTTCCAATGTGCTAAGATTGCACAAATATCCACTTTCTAGATGTGTTTCTACTTTCCAAATATGCCCCATTTTTCACATGTTTAACTCAGGTGATAAAGGTTGGGGTTTTCTATACTTAATTGGATAGAAGGCATTTTGCTGTGCTGGCAAAACAAAGATTGGCCCCTGTAGATTACAAACTTTTTTGCAAGTCCTGTGCCTGACATGTGTGCACGTGACCCACTGTCTAGTTTGGTTGTGAAACTGTGATGGACAAAAGCATTGATGTTTCAACAAATATTTTTTTCCCTCAGGTTAGAAAAGTAGAGAAGGTCAGAGAGAGAGAGAAAGACAGAGACAGAGAGGGAGAGAGGGACAGACGAATATGAATGGATGTAAAGTGGATAAGTGTGTCAAAAAGTATAGTACAACTTTGTTCAGAGTTTTTCATTCAGACGGTACTACTGTAGCTGTATGTGTGAGAAATAGCAACGATTACCATTATGACAGCCCGAGCCACACAGGTCTGCACTTAACACAGGTCTGCACTTAACCCACGCTCAATGTGCCACTCCCACTGACGCATTGCACCCGCCCAATATTTCAGGCAAATACATCACACCCCTCTGCCGATAGTCCTGCAACAATATTATTGCCAAAATGGACATAAACCTGTGATTTGATAGAATAAGAGCCTGTCTGGCCTATACCATTTTGTCATTACATCATTACACTCCAGAGTGCTGGTTAACCAGCTGGCTACGTATGCCTAAGATCCCAAACATTTATGGTTTATTGCGTGCTTTCTTCAAAACACAAACGCTAATTTATTCCCATCATAAACTCAATTTCAAGTGTATATGTGATTTTTAAAGAGGGCAGTATATTTCTAATATGCGGTATGACTAATCCTAGCATTAAAAATCCAAGCATGTTGCTTTGCCCCTGGCACATGTGCGCAGGTCATCTTGAGAACCATTTACGCTGTGCCCAAAGAGGGCCGCTGTACTGTGACAACCCCCATCCCCTTGTGGCAGAACAGTGGGTGACTGTGAGACTCTAAGGCAGATTATTGCACTCCCACTCAGCTCCACAACCACTGTAGTCTGTGCCAGAATGTTTTCATCTTTGTGCCCGGCGCAATGCCTTCTCTCCTGGGCTGAGCAAGGTGCCAAGGGTCCCTGGGGCGTCCGCCCACGGTTCTCCTCCACAGCAATTTGATCAACGCGTCTCAAGTCGTGGGTGGGAAGACTTATTGTGACAGTTTTATCATAAATACATACCTTTTTCTACAACACAGCCTCTGTCTGCACTCATTGCTTTTGTACAATTTCCACTGTTCTATGGAGGAAAAAGAGTATTGTTTGATTGTGTAACACTCATCAATGATGGGTCTTTGAATTTGACACACAACTATGATATCCTCATTATCGTCCCTGTCTTGATTATCAGATTGAGTGAGCTAGTGTGGCTTAATCAGGACGGTGGTTTGTAGCAAACAATAGTAGAGATTGAGGCCACCGTTTTACACAATCTTAAACTTATCTGGGTTGTATCCTTGAAAAATATAATATTAAGACTTAAATGTTCCCATGTAATGTTTCAACAAAAACCTTAAAATCATTTAATTTGTCCTCCAGTATATACGATGGTATCATGAAGATACACAAATGTTACAAGGAGTCCTCTAGACATTGTAGAATTTAGCTTTGATTTTCAGTACCAGCTATAAAGAAGCAATCTCTTGTCATCTTTACTGCAGTGAGGGAATTATTGAGACTTCCCAGATGATTAAAGCAAACAACATGATTCAATCATTACCATACCCCTTTATTGTTTAATAGTGTCTGAATCAACAAAACTAATATTTGCATTGCAGTTATTGGTGTTTGCCTTACATTAAATCAACTCGTATTTTTGTTTTGTTTGTTGGAGTTTTCAGAATGGAAATGGCTGTGTTCATTGCTTACATATTACATATTGATTACACAACAGTTAATTTGGGTAATAAACAGAGGAACAAATTGGAGTGTTCAAATGGTCACGTGACTAGATACTATCGTGTCTCAACAAATTGAGACAGAATTCGAGTAAATGTGTCGATATAAGTATCAGGTGGGTCTTTTGTTGTTTTTTGTGTGTTTTTTGATTTCCTGTTTGTATCAAACTAACTAAATTTTTAAAAATGTGTTCAAATTCAGACTTTGCAAGTAAAATTGTGATGATAAGTTTACGCTAATGATAATAGCCTATAATTACATTATAATCGCTTATATCAACATGCTATTATAAGTGGCGCTTGATTTTAATTGGATTAATTTAGTAACTGAGAGAATGATTGCAGAATCAGTCTCCTCAGTCTACATGCAATGCAAGTGGTAGTGCTGTGGAGACATTGCAGCTCTGCTCAAAACCTTTTTGCACTTTGTCCCCTTTCTGTTTTAGTGTTATATGTTATGTGATTTCCTCAATAATTTCAAGGCCCAGTGCTACCTTGTGTGATCTGTACAAATGGTCAACAAAAAGGCTTTACTTTGAATATAAAATATATACGATTTCAGTTTAATATAATATTTTGTAAAAAAAAACTGGAAAAGCAAAATAAAAAGAAGGAAACCTACCTACATTGAAAACAAAGCCTTCATGATTTTAGCCTAGACCACATGATTTACAGTGCATTATATATGAACTGCAGTAATGTACAGTATTTGCTCTGCTATTTCTAATGAAATCAGCAAGTCACCCACATGAAGTTTAGTACTTGACCCTACACATTCTACACAACTAATGACAGAGATTGTTCGGATCAGGAATAGCTTTCTGTTGATTTTGCAATGTCGCAATGTGACAATGTGTCCTAAGTTTGTTTTGGTCAGCTTGCTTTGGCAACCTCTTTATGATCTAAAACTACCGATAAGCACTCAATTCCACAAGGGAATTGGTTTGCACGCAGCAATTATGCTGCATTGTTTGATTTCCCTATTTTCTAAGTTCCACATGATTGAGGACAGAATATTTGATCTCCCCACCCAAATACATCCAAACCGGTTTGGAGAACACACACACACCATACCCAGTTCATATTTGTCTTTCTTAGTGTGCAGTGTAAAAGCAGGAATTTTAATAGAAGTGTTTCACATGTGTGACCTTCAGACCTGTCAGTGCAAACAATATCTCCCAAAGACAAGCACCCCATACCCGATGTAGAGTGATTAAACCAGCAATATCATGGTGTGGAGAGCAAGGGGAAGGATTTCAGGCAAATCCGTAATTTGTTATTCCCCAGCCAGAGAAACAGCAGCAGCACAAATAAGCTTCAGGAGACGACCGGAACACTCTTGTCTACAATGTCAAGGAATAAGTCACAGTGACTCACCCTTATGGCCAAATGGCAAATATTGACAAACATTGATTTATAGTAATGAAATAAATCAAGATGTCTTGTATTGACTTCGGGGCCAGGGTGAGGACAAGGACGTTGGGGTCCTACAGTGATGCAGAACGAACTGCAGGTGACAAATGTCCAGAAGTCATCACCAAAGCTGATGGACTGTAGACATGGCCAGTGCAATTTGAAGCACACTCACCTCTAGCACTTTCACCTTTCTCACTCTCTCCATTGACGCTGCCTCTTTCAAAGCCAGTGTGTTTCCAAATACTCTGTATTACACCTTAAGTGTGAGAGATTCTTGAAAAAGAATCAATCTATGATGGCATATTACCTCTCTCTCTCTCTCTCTCTCTCTCTCTCGCTCTCTCTCTCTCTCTCAGGCCTGGTCCAGCTGTTCAACTCTTTGGTTGAGATCATGTGGGTGCCAGAGGTAGCACACACAACTCCAACTTCATTCATCCTCTATTTTTTATGACACACCGCTTGTTGGACACAGCTTGGAACAATATTGGCTGGTGTTTTCATCTTGGTACTCACAAGTCAATGAAACTCAACTATCTCACCTTGATCAGGTGGTTCACATTAAAGATTCATGCTAATGCAGCCTATATACTAAGTGAGTGGGAGGTGGGTTTGATGAGGGCCATGGCAAATTAATGGCGCAGCAGGCTCCTATCTGAAGAAGCAGAGACCAGCGTCAGGTCCAGACCCAGACCCAGCGGGTAGCAGACAGGAAGCAGGCCTGAAACAGCATATAAAAGCCCTAACAAGCTGTGCAGGTGTCAACCATTCCCTAACAGTCTGGCAAAAATAATCACCTGAAGCAATAGAACAGAGACAAGGAAGGGCAAAAGTGAGAGAGAGGAAGGGGAGGGGGAGAGATAGAGGGAGAGAAATGAAGTCTCCGGTCTCAACACTTGAGAATCTGCAATGTTACACTGGGACAAAGAAAGTAGCAGAGAAAAACTAAAACAAAAAGTATGTTTAGAACTTTTGCCGTGGTAAAATGGGGTGATAGGATCTGCCCAGCGTGGGGTGGGAGAAGGGGGACAAAGACAGAAGATGAGCTAGAGAGAGAAAGAAAGAAAACAAGAAAGAGAATGATTGGAATCACACTCAAACAGCCTGTAGAAATAACCACTCAAATCTAACCTTATCATACTAATGACAATCATGATTATACATCTCAAATTATATCCAACACTAGATGTGTAACTTGAACTGCTCTTATCTCCCTATTTCGTCGATCTAATCCTTGCCGCTGCATAAAATTAGAGAGCCAATAAAAAAAAAGATGAGGCAGTAACTTTCCGCTTAGCCGAGTTTGGGTGCATTTGATACGTATTGCACCGGGACAGGAGTTAAGATGATGGCTCTTTAATGGAAAGGCATGGCTCATTAGCACGCTGTAAAAGCATTACATATGCTAAGTGATTACCTATGCCTAGCCCCAATGCTCTCTCTCTCTCTCTTTCTCTCTCTGTTTGTCAAGTGTGGCCTATCTGATAAATGCCTAGCCTCATTGGTGCCCAGCAAGTGTAAACTATGTCACTATACACCCTTGGGGTGGAATTGTATTCTGCTACCTACATTCCAGGAAAAAATACAGAAAGCGTGAGAGAGAGAGAGCGAGAAAGAACCACACAAATATCCTGGATGAGTCTGCAGTCTGTCATTAGCCTGGAGAGACTGTCAATCCTCTGGATGGATAGAGGGTGAAGGGCTGGTCTTTGTCCTCTCCTCGCCTCGTAGTGCCATCGCTGTTTGTCTGGTTGGGAAGCTGGCATGACTGTACAAGTCGTGAGGGTCTTTTTCCACCCCCCTTTCCTGCTCTTTCCCTCTCTCTTATCTTTCTCTCGCTTTCTCTCACATTTACTGCCACACAAGCTCTCACATCAATGTCACACAGACACATCAACAAACTGGAAAACTCTGGCCTATATGATATTCTAAAGTCTGGTGTTCTCTCTGCATCTAATTGATTGCGGGTTGGGTTTGTCCTGTAAGATGAAAGGTCAAGGATAATATATGCTAATTGACCATGTGGCACAGCAATGCCGTATGGTCAGGGCTTGTTGGAAAGGTTTAAAGTGTCAAAGCTGCTGTTTCACTTACTTAGTACCACTTTGGAGGTAAATCACAGCAAACTGTTTTTCCGGCAAGCCATGGTTCCACCTTCACAAAAGCAGTATGTGACAAAATGTTGATTTACCATGACATTGCTTGTATATAGAAAGCACAACACACTACTGTTGGATTTTTTGAAAAAACTGTCAGTTTCATTTTTCAGGAACAATCAAATGCCATATTGTTCTCTGGCTGCCTATTCTGGTTTCCTCCCTAAGACCAAGATACTGAGGTAAATATAAGTTGACCCTTTGACTCATTACACCACGGGGAATGTTATTTATGAGGCCTGTGGGATGCTATTATATAGATGTCCATTACAGTGAATGTGTCAAGGATACAGCTGATGGTCCCTGTGCACCATGACAACACTCACAGGGGCAAGGCAAGTTGCGTATGCTTTTCTATGTATCTCGCAAGGATCAGACTTCAACTTGATGAAAATGGGATAGTAGAGATCATCCATGATGTCTTGGAGTTCTATATACAGTAGGATTTCAACGTGACGTCATGATGATGCTGTACAGTCTCAAACCACCTCATCAAACAGGAAAAGGTTGTGTATCTATGAACAACTTCGCATTATATTTCCTCTATATTTAGAGTTCCACATTTTGACAAAACTTGATACTATGGAGACACCTTTTGCATGTATTAATAATTGCAGATTGGTGGACTGTTTTAGCTTTCTGTTAATCTAGTCACCTTATGTGCAAAACATTATTCACACATTAAAAACCCAGGAGATATTTGTGTGTCGCTCAAAACAGAGTGACTATTTAAGGTCATGAGGAATAGGCAGGGGAGAAAAGAAATACTATCAAGTCAAGGGTCGTCAGACATGCCAGCTCTTTGTACGGGCCGGGGAGCAAAAAGATAGAGAATCATAACCCTCAGGTTTTGCTCCTGTGCTCCAACAGTGTGGTGTCGTGCAACCCTGGAATATGTCATTTTACTTTTGGACGAGAGAGAGGGATGGGTGAGTTAGAACTCTGCCAAGTGTCATTCTTGGCATCCGACTGATGTTTTCCTAATACTTGGATTCTGTTGCCACTTATGGAACATGGCTCCTACTGAGGCCTAGATGAAGTCACTCTTCCTCTGCCCAGTGTCCCAAGGGCAAGGTGGGACCAATTCCAGCATCCAATTGGTTGTCGTACCTGGGCAGTGGACGGTTGGTGTTCTTCCTGCTCCAGTAGGTTCCTGTAGAGCTGTGCTTGCTTCTGATTCACTTCGGTCTTGCTAGTCTTCTCGAGATAGTCCCACTCCTCTCTGTTATGAAGGGACATTTAGAAACAAGAAAATGGTTTTACTTAAACTAGAATGTAATGAAAAAAAGAGTGCATTTTCTAAGCATTTTGCAGTTTGTTGAAGTCCATTTTTGCTTTTCTTCATATTCTATACTGTCAGACACAAGTGTTATGGCCACTACCCACAGTCTGGTCAATACTCAATAACTGTTGCGTGGTGGCCGGGCAATCTCTCACAGCATAAAAGTGTTCCATCCTATTTGTGAGAGGCAATCAAATCTAGCAGGCTTGATATGAAGCAGTGCCCTTGTGCAGGATGCTCTCATTCACAGGACCAAGGTTATTCTAACTATGGCATTATCCCCTAACAAATTCAATCAGCCTGGATATATGAGTTTCTGCAAAGTTACTTTTGATGTGTGGCTACTGGGGGGGCTTACCAAATATGCTGGAATTGCGTTAAATGGTTTCCAAAATAAAATCAAGAAATGTCTGGTGAGAGCCATAAAAAGCCTCTTTACAATATGAGATATCCTTGAAAAAAGGCCAACATATAAATGAAGTATGTCGTCATGGAATAGACATATCGGCAATCTCGACACAGTGGGACATAAAACCCTGTGAACTTTGACCCTTCAATCCCCATTTGGTCCAACACAGACACCTTTTGAGAACATGTTAAGCAACTAGGAATATAATTGCACAGAATTTGGGATGTCCTATAATAGGGAGAAAAACTAATCGAAGATTTATAACAGGTTTAAATACAAGATATGTTCTGTTGCCCCCTCATTGACATGATTGTCTTCAAACTAACTATTGATGCTCTCACATGTCCTTAATAAATCAAAGTCAGCCATTGACATAAACATCATGTGATGAATTGATGCAAGATATATGGCTCTGATTTTGGACAACGTAGGACTCCCCACTCTGATTCACTAGGTGGGCATTGTATTCTTTCCCAACACAAAAACCGCCTCTGACAGTTTAAAGTGCTTCTTTTACACAAGATGAGGGGAAAAAACAGGAGTTTATTGTCTGCTGGTCTACTTCCTCTATCCCTGGAGCACAAACTCATGGAGAAATGGCAGCTCTTCACTATAGCTGGGGCTCCCAGCCCGGCTTGCTTCTGATTCATGTTGACAGATCATTTGAATCAGACTGTCGAAAGGATAAAGTGGAGATGGAGGAAATGAGAAAATGGAATGATGTGTCATCTGGGGCTGATGACAGGATTCCTTCCGTGCATATCCATGTGCTGCATCCATATGCAGCACACTTTGTGACCTTCTCGGTAAGACAATCCCCCTATGGTACATAAGCGAACTTCCGTTTCCATTTCTCCAAAGATATAGGATTAGTTACAGCTCTGCCGTCATGTGTGTCATGTCCTATCTGTCCACCTCTCCCGCTCCTAGGTGCTCTGGTCCTATCGTGGGTCTGTTCCTTTCCTCGTATATCGTTCAAAGAGGGGAGAAGGGGAGTCGAGTGCAGAGTATTTAGTTTGTCTGACTTTTGGCTCACATCAAACAAAAAAAGTAGTCCTAACCACATGTCTTCTTCCAAGTGTGTAAACTTGATTAATTAAAAAAGATACAAAAGCTTTTTGTGAAGCTTTGAAATATTTCAATGCAGATGAGAATGCCTGAGTGAAGTGAATAAGCCCTCCAAATACCTCCACTAACTACAGAACAATTAATCCATTGTCTGAGTGGTAGCAAAAACCCGCAGCAATAGCAATCCTCTGTTGAGCATCTTCCTTAATGGCAGCAGGGAAAACGTGTGTGGAAAAAGAACCTGACGGGGGCTCCAAGCTGCACTGTGACTCTGTGCCTGGAACTGTTTACCGTGTCACTTCCTGTGTGTCACATTTCTCCCGCAACATGGACGTGGGCACTAATTACCCCACTAAGACAATGACAGAAGAACAAGGGGAACATTTCTGAGTGGGGATAGTATTGAGATGGAAATTAAATATATTATAATGATATTAGATAGATAGATTGGCACTCTGAGATTCATATGAATGAAGAGCGCGTTACAAATAAAATGAATTATTATTATTATTATAAAATAATATCCAACACTCTTTACATTCCGAACTTGGCAAGTTTGGACTAAATCCTAGCGATGAACTATACGTGTTCTCCTCTCAAGGGAGGTTATGATGTCATACACATCACAGACAGTACGCCGAGAGACAGAACACCTGCTTTGATGTTAGCAGTGAGTTAGCAGAAAAAAGTTTGCCCCAATGTGACTCCTTGTTGGTGTCAAAAAGTTAAGGTGACAAAGTGGCTGTTAGGTAAGGAAAAACAAAACAACACCCAACAGTGCAGGGACAGGAAAGGGCAAACAAAGCCTTTTATCTTCGAAAAGAAAGAGGAGGGAAGCATAACCCGTCTCTGCTTGTACGCACTAAACTGATGAGCTATCAAAGTGCATCGTTAATAAATAACACGGCCAAGTTCAGAAACCGGGAGGATACAGTGAACTGTTTTTAAAATGTAATGCCATCACAATGTCACGGAGGTCTTGCTCCTAAAAAGTGCTTGAGGGCGCTTTCTGAGATGGAGGCGTTTAATGTCTTTTCCTTTGTAGTTGTCAAAGCGGATCACTGTTGGAGTGGCCTCAGGGGATAGGTGGGCTCGCTGATGGCACTCGGGCATGCAGGCGAAGACCATCTGGGGATGTTTAGAGCCAATCTGCAAATCTAACAGGGGCCAATCGGAAGTTTGTCAACAGACTTATTGATTTGACGTGACCTTTGGAAATGTCACACACACACACCTACGCAGACCTCCTGGGCCGTTCTGATTGGCTGAGGCACAAACCAATCCCTTGCTTGGCTAGAGACTCACTGGATCCTGCCATTTCTAGAGTTAGAAGATAATTTTTCTTTCTCCTAGTATAATAGGATCAAAAAGGTGTCATGACGTACTCTCCTTTACATTGTGATCAAAATACAAGAGCAGCACTGTATAGTTTACGTTGATTAAATTCCTATTCTTTAGATGTTTACATGCAGTCCATTCAGTCACCGGTATATTTGGTACAGTAAGCTGTGCACTATCAATACTTTCTGCCCAGTAAAGGCTTAGCCTAACATTTACAGTAGCTTGTAAGAGATTATCATGTAATATCTCCTGGAAAATAACACACAAAAGGGTAGCAAAGCTCACATTGCTTAATGATAGAGATCCATAAACATAATCTCCATGCACACGTACGTGATGAGTGTGCTCGTTAAAGTGTGTGGCATGACACAGTGGGTGCGTGTGTGTGTGTGTGGCATGACACAGTGTGTGAGTGCGTGCGTTCAGTCCGTCTCGCTGCCTTGCTAACCATCCATCTGATGATCACATGACTGCCATGACACACCCTGAGTAATCCCAACCTATCATCACCTCACGGGGGAGGAGAGAAAGCAGGGCAGAGAGGAGGTAAAGAGGCCATCCCTCTCCAGACCTCCTCTGAGCTGAGACACTGCAACATGTAGGACACTCCATTTGTTTAGGGCGGCCTATAACACTAGTCCAAATACAGTGAGAAAACATTGTGGGTAGAGGTTTAGACATATGGACAGTGGCAAACTTCACTTTGGTTATGTGGTGTCAGTGTGTATTTTTGAAAGGCAAAATGAAAGCTCACTGGATAAAGATATCCAAGCTGGTTTTCTCAGCAAGAAGTCTGGCGAGATTGAATAGCTCATTGTGCATTCATTTAATCCCAAAAACTGCTTCATCATAAATGAGTTTGCTAATGCTCACCCTCTCCTCTGTTGGTCGTCTTACACAAAACATCAAATCAATATGAGGAACGATTAATGCCGTTGTGGTGATGTACTTATAAAAAGCTTTCATGGCTCAGTGAAGTATGAAATCACCTCACCAGTTGGAGATCTTACAAAAGACCTTCTGGCCCCCGTCCCAGTGGCTAACAACAACCGGGTGCCTCTAGCTGCACAGCACACACACACACACACACACACACACACACACACACACACCACACACACACACACACGACACACACACACACACACCACACACACACACACACACACACACACGACTCAACTGTCACCCAGTCCCCACTCTTCATGCTGGAAATGCGGATTTTTCCCCCCCAAGTATCGCACACTCTAAATAGACACTGACACATACACACACACATTCCACTACTGTGAGCTGGAGTGTGCGCCGCTTCCTGATGAATATAAATATCTGCCTTTTGCTGGACTTCGACCTCTGGGGGTCACATGACTCATTTAGCTCCACCCACGCTGATGTGTTTACTCAGTGACTTAACTCCTGCCTAATTCAGACACATTAAACCAAACCTGATGATGTGAAATCAAACTAGGATTTTGTTGTTGTTGCATATTCAGTGGTGTTCTGTTTGGAATACAGTTGTCACTGATTATGGAATAAACTTCCCAAATTAGGAGTTAACAAATTATAATTAGTTAATGAGGTATGCATTTGTAAACAAACTAGAGATGTTCCATCATTTCATTTAAAACCGACTCACTGAAACAGAAGACCAAAATGCTGCACCCTTGATTTTCATCACAGCCCATTCTGATTTATAATTTGTCAGCATTGTTACAAATCATGTTCTTGTCAACATTCCAACAGAGGGCAGAACAGAGTCTGCATTTACTTTCTGTCTTCCATTTCCTACACAATTAGAGCAATAGCAGTTCACTCCCACAGGCACAAGCACACACCCACACTGTACCCTCAGCTCCACCGACCCAGCCCCAGGACCCAGCCCCCAGTCCCAGGACCCAGCCCCAGGACCCAGTCCCCAGTCCCAGGACCCAGTCCCCAGTCCCAGGACCCAGTCCCAGGACCCAGCCCCCAGTCCCAGGACCCAGTCCCAGGACCCAGCCCCAGGACCCAGCCCCCAGTCCCAGGACCCAGTCCCCAGTCCCAGGACCCAGCCCCAGGACCCAGCCCCAGGACCCAGTCCCCAGTCCCCAGTCCCAGGACCCAGCCCCAGGACCCAGCCCCAGGACCCAGCCCCAGGACCCAGTCCCCAGTCCCAGGACCCAGCCCCCAGTCCCAGGACCCAGCCCCCAGTCCCAGGACCCAGTCCCAGGACCCAGCCCCAGGACCCAGCCCCCAGTCCCAGGACCCAGTCCCCAGTCCCAGGACCCAGCCCCAGGACCCAGCCCCAGGACCCAGTCCCAGGACCCAGCCCCAGGACCCAGTCCCCAGTCCCAGGACCCAGCCCCAGGACCCAGCCCCAGGACCCAGTCCCCAGTCCCAGGACCCAGCCCCAGGACCCAGCCCCAGGACCCAGCCCCAAACACCCCACCAGGCCTGTCAGACCCAGCTCTCTTGAAGCTCCAGAGTCTTTCTATCCAGACCCATCCAGTCCGTTCCGCTCCAGGCGTCTTTAACCTAGACCACCAACTCCCCTCTTCCTCTCTGCTCATCAGCCTACACGCGGGCCACCATATATTCACTGTAGCAAACCCTTCCGCTAATGATGTTGTTGCTGATGGCAGGATAACGGCCTAATACATCTCCAGAATGCAGACCGCTCAACATTATGAGAAAAGATTATCCCTCCTCTGCACAACATGTCAGGCATCCATTACAGCGACGTGCCGGACGCACGCAGGGGGGCATAATAAGAGGCGAGCTCATAAAACAGTGATGGCATCTTGCTGAGGGATCACTAATTACCACGTTGAGATCGACAAGATGAATGAAGGAGCAAAAAAAAAGGGGGGAGGGGGGGGGGAGATCTGAGCATGTGCGGTGGATTGCTGGCTGACATGGATGTACGGACGCGGCTGTGATCAGGGAGGCACCCGAGCATGAACACGGTGCAGCAAGAGCCGGTGATGGTGGATCGTGTTTACTGAAGATTCATTCAATATGACATGAGCACCCACCACACTGCTTATTTACACATAGCTTTCAACTTTTGAACATACCTTCTTGTGTCACACGTGAGTGTAGCGCAGGGCGAACAGATGAACCACAGTACAAGTAGTGACACGCACCACCGTGCGCTCGTATGATGCGTTGGACTTTTCTGTGTCATTCCATATGGTTGACACACCATGCACATTATCAGATCAACTTCAACATTTAACATGTGGTATGCGCACATAAAGGAGCCCTGACATTGAGCCAAATGCAAGCCAAGCTAACTCATGCATGCTAACTTCATTACGCCCAGCGGCTCACACAACACCGCGGCTAACCCAAACTGTCTATTCGAAAGAATAATTTCCCGAGTGCAGAATCTGTGTCTGTACGGGTGTCACTGAGTAAACACATTTAGTATGCTAGTGAGCTAGGCGGTGACCAGGGGCTGAGTCCGTACACAGGGGAGAGCGTCAGGGGGTGTATATCAAATCAACCTCCATCTGGTGAGCTGCTTGAGAGGGCCTGGACTTTGACTTTGGACACGAAGGGACAGATGCTCACATGGCTGGTGAACAAGCCCTGACAGGTCAGTCCACTTCCTGCTCTCAAGGCGAGGAAAGGCACAGTTCAAGTTCAAATCTGAAGGACCTCTCTCCGAATCCACGTTTCAAAACATTGGGACTTTGTTCAAACGTCCAAATATTGCTACTGTGGCGTGAGGCGGAGGTGCAAGGCGGGGACGGTAAGGTTGAGGCGAGGAAAATGTCTAAAGGTTCATTTAGACACTCCGTCTCAGGTAGAGCATTTCTGCTGTAGCACTTCCATCATGGAAACAAAGACTCCCGTGATCACTCCAGCCATTTACAGAAAGCCCCACATCCTCCTTCAAATTACAGAGCTGAACAATGGGATTGGAAATAAAGGAAACTTCCTGAGCCAAACTCCCACGTGTGTGTGTGTGGGAGTGTGTGTTGCGTGTATGTGTATCTGCATGCAAGCCTGTGCCTGAAGCATAAACTCAAAAGAGGATTGAGCCCACTTTAGCAGGACACACACACACACTACCGTTGATCCCGTCACTCAAGCTCAACGCTGGCTTTGTGTGGCACCTTCAGAGGAGTTCTGACTGTCATAGTCGGTGAATTCTGAAAAGGATCACTTAGGAAGGCATAATCAGCTTAATCATAAACTCTTTTAAATTATACAACAGCTTCCTTACTTTCTGGAACATGTGACAATGCATCGCAAACAAGGCAGTTTTCCTGCTTTTGTAAACTGTTCTTTTGTAAACAAGCATTTCTGCATGTGTGTGCTTGTGTGTGTCTGGATCTGTGTGCAGATGTTGTTCAGTGTGCATGTGTGCGTGTGTTTGCATGTGTGTGGACTCGTGTCAGCGTCAAGCAGACCGCGTTGAGCGGATGCTTCCCTTTCGAGTGTGCCTCTGTACAAGTGGGTGCCCATGTGTTATTGTACTTGTGTATATCCATGTCGATGTGAACACAGAATGACAGTGTTGGACAGGGCAGCTGTATGTGTACCAAAGGGCACGGGGTATCTGATCCGTGACGCTGCCTGTTTCTGGAACACTATCAGTGGGTTAAGCATCTGCCATGATGATGCATGGGCCGCTAGCACCACATCGCTCACGTTGTCAGCTGTGATGTACGCAAAGGCCAGACACAACACAGTAGTCCAAATCAACTCCACAATAACTCCCCCCTAACACCACCCTCACCTCCCCCTGGGCTCTGGCGAGCCACACGGACTGGATAAAGACAGCTGGGCGGCTCTGGTGGGAGGAGCTCCTGTTGCTTTCTGTAGGAGGACCTCTTGTTGCTTTCCCATGTGTCTCTCTCTCTCCTTCGATCTCTGTGTGTATGTTTGTGTGTGTCTGGAGCAGCAACAGACCCGGGCTCATCCTGGCGTGTGTGTGTGTGTGTGTGTACTGGTTGTGTGGTACACTTCATTACAATTTCCAGTGCTGCTGTGCGACAAACACATGCTCATCTGTGCCAACTGACAAATTTGAGTGTTAAACCACTTGGCTGTCACTTGATTTACATTACTTAGTATCACTGTCACAACAAAGCTACAAGTACCAAATTGAAAATGTGGAAATACTTGAATTTTAAAGAATTTATTTGCAACTTGTCTTAGAGAGAGAGAAAAATAGGAAATGTATTGAGAATTCAAACTGCTGTCTAGGTGAGTTGCTGTTGTTTTGGCTGATACTTGTTACAGAACCTTGGCACAGAACTGTAGAATTTGAATTGTACTGTAGTTAATAATACATAGTAGCAGTTAACATTGTTCTTCTGTAGTGTATATAGAAAGCCCGATTGCTGAATCCATCCAACTCAGTAACATTTTTTTTAAACTGGCAAATCGTGAAATCTCAAGGCAATGGAATGGGAAGATCTGCTGCTGTGAAGAAGATGTGTCATTTTATAAAACGATGTGTGTGTGTGGTATCAGTGTGTCCATGGTCGGAGAAAATCTCTGCCGAGAACGCTGGGATCCTGCAGGGATGACACCTGTCTAACAGGCCGCTGAATCTCAGCTTTAATAGACCTTTCACACTTCTGAGCCAAGCCAAGTCAAACTGGAATGGAACTCACTGAAATGGGAGTTCGGAAATCACATATTGCCAAGGTAATTCAAGTGCATGTGGCAGATTCATCAGAATGTATATTTAGAAAATGTAAAGTACTTGATGTTTCTGCCTGTGAATCATCAGCGTGCGCCTCATATTTGATACCACCGTGATAACCCTCAGAGACTCGATACAGCTGGAGGTATTCCATTTATTAGTCAGCAGTGGGATACAACAACAGACTAGTCTTGCATTTAAAATGAGAGATCAGAAGAAATTTAACTAGGCCCATATCTTAGCTATGTTTTGCATAATCCCTCCAGATATGTTTAATGTCATTTTGAAAAAGAAAGAACAAAATGATCCATTCGTCATGAACTTAAAATAGACTGGTAATTGGTCACAATCAGGGAGAGGGAGGGTGTTTCTGGTTTCAAGCATCGTATGGGCGTACAGTCATGCTATTAGATAAGACGACCTCTCTGTGCACGGTTTATTAAAGCCCAATTTCCAGCCCAAATAAAAGACAGCATGTCTCTTTGCAGAATAAAACCCCAATTAGCTGCACTCCATTGAGCAGTGAGTCCTTGTGACCATGTGGGTTTTCACATTTTATGCGGATGTGAATTTATCTTTATTCCTATGGCATTTATAGCAGGCCTACAAATGTTTATGTGTTCCAGAATGACATAGGGTTGTGGGGGAGAATAAAATCGCCTTGGAAGTTTATTAGAATGAAAAATAAGGAATAAACTTTGCTCAAAATAATTGTTCTTTCTCTTGATTTTCCTTCCTGCTCTTTCTTTGTATTTCTCCATATCTCTCCCCCCCCCCTCTCTCTCTCTCTGTGTCTTTCGTTCAGACCCCATGGAATCATTTGAAAATGTATGCCTCACAGGTTTGAATAATCATAATACCATCTGTCAGTCTTGATACTGCGGTGGCTCCTAGCTCACTAAGGTTCCACCGAACCATTACCTGCAATTCAAACAGGGAAATGTGAAAAGAAGCCAACGTGTGCACTGCAAAATTAAGCAACAATGCAAACGCGAGCAGTGTATGCAAATATGTGAAGGTGAGCAGCCTTTATTTTACAGGCTAACATCAGAGGCATCTTACAGCATGCTTTAATGCTCAGAAACAGAAACACCATCATTACTTATGGTGAAGTGAGACATGCCCATCGATAGAATAGAAATGTATTCATTTAGAAAGCAACAGACAGCTGGAGTTTTGAAGCGAGGACTTCTTGATCTGCAGTCCAATTCACTATCCCTGATCAACACTTCAATTTTACTTTGCCAACTTGCCGAATCAAATATGACAGACCCTCAACGTTCAGCACAATACATAATTCATAGTTAAAACACAAAAGGACTTTCCGTGCCTTTCTTGTTCTACGGAACAGTCCTCCCATACTGGTAGTGTTGCTCTCATTTGATCTTCTGTCTCGTTTTGTTCAAACAGCTTCCACATTTACAGCCCACAGTTAATGGATATGTTGAGTCAGTACTGATACTTTGTGTCTGGTTGAACTGAAGCGATGTGGACACGTATTTGAGACGTACAATACCAGTCAAAAGTTTGGACACATTGGAAAATGTGTATAGACAGAGTGGACCAGGCTGAGAGAATTGGAGTTTAATTTGTCAAAAGGCCAGATTAAATTGGCGGACGTCCTTCTGCGTTAAACTCAATATTTACTTTTGTGGTTTAGGGATGCCCTGGACCTGCAGTTCTGATTGAGTTTCTGTGTCTCTGTGTCTGGACAGAGAGAAATATGGAAACATGGGTGCCCATGTCCAGTCAGGCATGGCTAGTTGTACATTTCTTTTCAAGCACTTGTCTCCTTCACATTATCTTGCTTCCCATCACTCGACCACTGACTGCTCTACTATGGGAGATCAGTCTGAACATAGATTATACAGGTGAATGTTCAATTGTACGGAATGATCAGTTCCCTCCAATCCATGTATCTCAGGGTGGGGGCTGGGGGCTAGACCAACGTCACCATGACCAGCAGAGTCACCAACGAGGGCTGCACAGTGGGAATGTACCGTAGGTGAGCCTCTTTCAACAGGCAACCCTGTTTCCTTTGCTGTCTCCAACTACCCCATCAAGAACCACCTGCACAGATGTTATGGGACATCAACAGGATCCCTCCTACACATTAGCAGATGAGTTCCTCTATCGTCGCCACTTAAACCCCCCAAACACACACACACACACACACAAACACATGCACATGCTCGACAATGGAAGGAGAGATGAGGATAAATCATAACGGGTGATATGACAAGTCCCGTCTGCATGGATGTGTCTCTCCGTGCGTTGACAGTGCCATATGCCTGGAGACAGGGGGGCGGAGAGACCCGGAGGAAGATCGTTGGCGCAGGGGTGACATGACAGCCTGGATACTGTGGATGGAAAAAATAAAATAAAAATGCTCACCCTCTTTGGCTGTCACTCACAGTTGCGCGCCTCAACCGGTTGTTCACACACCCCTGGGGGTGATGGGTGAGAGAGGGGGTCTCCTAACACAGCCCTCGGGCTGACGGATGAGGGAGGGGGTCTAGTCACACACCCCTGGGGGTGATGGATGAGGGAGGGGTCTCTTCACGCGCCATGCAAGGAAGGATTGAGAGATGGCCTGGGAGACTTGTATCCCCTTCAGAACAAAGACCACCCTCACACACACTCGAAGCACACACACACACACAAGGTAAGGACACCTTCTGTGTCTGGGGGATTTATATTTAAGATAAGTAGTACAAACACCAAAAAGGTTATGCTGTGACAGATTCCATTTCAAGCAGTGATGTATTCTACTGGGGGAATCATGAGGTTTGGTTGGTCAACATCTCAAGTACATTTTGGAAGAGAGCTGAAAGGAACCAACCATTAACCGTTACATCTCTGAGTATGCTGCCACTATAATAGTATTCTTCTTAAGTCAGAAACGGGAACATTGATTGCTGTTTTGACACTGTAACCAGGGCTAGCAACTAACGTTTTTCCTTTCGCTGTGTGTGATTTAATTTCACATTTTAAAAAAGTTTACAAAATAGTTTAGAAAGGTTTTTAAACTTTTTTTCGAAAAAAAGGTTTTGAGGGGTTCTGTGAAAATTCAAATGAATCCAAAATATCCATAAGGGGCCAACATATTTCTTGAGCATATTACCCTAAATGAGACTCTACACATTCTGCAAATTCCCTCTAAAGGTTGCTCAGCAGAAGACCAGTGCAGTGGGCGACCACCTCGCCTCTCTAATGGGAGCTTAATTATTAATTGCCAATACGAGTTTGACACGGAGTGATTGATCTGCGGAGCGGATCTGTTCTCCGGCACTAAGGCAGGCAGTCCTAATCATTCACACTGAATGTATTAATTATGACAGGGCACAGCCAGTGCTGCAATGCAGATGAGAGCCTAGGAGCTGATTGGAAGTGAAAGTACTCCAACGATGGCTATAAAATCAGCTTTTGTTTTACAGCGAAGCAGTACAGAGGCAGTAAAAAGCTGGGCTTGTTTTCAAAGCACCAGTGAGTGGATTCACAGGCAACAAAGACATGTGCTTTCTACACAACCTTCAGCACACTGGTGGGCTTTACGAGAAGCACATTTCATATGATGTGCAATGGGTATGCTCCTTCCTTGGCACAAATGCACATTAAACATTGTATTACATTTACTGTATACAGAAATATGAGTACATCATTCGATTATGCTTTTTTAAATTAGGCTTCTGGCACATCGAAATGTTACTTTTGACGAGGATGCAACAAGAAGTCCAGCTTAGTCAGGAGCTTGTTTAATGGGATTGTTAAACATTGTACCAAAGAGCAATTGTCAGAGTTCCAACGGTGATATCTGGAATGTTTCCAAGCCACAGTCTGTACTGCTTGTCCCATGAGTTTTGTTCTAATTCAGACTTTGCCACAAATCTGTAGTACCAAAGTAACTCACTCGTGTCCAAGTAACATTGAATGTACTAGTTCTCTCTCTGCAAAATTAGAAAATGAGTTTGTACTGAACACATATCGAGTCCAAGGCTGAATCCAAGACAATGGCCAGCTATTCCGGTAATGTGTAAGATGGTTGCTGTTTGGATGTAAAACATGTTGAAATGTGTCGAAATACACACAGTGTATGCCCCTCTCTTTGGCGCATGCTCTGCTGCGACATCACTCAGTTCTTTACAAGCTTTCTTTATGCTTCTTAAACATTGCATGGTTTTCACTATCTGGTTGGGGTTTGCTATTACCCAGGTAATTAGAAAGGGATTTTGACCCTGGTCTGGTAATAATTATTGCGTGACTGGGTTGTTTAACTTTATAGGTTGCTATAAAAATATGCATCATATATTACGACAGATCTATTCAATATAATGTATTGGAACAAACTACTAATAAATATTCAATACTCAATTTTCACCCAATGACAAGAAACATCTTACAGCTCATTTGAAAGCAAGTACTTTGATCAGAACACAAACCAAAAAATCTGTCTAAAACTCTTATCTGATGCCACCAGCTGCCCCAACTGAGACATAGATCTTAAGAATAACATTTTGTTTAATCTAATATTGTTTATCTATTGTTGGAATTTACATTTCTCTCAGCTCAATTAAAACGCTAGACACGCAGATGACTTTGAGGTTAGCACAAAGCTCCCACCCTCTTTTTCTCCTTCGAATGACTTAAGCTGATGAAATGTACAAGTTAACAGAATGGATGAACAACTTTACTAGCCGATTAGACTAATGTCATTTTAATGATCCTCCAGGCTCTTTTGTTAAGGCAGCAGACTGGCGTCTCTGACTGTCTCAGGTGGTGGAGCAACCTTGCCATCTCAGCTATCAGCTCATTGGTTAGAGATAAACTGTGTAGAACAATTTGCAATAATATGGTGTTAGCTGTGTTTGTGGGTTCAAGTCCCGCAGGTGCACTCAATCCTGAGTACTGAATCCCATGAAGGCGTAGCGTACAATCTGTCCTGTAGCAGCATTAACAGTGTCTTCAAAAGTATTTAAACACTTTCACTTTGCTTACATTTTATGGTCAAACGTTCAATTTATATTCAATTAAATGTATATATTTTGCAAATTGCACATGTATTACAAATTGTTTATATACTGAATATATAAATAAGAATGTCATTTTCATAAGTAGAGATATGTCTCTACAGGTGTGTGCCTTTCAAAATCCAATATTTTATATCATATTATATATATATAAGTCTCGTAGCTAAATATCAGTTTGTACATAATGTGAAGATTGAAGGGAACCATTGTTTCCATTTTAATGTGGACTAAATTTTAGGAAATGAATATTTTATCAAGAGACCGTGAAGTTTGTTATCAACTGTGTTCTATTTTCTGACAGTAGCAGCGCCGTTGTATGCTCCAACGGTAGCTCTCTGTGTGCATGCCAAGCGAGCTGCTACATAGCGCCAGTTTCCCCATCTCTGTAAATGATTACACAGTGAGACGTCCCCGAAGAATGAAAACACAGCAGCTCAGGAAGACACATTTATTGTTGTGTATTAAACTTGATAAATAACTACTGTCTGGAATAGAGAGCAGAGGAGAAGCCCTGGATAAGAACGCTCACATAGAGCTCCAAAATATCCAACAGACGTTCCATTTTTCATAAGAGGGACGTCCCATGGCGATGTAGGCGACACACATCTATGGCTCCCCGCGTCACACTAATGGCTATTACACCAGGCACAGAGTAGTATCTTCCTCAATGGACATGTCACCCACCGAGCAGAGAGCACTACAGGATGTATCCACACAATTGGCATTTCCCAACGGACACAAACACCACGTCGTCCCCCCCTGCTCCCCATGAAGAGCGCTCAAGCACAAAGGCATCGTCATGCCACTTATATCTCACGCCAAGTGAGAATAGGGTCATTTTCCAATCCCCTGGCTCTTTTTCTGTCTGCCTTCTACGCAACACTGAAGCCACTTCTCACTGGCTCTATGTAATGACTTGGCCCAGGCTTTTGTAAGCCATCGATTCATAGTGTGGGCTCAAGTTTGACAGAGGAATCCACCGTAGCCAGGTGCCAGAGGCTTCCTTAGGTGGTTCTACTAAGAAATGCTTAAACTTTCTCTGATCTCCTAGATCCTCTGACAGCTTCATCACAATGATGGTTTCATGCCGATGGCTATCATCATGGAGGGCCACACCGGTGGTGTCAGAGAAAGGCCATTTGGCCAGGAGTGTGCTTGAGATTTGGGGTTCCTTGATGGAAAAAGGCCACTGGGGCTGTTCAATTGAAACAGCTCTAGCAATGTGGCATTTTGTGAGAATTACTCTGAATTCAAGCTCAAGAGATCCTTTGAGATATCTTCTGCCAGGAGAGAGGGTATTGAGGGATTAAATGCTCCTTCAAATTGAAATTTACAGTCCAAGTGTGCTGTCTGCAAAGACAATGACATTGCCAGTTTTCTGACTATAATTTGCATACAGTAAAAGTAGGAAAAAAATAATTTTAAATGACATGCAAAATAATTATGCAAAATAACAATTGTTGGTTACTTATATTCAAATGGTTATCTAGTATGCACAAGGCGGGTTTGTCCAGTACAAGGCAGGTATCTCCAACTTACCAAGTTATCATTATTAGAGTAGAGATCATCCGTCTTATAAGAAAGCTAAGCTTGTTAAGATAGCAGCACAAAGACAAAAACTACCAGCCCACCTGAACTTTATCTTCTTTTTAAGACGACATAAATGAATTCATCCTTGACATTACGCAGCCTGGATAAAAATGTCTGATTGATTAGTTTCACAGAAAAGCAGGGGAGCACTGGACACATCACAAGTGAAGGTCAAAGTTATGAACAGTTGATTAGCTTCTCCTGTCTCCAAGTCATCACTGCCATCCTCTTATCACACAACACTTACTGATGTGTCAATTAGACTCTTGAACTTGTCAAGACATGTCATTGCACATGTGTCATGTTATCGGCAGCACTGGCAGGTATGATTGACCTAGCGTACGTCTCCACAAGGTCAAGAAAACAACATCACATGTCTTACACAAACATTTCAATTCAGATCTGGTTTAAACTATGGCGGATTGACCTCAATGTTTTCCTTCCACTGGGCCTTTCATTAGATGTTGTCCAATTTGGTACATTGCCTTTAACAGATTACTTGCTTGATTTCAGTGTAACAAGGATACTGCAAGGGTAGCCCATGTGAGCAATACAACGCAACTTGCTCATATTGTAAACAGGAGCAAATATACAACTACAGTCTGCCAAATACCTTACTGGCTCTAACTTGGAGTGGAGTGCAACTTCCCTCTAAATCATCCCCAAACATTGAACCTATTCAGATGGAGTTTCTGTGTAAATCATTTCAGGAAGACGCTTCACTTCCACATCAGGCTTAATCCGTGACTCAGATATGCACTGGATGTGAGATCAAAATCAAGTGTCAAGATATTTTCTCCTGACCAAAGTGGAAATCCTTAGAATCTTTAGTTGGCTCCTCATCTCTCTTTCAAATGAATCACATCTTTAACCACATCTATTGTGTGCATCATTCAACAAATGAAATCATAAATCCTACAACAAATGAAATGAAGAAGTGAACTAACATAAAAGGTAACCTCTGCTAACACACACTCACAGATGACACATTTAATCAGTTGAACTAAGAAGAGCATGCCTTCATTATCGCATACGTTCAACTGTCGCTGCTAATTGAGTTAGCTGTCTGGCTTTGCTGGTTGCATCCCAAAGAATGAAATGGTTTTAATGTAAATTGCCAGCTCATTGAATCATCACAGTTAACCCTAATTACCTCGGACAAAGGGTAATACATCACTTTGACTTGTGTTACCTCACATGTACTGCAAGTCTTCGTTTGAATACAGACTAACTAGACAGCTATGGTCTTTACCCAAGCACAGCTTCTTTCACTAATATAATCTAACATATCAAAAAGAGCTGCCATAGATTTGCCTTTCAATTATTTAAATGATAACTAAACACAGAGTCACGTACAATACATCTGCACATATAACAGTACACACATTCAGTCAAACGCAATACATAATGTAGCCTACTGTAGTTAGGACTAGGTAAGGATCTGCGCTCAACACAATATTTGATTCATTAGTGGCATTGATTGACCAGAGAGGACATCATCGATTGGTTACTGTGAGTGCACTGCATTGATCCATACCTTACTTTTACCTGACCATATGTCCAGTATCAAGCCACTTCCCTATCCATCTGAGTCATTGTTTCCCCCTCCCTCATGAATATGTAAAATACTGACGTAATGATCTAGGCATCCAAGGTTAGCTCCCTACAAGGACTGTTAATATCACCCGGAGGGTAAGAAGCAGCTTCCAGGAAGAAAATTAGTTCGCTTCAATTATCATGTTATGTTCAACCCATTATCGCTAAATACTGACATGGTAGGGTAATTAGAAATTAATCCTCCATTTTTCAAGCAAATGACCTTTGGACTCATCATGGTATTGTGCCTGGCTTTACAGCGGAAACAGAACCGGTATGCTTTTAGGAACAACACACTTCCTGTCCGACGTCCATCTGATAAGATTCTAAAGATATCTAGAGTATCTTCAGGATACAAAGTTGACCCGACGACAGCCTTGGGACAGCAGGAATATCTTCATTGCCGTGTTGGCGCTGAATGAAAGCGGGATATCATATTATCTCGTCTCTCCCTATTGGGGCACCAGACATCCAAAAGTCATCCTTCTGTCCACTAAGATGACATGTTGTTATTGAAACAGCCTGGCTGCCAGTTGTAGTCGAGTGACAGGCCGTCACTGGAATGACATGTGCCGTGACAGGCGCCTGGAGAGGGAAGGCAAAGGGAGCAAGTCTCTGCTTTGGCCTTTTGGTAGATCGGCATGTTTATCACCTCTCTGAAGTACATTCTCTTTGGATGCACAAGACAATGTTTCACATCTAGCAGGAGTCGCTGCCCGGAGGGCCAATACCTATTATTGCCTAAAGAATTGCCTTCAAGCTCAGTGACAATTGCTGCAGTTATCACTGAAGGAAGTTCTCTATTCCCCAATAGGCACTTTCTGTTGGTTGTTGGAGCGCAAACTAATTCAATTTATAAATCAAATTGACATTTCTATTTAAAATTCAGGTATGTTTTTGCAGAACAAGTTATAGGCTTTGCCCTTTGAACCGAAAGTACCCCCACAGCAAAAACAGGAAGGACGCTAGTCTGTGCGTGCTTAAGTTCAGCTGCATGTGCGTCTCCCTTTATCTCAGTCCCACTGCAGCACAATCGGAGCAGCGCAGCACACCAGATATAATGGTGGAAATCGAAGGGAGAGACACATTTGTCACTTGACCCGAACAGCAGCTCAGTTATAAGAAAGCCATTGAAGCAGCACACCTGCAGTATCGCTGATGCTCAGACTGGTAAACAATGTCAAGGGAAACTGAGTAATGGAAGACATTACATCTCGAGCTGGAATTTCACAGCAGAGCACTCCTCGCGTTTGTTTTCAGTTATGCTCCCTAGTACACGTCCTAACTACGAGAGGATTGTTTGTAATTGGATGGAACACACCATACCCAACGTCGTTTTTAAAATTGATGTTTAGAATTAAGAATAGATTTCATTCCAAACTTCCTGGAACACCCATTACATGAAAATCAATTAGAATCAAACTGTTAAAAGAGCCAAGAAGGAACCGTCAGCATGATTATTTTTGTGTTAGTACTTAGTACTTCACACTTTTGGTGATATAATAATCAGTGCATAATTACCAGGAAAGGATATGGAACAATTCAATAATTCTTGGCACGGCACCATTGGGACTGCGAAGAACACACTTAGCAATAAAAAAATCCTGTGTTATTATTTGAATTGAAAATAACTTTCATTTGAAATGGGATAAAAGTCATGTCATTGCAGTGATGTCCTGGTTGAGGTGGATGACAGAACTGTGTGTGCAAGATTGACATCACAATGCGACTGATGCCAAAGTAGGATATGACAGGTAGGCCTACTTTCTTTTTTACACTTGCCCTTCTTCAGTTTATCATACACATAACAAGTATTGAGCTGACAACTCTGAACTCTAACGTCCCTCTGAGATCCTATAAGCACATGCTGACCATGTGAAATGTGTTAACTGATCCAATCCAAGAGTGTGCGTCAAAATCACAGTTAATAGTATTCAAATCTAATCAACGTCAATAAATCAAAGATCTAACAACCTGCAGGTGGTCCGAACTTGCGGTCAAGTGGTCAGCATTACATGTCATCCCAACGGTGGATAATTAGGCTCAGAGGAGAAGCAAGACGCTTGGGTAACATTTACATACAGGATCAATAATGTGTATACCTCTACATTCTGCCTTGTACCCTCTCGGCTACTTGAAATTCAAATGTACGTTTTGGAGATTCAAGAGAGCCTCCGTTAAAACCACAGACTGATACTCAGTCTCACACACACACACACACACAAATATACAGAATACAAACACTATACAAAAGTAAACACACACACACACACACACTGCAGTCTTCTCGGCTCAGGCAGTGTAACCCTGTAAGACCCTGTTAATGGGGAGTGCGCTGGGCATTTGACAGTCGTGCGGTACACAGTACCAAAACAGATGGGCAGGCTAATTGGCTTTGTGCTAGCAGCTTGGTTGCGCCTGCTCCTCTGTGGACGCGCGTTGGTGTGGAGAGGGAATAGAACGCCGTTCTGTTGTGGCGGCTTGACGTGATGTAACAGTGTGATGATGGGGCTCTGGCCTCACAATGGCCACACAGCGCGGCTGAAGGGCCTACGGCGCGCTTGCTTTTGTTGAGAGGGAAGCTAGTTCAAAAACATGCAAACACACAAACTGACCAACATACGGACAAGCATGCAGTCTCTCTTTCTCTCTCACACACATGCACACACACACACACACACACAGGCCGAGCACAGGGGTGTTGCTGGTCCCAACTGTTTCCTAATTAGACAGTTGACATCTTGCTTGCTTCTCCAAGGCGAGGTTAGTTCTCTGTGTAATTGTCATGCATATTTATGTCTGCAGTTTAGCTGGATTACCATTGGTGCTGAGATACTACAGGTTTAACATCGAACAATATCCTGACTAAATGCTAGAGGTAGGCAATGACAATGGCCTTACCCTCCGGTTTGAATTTGTTGACCTCTTACTTATCAGAAAACAAGGAAACGTACAGCGACTGGAGCGGGTATTAATTCAGCTTCTCCCGGGAATAATCCGTGGGCAATATTGAACCCTTTTATAGGTTCATGTCTGTAATTTTTTCGATTAGTAAGGTAGGTCAACCTTTCGGATGAGGCTGTGCCCCAAGTTCATTTAATGAGAATTCCTATCTTGTCGCATAGTGAACGTGCGTGGGTGGCCTCCAACCCTTATTTAAAGCCCATGTGGTACAACTTAATCCATGCTCTTATCATTTCATTCTCGTTTAGCCACTATGTGACTAGATGGCTCCTGGGTTTGGTGTTCAGAATTAAACTTGGTTGTCACGGGGAAACAATAATAAGTTTAGTCTTTCTCTGGCACTAACCTTTTTCCATGTCTTCCACTGCATGTGTAATGAGTTATTAATTTCCCTTCCATTAAGAACTTTTTAAAGTTGGTTCTGGATAGCATTATCATTGTTATAAGCTTTGTTCAAAGGACTTTCTTACTTTCTTACTTTTCTAATTCTCTCCTTCTCTTCTCTCCATCTCTCCTCTCTCTGTGACAGCTATAACTGAGGACAAGGGTTGTGGACATAATATAATCAAAAAAGGTGTCAGACAGAAAGTGCAAATTGACAGAATATAATTGTTCAGCATCAATCTAGATCCTAAAGAATGATGAAACCAATAAGTCAATAGAAATTACATTTAAATAATTCAAAGAAAGAACTGGATGAGTATGTGAATGTCTCTGGGTATAAGAGCCGTGATGATTATGGTTGGTGAACTAAGGTTGAGCTATGATGGGAATATGGTTAATCAGGAATGGATTAGTGTGGGAGACAAGCATTTAAACAGGCATGCAGTAGGCATGAAAAACGAATGTCCTGTACTCTATTGAAAAACTAATAACACTAGACAGAAATACATGCACTGGGCGTGTCAATTCTCTGATACCTGGTCTGATTTCACAGCATCCTGGGAACTCATTTCCAATGACGGAAACTGTATAACAAGTTGGATAAATTGGCCCTGTGGTGCAATTTGACTGTAGCTAAATCACAATGTGGAAATGGAATCTAAAGTGTGATTGCTAATTCATCCCTATGGGCACTGGAGACCTCTGTGGTAAGCATAATAAGAGTGGAATAGCCTTAGATGTGAATACAGTGTTATTTAAGACCATGGGTTACCAATGGCACATTCATCCCATTTAATTTTTTTCTTTGTGTTGCACCTGAAAATACAAAAAAAGAGAATAGGCAAGATATCCAACTCCCGCCCCCACACACACACACGGAATAAATAATCGTGCAACAGCTATACATTTCCATAATCATTAACAATACACAATGATTGAATTGTCCCCCCAAAATATGCCCTTTTGACGTGTGGGTGAGGGGTGCAGGTGGGCCCTAGATGACCGGCTCACACCCAGAAACCCCCCTGGGTTTATTGAATGTGATTAAACGTAACTAAGAATTGATGCCAGTATTCTGCTTGCCTTCTCTCCTCAGTGGAACCACAGGCAAGACAGCATGCATTTAGCACTTGTGTTGACAGCAACAGATGGAGACGTACCCCAGGGTGGCACATGAAGTAGCGATGGACATTTTGGGCAAATTCCCACACGAAGAGTGGTGAGAGCTTCAGCTTGCATGTAGCGTGCATGTAGAACAAAGTGACTCAAGGGAGGGCGAAACGCTGAATGCAACTGAATCCCATGTTCAGAGTAGGAGGAAGAGTACACAGAAACATGTCAAAAACTAGACCATTAATGCAAAAGTCACAAAGACACTTCCAGAGACTAGTTGGTACACAAACGGCCCTCTCTCTCTCTCGCTCCCTGTCTCTCTCTTTTATTCCTCTTTCTTTCCCCCCCCCACACACACCACCCCCTCTGACTCACTCACTGTCACTCTAACCCCCCCCTCCCCTCCCCTCCCTCTCTGAGTTGTAATTAAAAAGCAGTGAGCTGGAGTGGAGGTGTTGAGACGCAGGCAACAGAGAACACAATCCTCTCTTCATTACCCCAGTGTGGTGCGGCGCTGGAGCTCACTGAGAGAGACAACAGCCCTGGAGGAATGAGACGGGAGACGGCTTCTCCCTGTGGACGCCTGTACACCCACACACATACATACACACACACACACACACACAGGCATGGATGTACACACTCTTTCTTTCTCTCTCTATCGTGCACTCTCTCTTTCTCTCACCCTCTCTTGTCGAACGGTATCAACAAAAACAATTATAATGACTCTCTCTGAGAATGACCATGTGCAACACACAGGGAGAATCCTAATGATGAATTAGGATGACGGAGTAGTCGTCTCAACAGTGGTAATGACCAAACGTCACTTGCAAAACACACTGTTCAGACCTTAAGCGGGGCCCATATGCCAGGTTGTACTGTTAATATCTCACATCCAAGCGAAAAAAGGCTGTAAACAAGGCAACCAAACAAAAAGGGAATGTCCTTGCAGGCTGAACAAGCTACCGGACAGAGACGTCTAGGCAGGGAAAACTGCACAGTGCATGAGGGGAATTTACAACTTCTCGCCACTCTCTTCTTCAACACATGCTGCAAAACACACTCTCATTCCCACGCACCCACACACACACACAGTCCGAGGTGAGACAGTACCCAGTAATTGCATAAAGGCTTTGCGGACCACCAACAATCAGCTCCATGGAGTTCTCCAGACAGACGGCCCTGGATCAGGAGGCTGACAGGTGAAGAAGACAGGTGGGTGTAATGGATGTTGGTGATGGGGGTGTGGTGCTGGGCGGCGGGGGAAGGGGTGAGGGTCGGGGGGTGAGAAAGGGCAGAGCGGAGTGATGGCAAAGAGCAGGGGGAGCATGGACAGTTAATGAGAAGGGCGGCGGGGCGGAGAGACACACAGACGGGTCAGGGAGGGAAAGGGCCAGTAAGGGTGCTCGGTGGTGATGAGGCAGAAGAGGGCTGAGATAGGTGAGTGGATGACTCCGGTGAGCCAGGGTATGTCTGCCTATCGTGGCAGTGCCAGAGTGGCATATTAGGGCACGGGGTTCGTCATTGACAGTTGCCACAGCCCCTGCAGACCAAAGGAACTCAAAGGTTCCCAAGATTTGTAACTTTAAGACTAGAAAATGAGATGAATCAGTGTAAACGGGTACTTTAAATGAAAGGTTACGTGCGTCAGCATAGTTAAACCCACTGCAACCCACTTGAACATTTGATAATGCTTTTCTTTTTTGGTTTCTTTGTGTTAAAACGTTCATTGTATGATTAGATGTATTTTAAAGACCTTTTTTTGACATCTTTGTACTTTTACAAGAGAGGAAGAAAGAGGAGAGGAGAAGAGAGAGTAGGCTATAGATTGAGAGTCACTTTCACTTAATTATGCAAAGTGTATATTCCACCTTGGATATTCACAAACATAATCACGTATGGGTCCACTCTGTTTAGTGATAATTAGAACTGATTAAGATGAGCAGTCGATCACTATCAATGAATGTCGATGTGCTTCTCCGCGCTGCCTCGCAGGAGACAGTGTACGAGAGGAAGAAGAAAGAGATAGAACTCTCTCCGGACTGCTTCTGTCATCGTTATGGTGATGTATTTTGTGTGTTTTGAACATGTTCGTGTTTATTCGTCGACCCATTTCTGGATGAATGTATTTTATCTTCAGTTGATATATTCAATTGAGTATAGAAAGCAGAAGGGTATAAGCAGTTATACTCTCACTGAACATATGCTTTGTAGCGAACCACTTCCTGTACTGTACAAGGCAGCCTTTAGTGTAGGTAGAATTTGATGATCAATGTATTATTATAAAGAAACATCTTAGACGCCATGTCATATCAAGAGTTGCCATATTGTTGGCTATATTCCCAGATTGATTTAGCTTGTTTCCAGCTTTCATATTTCTCTGTTTGACATAAACTAGGTGTGATTCTAAGAAAAAGATATGAAGAAAAAAATACTTACTTAGAAGATTTTTTTAATTTTGCTTAAGCAAGAAATTATAGCAATTTAGAACGTGGTCTTGCTGCCTTGTTTAATCATAACTGCCTTCAGAATGGATGAGAACTGCACCATGACCTCTTTACCGTCTCCAGGAGGGAAGGAACCTGGAAGAATGTCCGGTTATTTTCGACCTTGTGCAGAAACACCGGGACAAGATGGCCTGAATATGACTGTTGGGTCAGCTTGTGACATATTTAACTCAGCAACAAGACAACCTATACTCACATCAATCTACCTGCCCTCCTAACCCCTTTGCCCCTTTACCAGCATCAACACAACGACATATTCAGCCAAAGGAAAGTGTCATTCCCAAGGTTAGACAAGCGATAACTGAAAGGATGCTCTTAGTGTAAACCCAAAAAGCCAGTGAACGATAAACTTAAAGTGCATATAGTGTTGTTAAAAAAGAATCAGTCAGCCAAATGATATAGAAAACAAAACTATCGTATTCTATTCGTATTGGCACAACCAACCATCCACCTCACCCCAGATGCCTTTCCTTGCAACAACACTTCCATTCTCACCAAACAAGGAGGAATCAGATATGCATATGAGACAGGATTCATTAGTGTGTTTATAGTCCTCGACAACAAAGCCAAAAGCAATGGTCCCAAAAATACCCCCACGAAGATATTTCCGGCAGGGGCTGGCACATTAGCATTACAAAGGAGGCAGGCTGGAGAGATGGTGGTGGTGGTGGTGAGAAGGGAGAGTCGGGCGTAGGACGTCAGCCAATCGAGTTCCTCCGTGAAAGGAAACGGGACTCAGACAAAGGGTTCTGACACCGAGAGAGAAAGATACGGAGAGAGTGAGAAGATGAGAAAAAAAAAGCAACGAGAGAGAGAGAGAGAGAGTGGGATGGAGAGAGGAAAGGACTGTGCACCTCGGATATGAGACAAGCCGACAGGGGGAAAAGGTCAAACCCATTAGCCAATCCCAATGGCTGTAGGAGGTGGATGGACTTGACCTCGGCTGTGTAAGGACCAGAGGACTGTTAGAAAACACCATAATATAAGGGGGTCAGAATCCCCCAAAACGACCTTGTGTCTATGAAAATATACCCTGTCTGTCGACACCATACAATGCTGTTTGGTATACAGTCGTATGCAAAAGTTTGGGCACCCCTGATAATCTCCATTACTTTCATCTATAAAATGTTGGGCGTTTGGATGAGGAACGTCTTTGTCATATATATACACATACGTCATGGACAGTGATATTTTAGCCGTGAAATAAGGTTTATTTGATAAACAGAAAATATGCCATACGCATCATAAGAGAATTAGACACTTGCATAAATTTGGGCACCCCAACAGAAAAATCACATTAATATTTAGTAGAGCCTCCTTTTGCAAAAATAACAGCTTCTAGACGCTTTTTATATCCTCTGATGAGTGTCTGGATTCTGGATTGAGGTAATTTGGACCATTCTTCCTTACAATACATCTCCAGTTGAGTAAGGTTTGATGGGTGCCTAGCGTGGACAGCCCGCTTCAAGTCACCCCATAGATTTTCAATTATATTCAAGTCTGGGGACTGGGATGGCCATTCCAAAACATTGTAGTTGTTCCTCTGCATAAATGCCTTAGTGGATTTGGAGCAATGTTTCGGGTCGTTGTCCTGCTGGAACACCCAACTGCGCCGTAACTTCAGCTTTGTTACAGATTCTTGAACATTATTGTCCAGAATTTGCTGGTACTGAGTTGAATCCATACGACCTTCAACTTTAACTAGATTCCCAGTTCCTGCACTAGCCACACAGCCCCACAGCATGACGGACCCCCCACCAAATTTTACTGTGGGCAGCAAGTGTTTTTCTAGGAATGCTGTGTTCTTTTGCCTCCATGCGTAACGCCTCTTGTTGTGACCGAATAACTCCATCTTTGTCTCATCAGTCCACAGTACTTTGTTCCAAAATGAGCCTGGCTTGTTCAAATGTAGTTTGGCAAACCTCAAGCGAGCCTTTTTGTGGCGCGTGTGCAGAAAAGGCTTCTTCCGCATCACTCTCCCATACAGCTGTTCTCTGTGCAATGTGCGCTGAATGGTCGAGCAATGCACAGTGACACCATCTGCAGCAAGATGACCTTGCAGCTCTTTGGAGGTGATCTGAGGGTTGTCCTTGACCATTCTGACCATTCTTCGCCTTTGCCTCTTTGTTATTTTTCCTGGCCTGCCACTTCTGGCCTTAACAAGAACTGTGCCTGTTGCCTTCCATTTCCTAATGACATTCCTCACAGTGGAAACTGATAGCTGAAACCTCCGGGATAACTTTTTGTAGCCTTCCCCTAAACCATACTGCTGAACAATCTTTGTTTTTAGATCATTTGATAGCTGTTTTGATGCCCCCATTTTGCCACTGTTCAGAGGAGAATCAAAGAGAAGCAAAACTTGCAATTGGCTAACTTAAATACCCTTTCTAATGATTGAATGCACCTTTTTATGTAATTGAAGGCTTAACGAGTTAATCAGACTAACTATGTGTTGCAGTTAATCAGCATTTAGTAGGCAGAGGTATTCAAATCAAATAAATGATAAGGGTGCCCAAACTTTTGCACAGCCTTTTTTTCACATTTGATTTAATTTCACACAACTAAATACTGCTACACCAAATATCTTTGTCTGGAAAACACCCCAGCACTCAGTGTTAACTAGAAAAGTAATATTACAATATTATATTGATCTTTTTTGGTGAAGACAGGAAATTATCATGCAGCCTCAGAGGGGTGCCTAAACTTTTGCATACGACTGTACATGGAAAGTACAGCAAGTCTTCATTTAAGTTTGATCCTACATTTCATTTTAACATATGGTCACTAATTTGGTTCACAAATGAAGTACACATACTTTTTTACTGTACTTAAGTTTATTTTTCTGGTATTAGTACTTTACTTCAGTATTAACATTTTACTTTCACTCCATACTTTTTTTACACACATGTACTTTCTACTTTAAATATTCTCAAGCCAGGCTCGTTCTTCCCGGCTATCACGCATAACAAACGTAAAATAATCTATGAAGCTATCATGGAACAAGGCACAAAGCAACAAGAATAGTATTTTTCCGGCTGGTTGAAAAAAAGATTTTCGATTTTATTTTTTGAAAACAAAGTTTTGAAAGGTTGAAAAAATATATTCGAAAACAAGGAAGGATGATACATTATAGATGACACAGAGGGAGTTAGCGATTTCGACATGACTGATAAGAGACATTGCTGATCACACTCGGCCATATATGAGGGAGATGTTTTTAATTGTCAGCGTCATAAATATTTCTGGCAAATGCGCTGCTGCTTGTCTGTAGTGTTTTTGTATTTTGTGAGGTTCCCAGCGTATCACGTGATACTAAAACAGGTAGTAGTAATGGCTACTTTTTACTTAAGTATATGTCAGAGCCAACACTTCATTATTTCAACTTGAGTGAAAAAGTGTAATCAGTACTTCAACTTTTACAATAATCTTTTTGAACATGAGTATCTGTACTTCTACTTGAGTGAAGGATGTGTGTACTCTTTCCATCTTTGATCGTCTCATATTCAGAAACGATGCATAATATACACTGTATTGTCTTGCTTTAATTAGTAAAAGTGACAAATTGATTTTTTGATTAAATCTCGATTGGTATGCACGATCGGTTTGAAGGGTATGTGTGTGGGAAGAGTGATAGCGATATTTTTGATATTAAGAATTTAATAAGAGGAAACTAATTGGTCAGAATGTTTTTAGAACTTGTAAACTGAATTTGAATCACTGAACTGAAACACGTTCTACTATTTCTATTGTATTTGAAAGACCTTAGACCTTAGAAGATATATAGACACTGTCATCCACCATCTCAAGCAATTAGGGTATCCCTTAATGTCATTTTAAGATGGCTGACATCACTTAACATTACAAGAGTCATTTTTCATTCAGATCAGACCTTGAAAGCAGCACATCTGGTAAAGAAGTCTCAGGTGGAGAGAGAGAGACAGAGACAAAGACAGAGAGACAGAGACAAAGAGAGAGAGAGAGACAGTGTGTCAGTGTAGGCATGTGTGTACTGTATGTGTGGCGTTTCTGCTTTGCTGGTTTACATGGTCTGCCTGAATGCTTTTCACTTTGGAAAGTTTCATTGATGGACACTGATGAAATGGGGGATAATACAATAGTCTATATGTATGTGGACAGCCACGATACGGGGAGCACCATCGTGTTGGGATGCTGTCCTCTACACAACCACAGCCGAGGAGGAAGAACTCTGGACCCCTTTGCACCGTTCTAGAGTACGGACCCCTCACCGCACCTCTTCATGAACTTTCACAGCATCCCTCTTTATAAGGCTTTTCTTCCCTCTATCAATTTGATATCCTCGTCCCAAGACTCCACAAAATAATACGAGGTATATAAAAGCAAACCAAACAGATCTGTTGTTCCCCGGGAGAGCGCGGCTGGATGTGTGGCTGTACGGAGGCGGAGGAGGTCAGGCTGCATGATAGATTATACAGACATGCAGCTAAGTGGGGAGAGGACAACCAGCCACCAGGGAGCAACATGGAGAGAGGCCGGCTCAGGCTGTTGGTGAGTCAGAACACAGCGACACTGTGGAGGCCAGGAGACCTCTGGCTGGGAGAGGGGTGGACTCGGAGTGCCGTGGAAACGCAATCTTTCCCTCACTCACCTCATTTTCTGAATCCAGTGGATGCTGCAAAATCTTTTGCATCACTGTTATTCTTAACAACACACACACACAACCTCCCCATCTCCCCCACCCCTCCAACCCCGTCCAACTCTGAGTGTGAATTCCGACCATAGAGTTGGCATAGCCAGTTTCCATGACGACACACTTCCTCTCTTGAAGCACGATGACATTGTAAAAGCCCGCTTCGGGGACTTATTAATTCTCGCAGCACTTAAGAGAGAGAGAGATGTATTATAGGAGAGGAAGGACACAATAGCCCAACTGTTCACATGAGGACGACACACACACACACACACACTCGGCCTCGTAAGCTTGCATCTTGCACAAACCGGTCGGAGGCTGAGAGCAACTTGAATCAAGATAATAAAGGCTCCTTGAAAAAGTCTGAAAACATATCATCGGAAACATGATGGATCCACTGTGTCGATATTCTCACAGGTAGTGATGATTAGATTTACCACCCCTGGTACCCACACACACACACACCCACACACACACACACACACACACCGTAAGTTCCCACACCATACACTGTATGCACACAGGCAAACACACAATGTACACATACTCGACGCTATGCACTGACAGAGCAAAGTTAGTGGTGTGATATAAAACAGCTCTCACTCACTGAGCAGGCTTCTAGAAGAAACCATCTGATGATGTACACATGCATCACCATGGGTCAAGCCTGTACACACCAGTAGATGTGCATACACAATATATACAAGTTGTTGCCTCACAGCTCACCAGTAGAGTCAAAAGCCAATATCTTTATTGACGCCACACGTAAAGCAGGTACTTCATAACTCCAGAGACTTGAAAGAAAGAGACAGAGAGGAAAGGAAAGTTGATGAACATGATTAACGTGATTTGTTCCCCCTGCTTGCGTGTGTGTTGACAGCTACCAGCCTTCCACCAGCGTTGATGTGTGACGCAGTGAGATACCACAGTGTCACAGATGACGAGTCTAACCCTTACAGACGTGGACCAGGGACAGTGGAGTCCTTTTCCCCCTTCCTGCCATGCCCCGATGTGAAAATGTACTGTCACAACCATTTGCCACCTAAAAGGACAATGTTTTGATGGCGTATGTTAGCTCACATGCGTAATAGCACCCAGATGACCCTCTCTCTTCTGGGTGTGTTGAGCTGTCATGTTCTCCTGAGACTGTTTCCTTATTCCAGAACGTTTTTTCTGATGCAAACCACAGATTTTACCTGCAGTTTTTTTTGCAAACATTACATGTGCGCACACCAAAACAGACACGCACACACACAAACGGGCACACACAAACATACACAAACAGGCACACATACACAAACAGGCACACACACTCATAACCTGCTACCGAAGCGGACAGTTTATCCACACTCATCTCAAAATAAGTTGGCCATGTTGTCTTGGAAACAACCAGCACTGGATGGAAAATGGAAATAAATCCTCAAATCAGGGCATGTCTTTGCTATAAAGATTTGGATCTATACAGCGCAGCCTAGGCTATACATTCCAGGAAATCTTGATTGTTGATAGATAAACCTAAAGCCGAATGCTAAAATGAGTCCGCTGCCTTGATAAGAGGAGGTGCTGGTGTCCATGGTAACAGTGCTGGTGGAGGGCTTTTAAAGTGAGATTCATCATTAGCCCATTGCGGATGTCACGGCAACCAGCGGGAAAAAAATGACGAGCTGCTTAACGACAGGCATTCTAAAAGTTCCGTTGAGGAGAAAAAAAAAGAGCACACCAACAGTCTGAAGGGCGTATGTGTGTGTGCACACGGGCTTTTGCAGTTCACCCAAAAAACGGATACATGTCATTCAAGTAGCCAGCGAGCCCACAGGCCCAGGTGTGAACACGAGCGCGCGTGTGAACACGGCGGAACAAACCGAGCGAGTCCATCTGATAACCGCACAACCTCTGTCCTCCAAGTTCTCTACGAGCGGCAGTTGAAGAGAAAATCATCTGTTGCCGTGGACAACTAGCAGAGAAAACGGACAGTCCCCAGGTGTGCGTTGATCTGTGACTAATACACAACCATGACATTCTGAGACCAGGAGCACACGCCCACCCGCCCTGGAATCCTAACCTCGCCCCCACCGCCCCCCACCGCCCCCCACCACCCCCCACCACCCCCCACCACCCCCCACCACACCCCCAGGGACTCATTGTTCGCTATTCAGGTGTCTCTTTGTCTTCTTTGTGATCTGAAAAGGTCAAGGCCAAGGTTATGCAGTGGTGAGTGGGTGTCGCAGATGCTAAGAACTCTAGAAAAATCACAGAGAAGGTGGAGAGTGGGGGAGGGAAGGGGGAGGAAGGGAGGGGGGGGGTTAGGGGCGTGGGAGAGCCAAGGAGAGTAGGGTTGAGTGTGAAAGAGAAAGAGAGAGGAAGGCAGGGAGAGCAAGAAAAAGTGTTTCTATCTTAAGCATACCGCAGTGTGTCTAGTTCCCCTAATCAAAGAGCAGGACTGACCCCTAGTGGTGCAACAGAGAATACCAGTGTAACGTCCCATTTTCCCTGAAAAATGGTTCCCATCAGTCCAATGTAGAAAATACTTATTGTTCTCTAAAAATGGTTGATACTCAATGTTTAGTCAATATATTGTATCTGTTGTTCTAAATCTATCCAGGTTAGGAAAATACATTTGAAACAGTATAATCTTGTAAAAAAACAAAACAATAAACACTGGCTGATCCAGACTTGGTGTGTAGTAATATGTAAAAAAAGAAATGAGCTTCCGGTGCCTTTGTCTTGGTGGGCTTCAACAGTCCTGTGTTAAAGCACAATTATAATGAGGTGTGATACTGGATATGTTTGATACATATTCACACGCACATTTGCACATACACACAGGCCCACAACTGCTTGTGCCTGCTTACACTGACACTCAAGTCCTCTCCACCACATACACACACACACAGACCGGCACTCTGAGATTCTTATGAATAAAGAGCGCGTTACAAATAAAATGAATTATTATTATTATACACACACACACACACACACACACACAAATAAAGCATTGCATTATCAGTCACCACAGGGTGGCAGTGTAGCTACAGTATGTAAACACCAGTGTGTGTTTAGAGCGGTCCTGTTTTCCCCATGGCACTGCGGTCTAGCTCAGCTTCAGGACTTACCTCCAGCACTGCACCTGTCATACCACCACAACCTTTGTAACTAACTGCAGAGGAATGTTAATCAAAAACCATGAGGGACCATGAGAGGGAGTGGAGGAAAACAGCACATGTCAGGAAAACAACCAAACCTGTCCAAATGTTTTGTGCGACATTTGACACTGTGTCAAAGCTGAACTATTTGAGAGGAATCAACTGCTCTGTTGACTTGAGGACTGAGGTGGTGTTTTGTTTGGGGGGGACGGGGACTTGACAGTACAGAATAGAGGCGGACAAGCCTTAATTAAGGTACCAGAGAGAGTAGAAAGAGAGAGAGATGGAGAGGTTTTCCTTCTCTACAGAGATGGACTTTCCTCTGAAAGGCTGGCATGGCGATAAAGAGGGCTGTTATGGGGGAGGTGGGTGGGGGATGGCGTAGGAGGGCATGCTGGGGGGCAGGCGGTGGAGGGGGGGGGTTCGGGGGTGGGGGGAGTACCTGTGCCTGTGTCCCCGGGACAGAGGGGGGTTTGTTAGGGAGGCACTGGCCAGCTGGGGAGGGACAGAAGGGGCTCAGTGGAGGCCCAGGAAGTTGAGGCCTGAGAGAGGAGGGAAGGGCTCACGCGCACACACACACACACACAGGCTGGCTTAACCGTACACACAGGCTCTCACACACACTCATGCAGATACTCTTAGACATACTCCCCCTTGCACACACTCACTCAGGCTCGTATACACACTTCTGATGACACTCCCTGAGCTGAGCTGAAATGAAAATGAAATGAAAATGAGCAATCACACGCACACACACACTTTTTGGACACATACACACTTGTGCACACAGACACACACTTGTGCACACACACACTGAGAACTGCAGAGGTTCCATGGGAAGGTCATTATAGATGAGTGTTTATGAGAGGTTCCTGGGTACAGAGATAGATGCTGACCAACAATTAAGTGTGCCTCATTTGCCTGTGACTTTGTATCCTCTGGGGCAAGACCCCTCTCTACACACCCTACACGGCCCTCCAAACAGCTGGGTCATCTATACTGGACAGGCGTTTTGCATTGCGCAAGACCATTCTGTAATCAATTTTTCAGTTTATCATCAAGGTTGCTGAAATGCCCTTACCCAGGGCTGTAAATGAGCGCCTACATTAAATCATTTAGCGAGACTTTGTGGCCCTCACGCTCATCCACAATGATCTAACTTGAATCATACACACTGTTTATCATACACTCACTCAGTATGAAATATTCATTAGGTATGAATCTCAAGGGTAGGGGCTTACACACATAGCAAAATCATAATCAGTAATGGAATGATGCTGACGCTAATACCAAAGAGAAACCTTTTGTTAGCGATCGAAAATAACACCGTGCAACGTTGTTTGTGTTTGTTATTGAACAACTGCAGGAAGTCACACCTTGTGTGAAACTTTTGTATCCCCAGACAGTCATGAAGAGTGCGGCTGGCTCGCACATTCTTTTGTCATCTCTCCTCCTTTTATTCTTTTCTTCATCCTCCCCATTCCAAAAAACATGTCTAAGGGATGTCAGATAGCAGTAATTTAGGGCTGGCTGTTTGAGCAAGCAACTGAACTAACTGTCAAAACAAAAAAGGTCTCTCAGAAGTATCGAGCTTGATGGAAACTACAGGGGTGCACTATTTGCTGCAGAGTTTTGTCCTTAAACTTTGTAGTGAAAAGCCATGATTAATAATCACTTTATCTATGCTTTTTGGGGGGGGATATTTATGCGTGTTGAAAAAAGATTCCCAAAGTACAAATATAATAATTGTATGTCATATAATCTAATATGATATTGTATGATATTCTATAACTTATTTGGATAGTAACTTTACTTTCTTCATAATCAGATTTTATTATGAAACTTGCCATTGAGGTACAACCTTTCGCTACTTTTTCAAATACATGTTTGCTGCAGTGTGTGTTCAAAGTTGCTTTAATGGTGCAATCAATCTTTCAATATTTATACCGACAGGTTATGGGATAGATGTTGTTGCTTTTAAAAATAATACAGGGAGCATCGTTTCTGTAAACTAACCCTCAGTTTTTTACCACATAAGGGTTCATTGTGATTTGTTTATTCCAAAAGTTTATAAATGCCTTCATCAAACACAAAAGTTAAAAGTGTTGTGCGCAGGGTTATTTCTAAACTAATTTACATTCAAGTAATGAGCTTTCTAATGCATTCCGTAGGGCCCAAAGCATCGTAATGCTAATGCTAATAATGATGAAAGTACAACATCGTAAGACATGCTCCACTGTGATCGAATCAGACAAGATGGCGCCTTAAAAAAAGGACTTCAGGGTTGGAAACCTCACTTTTTATAGTGCAGTCACGTCCAGTTAGCACAGAGGCCTAGATGCCTGCAAGTTGATAGCTGACAGGGCGACATGGCCAAAAACAGCAGGAGGAACTCTTGAGCTGTAACTATTCCCAGATTGTCAGAATATGCTCAAGCCCTCTCCCCAAGATACCTGGCGTGTATGTGTGTGTGTGTGTGTGTGTGTGTGTGTGTGTGTGAGTGTGTGTGTAGGTAGGCATTGTCGTTTCATGACAGTGTCAGGTCCATTGTGGAGTACAAGGCGGTGAACCGCCATGATGAATCCCAGCGGGATTCCTGTCCGTTTGTGTCTCTGCATGTGTGCAATTGTGCGAGCATGCAAGTGTGTCTGTGTGAAACCCTGTGGAACATTGTTTCTGTTCTCTCACAGTCAACTAATCTGATGTGTGTTCTAGCCCTGTTCTTGGATTTAGAAGGAAACAAGCAAACCAACTAATGAACTAACTAACTAACCACTCAAGGGAGAAAAAAATAAGACAAATTCTCAACCTCTTCTTAAAATGGAACAGTTCATTAGGGCAGCTCCCATGCGCAATTATCCAATCTACTCTCACAGCTGTTATATAATTAAATAGCCCTCCTCTTCTGATTACAAATAGAGCATCTCGTTATGTCATCTCTTCACCCTGCTTTGGACTCAAAGAGTCTTTTTGGCTGTTAAAGTCTAATCAAAAGACCCTGCAGTCCCTTCCGACCGATTAGGGGACTGTAAATATGCCAGAAATTGCTTGCTTCTTACTTTTTCAGACTGGAAGTATTATTAGAACATGGACGTACCTTAAAATAGTGACATCTTCAGTGTGGTTTTCTCATTCGAAGGGCAGTTAGGATTGTGTGTGAGGGTCTATTCAGCACTGGGGTGGTGGATAATGAACGTGTCAGGATGAAGAGAGAGTTCACATGGCACTCTGACACTGTTCCTGGCTTTGGGAAGGTCTGCCATTACCTCTCCCGTCTATGTCTGTCTCTTCTCTGCACACTGTTTACCTCCATCCTTTTATCTCACAATGTCTCTACCTCTCTCTTCCCTCGACAGTCTTTAGTCAGAGCCATGCTGTTACTGAGACAGACAAGCTCAGATAATGTCAAATTAAAGCACTTCAAGCTTCAATTTACATATTTTACCTTTTCGTTTATTGGACAAACCCCAACCAATCTAAATGTATTTTCACCATCTCTGTGTAGTGTATGTTATGATATACTTGGACATTGGACATAGCTCATTACAAATATGTGATATATTCAATAAGTGTATATCAGCTTACATTATGCATACACTCGGTTGCATATTGAAATGATGTCTGAAACAATGCTTAATTATTCATTAGAATATATTCTTATCATTGGACTCAGCTAATGCTAAGACAATTTCTGATCAGTGGAAATAAGTGGTTTGTTTTAGACACTGTATACAGGGATACACACACAAACACACATAGAATGATGTATTACATATGTGTTTCTGCTGGAATGGTATTTGATATACTGTAGGTGTTAAACTAGCAAACGCTTTACAGGATAAGCGGGGCTGAGGTTAGTATGAGGGTTAGTGTGAACTCAGTTGAATGATTAGAAGCAAACAATTACGTGGAATGTCAAAATCAAACAACTGTCTAGTTGAAGACAATTAAATGCTGGTTGGGAATGTAGGTTCATTGTAGGTGCCAAACATCACTGCAGAAGTGTGTTGGCTTGACGCATGCAATTGTGTATGGGTGTAAAATCAGACAGCATAGAAGTAGCTGAAATAGCTCTTGAACAGCAAAGTGATCTTTCTGAGATTTACCCTGCAGGAAGTTCACTCATGGCCCGCTAACAAACAAAGCCAGATGGAAGCCGCTATTTTCCTGCTCTGCAGTCAAACCCACTTCAGAATCAAAGCTTCCTGTTGAAGAGGGAAACAAGTTTGTTTTAAAATTAGCATGATTCTATATAAAATTCTGTGTCTCCAGAGTTGACTGACTAAATTGTGAGGGCTGCATAGTAAGTTCTAGGTACAGGGCAAGAATTTGTTATGTAGTAAATTTGCTTATGTGAATTGGTGTGAATGATGCCTCCGGTGCCATACGTGCTGAGGGGCCTGAAGGGAGAAGTGTACGTTTGGTTTACCACACAGCTTGCTTACTTCTGTAAAAGTTCCACTGGTTTCATTGTGTCCCAAGTATTTGGAAACAATGTTTCCATAGTCTGTTAATAAGTCATAACATGTCCCGATATGGAAGAACCTACCGGAAAATGAGTCATGGAAGGACGTCTACCACATGCCACTTAAAACATAATCATACCATATCATACCAAACAAGAAACATCTGTATTTACTAACAGGAGTCTATGAGTGGAATATCAATGAAGTAAATGTGAGAAAACAATAACCATCTATACCTTGTAACCATTGTTACTCCCCATTCACCAACCACACTATTTCACAACCTATGCTATGCCGACTGAATACCTCTGACTCAGAGCATCGCGGAAATCAATAGCACAGAGACGAAAGGCCAATGGCTCTCTCGGTCAGAAGACGCCTCACCCCTTGCCATGTGAAACCCCAAGGTTTCGGCCTCTTGAAAATATGATTCCTTTCCGACAGATTCAGTGTCTAACTTTTAATCTTTTCCCATACCCTTGAAACAAGAATTAGACCTCGGGAGAGTTGTATGGATGGGCTTTGATCTGTGGAAAACTGCTTTGATTTGACTAATACAGCAAAGAAACGGGAATGACAGGGAGAGACTCCCCAGTGCTCTTCACCGTCTCTCTTCTCCCCTCCACTGTTGTTGTTCACGGCTTTCAATGACAAAATGTCAAGCTGAGAAAATAAAGTCCAAAGACATCTTGGTCATATTTTTAACCCAACAAATGTATATGTTTGTCACAGCCATCCAATCACACCATGATTTATAATTAAGGCTATTTTGAAGACTAATCAGATGTCCGATGACTTAATCATGTCATTATTATACCGTTCCATGGTTACCAATGAGGCCTGATTTATTTTCCAGTAGGGGGCGATCTAGCCGTTGGATTCTTCATCTCCTGAGATATTCTCCTCAGTTCTCCCTTGTCCTACTGTGCTACTCCTTGCTCACTCTTGCTTTCTCTCTGATTTTACAATGATCACGGTAGAGTAGGTAAGATTTAAAGCCTTCATTTGTAACATGTTTGCCTTGTAATTGATTTCATTCATTTGCAATGTTATTAAATGCGTATTCCTTTTGACCGTACTTTGACCATTCTTGCTCTGATTTAACCCATTAAGTCAAATAACTATACTTTATATTTGTATTGGCATTATTTGGTTCATGCTAATACACTTCAGTTTCCCATCTTCCTTTAAACCATAGGGGAATTCGTTTTGGTTCTTTCGACCATATTTTACCCCCCTACAGCCTCTTGAAAATATGATTCCTTTCCGACAGATTCAGTGTCTAACTTTTAATCTTTTCCCATACCCTTGAAACAAGAATTAGACCTCGGGAGAGTTGTATGGATGGGCTTTGATCTGTGGAAAACTGCTTTGATTTGACTAATACAGCAAAGAAACGGGAATGACAGGGAGAGACTCCCCAGTGCTCTTCACCGTCTCTCTTCTCCCCTCCACTGTTGTTGTTCACGGCTTTCAATGACAAAATGTCAAGCTGAGAAAATAAAGTCCAAAGACATCTTGGTCATATTTTTAACCCAACAAATGTATATGTTTGTCACAGCCATCCAATCACACCATGATTTATAATTAAGGCTATTTTGAAGACTAATCAGATGTCCGATGACTTAATCATGTCATTATTATACCGTTCCATGGTTACCAATGAGGCCTGATTTATTTTCCAGTAGGGGGCGATCTAGCGTTAGACAGTGGGGGTAAAAAGGTAGAGAGAGAGGGAGAGCGAGAGAGAGTGAAAGCGAGAGAGAGAGCGAGAGAGAGAGCGAGAGGAGGGAGAGAAAGACGTCAACCACCCAAGGAGGATTTTGCTCGACCAGGATTCCTATCTATTTCAGCTTTGGCACACTTGAGAGATGTGGCAGACGGAAATACAAGCCAAAATTCATTTAGCGGGCTTAGCATGAAGAGTGGGTGCAGATGATCTGTGGCTTAGAGATGGGGCCCATCCCAACCCTCAGAGCACTCAGCATCCCCACACTTAATCCTACTGCACTTGCAAATCTCCTCATTGAAATTGGGAGATGCAATCCTCTTGTCTTGAATGGCAAGGGGAATGGGGCAAACGGGACCCAAATGGAGTCATCGGTAACCAGTTCTCCAACTGATATAGTCATTTCCATTTGACTTTGACCCTTCTATACCATAGTAATCTTGGTATATTATGAAGGCAAATTATTGAAGTTTATGATACCTGGTACACAGTACTGTACCTGTCATACGTGTGTACTTCCAGGGTTAGGGTTGTATTGAGGCACAGGTCAAGATGTCTTGACCAACTGTAAAACATAAAAACGGCTTTCGTATTTTTTCCTCAGTTAGTTCAACCCGTCATTGTTAAAATCTCCTCCACTTGCACCATGCTCATTCTGTTTCATTCCAGTACCTGCGCTGGATGTTGCACCACAAGGCTGGGACAAGACAGTGGAAAGACAATGTGCGTATTTGTGATTCATTAGAGGTTTTATAGAGGTTATGATGACATGATGTTTACAGTAAAGGTAGTTGTCACAGCTGTCTAAGTGGCACCACACCTTGGCTTTGAATATCTAACGGCTCACATGCTTATTAATCAGCCCCCGACATGACTCTGAGAGGTGAGAATGAGCTGCCATCGCACGCAGGTTCTTCTAACACCCACTGTGGTTTCAGACTGTGTAGGGGAAAGGATACAGACTTGAGTCATGGTGCTAACAAATAACTGGTCCTTTGAGTGTAAACTTGTCAGTGAGGTTGTAACACCCGAAAAAGATGTGAGAAATACTTGCACTCAATTGACAGCAGAGACTGTGGCTGACAGCAATTAGTGTGAAAATCGCAGTTAGGAATCATGTTTAGGAGAGTTATGAAGAGGGCCATACTGGCTTTGTTATTCAACTCAGCCTGTTTCAATTACTTTCAAAGTTTATCATGTATAAGTTTAACTTATTCTTAACGAGACTTTGATGAGGAAAATAACATCTGGTTTCTACCCAGTAGACTTTTTAATACTAATTTAAATGTTAACAGTTATGGAACAATAACTTTCAATTGACCTTGGCACAGCATTGTGCAGCAACAGCTTGCTCCACTGTTAATAGCTGTTTTGTTTTCCCAAGATAAAAATAACTAGGTTCACCAACAGCAACTTTATTATAATATTTTTATGTACCCAACAGGAACACAAATTGGTTCAATATAACCTTTATAAGTTGTGAAATATATATATAACAATAACAATATAAGTTATGAAATGCATTTTCAACCATCTATTTTTAGCACATCCTTCGGGTCTGCGGACAGTGTTTGGGCTTCAGCTATTTTCCTTTGTTGTTGAACCACCTCGTGTTCTACTACTGGACATTGCTGAGAGCAGGAAAGACGTGTGCTTGTCTGGACTAGAAACGAAAATGATGTTGAAACCAAATAATGCAACAGCTTTTTGTACAAGAAATGGTTAATCTTATACTCTTACCTCTTTAAAAAAAATCTAAGTCGAAGACTTAAGCCAAACCGTATCTGAATTGCACAAAATGGGAACGTTCTTTTGCTTCACAATGCCTTTTTAAAGTGAAAAGATGATGTGCAGCTTTGGGCTGAGCGTCTCGTCAATGTCAACATGTTGACGTCTGGTCATTGACAGCAAAATGGAGGACATTACTGAGCCCTCTGTTTGTTCAGTATGTTTGCCTTCTAGAAGACATTTGTCTTTGTTCTGCATCTTGAATCAAGCTAGCCTACCTGTCACAAGATTACTGTGTCACATTGTTTAACGGCCTTCATGGAATATTTTTAAAAACATTTTACATACCGGCCTTCATGGCATATTTTTTACATACCAAGGAGTACATACCATTATGCAAATATAACTTGTGCAATGTGCATTCATGTGTTGCTTTTTAAGCTAATGTGCAGTATGTGGGAGTGAATGCATTGCAGTAAAGAAAAACAGTGGCAATGGTGCTTTGGGTGCCAGGACTATAAACACTAAATACTAATATTACCACTGCAATTTCTTGTAGTTACAATCGGGCGGAGCTGGTTCATGCAGAAGACTCCAGACTTATGCACCGTCAATCAGCACAACCGTCATACCACGCAGTCTTGGCCCTCCTACCTCAGCTTGGTCAGCGTTGTCTATCTGTTGCCTCCTCCACCCTAGCCTCCACCCTAGCCTCCACCCTAGCCTCCACCCTTGGTTGAGTGTACCCTCTACCTATGGGGAACGTGTATTGCAGCTCTGCCATGGATGCCGAGACAGTCTCAGTTGGGTTCAGCAGAGAGCTGGTGTGAGCAGAACTATATATGCCAAGACGAATGTGTTTGTATTATCAATAGTGTTTATTACCTACTACTGAGCCTTCCTGCCTGAACCACCTGTGATTGAACATATGAATTCAATATTCAACACATCAAATGGCTGAACCATGCCATACCATCCATTGTGGTAGAAAAACTAAACAACAGCATGAGCTCCTGTTGCTACTTCCTCTTGATTAGAGTATAAAAAGAATGTCTCCACTTCAACATCCTGTCAACATCAAAAACCTAACAAGCTAACAAACAAGCAGTAACATTATGGCTGTTTATCAATGCGAAGAACGCTAAGAACGTACTTGCATTCTTGAGAAGAATTCTTGGAACCGTACGTGGGCAATGAAAGATGAAGTCAAACGATTTCGCAAGAACCCAAGAAGAGAGAAAAATATGGATTGATAAACAGCCATTATTCTTATCAGAGCCTTTCACTGACTGAAATACAATACCTTGGTTTCTCACAATGACTCACAATGATCTAACCCTCCGCATTCTGTACGTATATGTTGTCCCTATTCCAAGCCCCACAAAGAATTCCTGCATTGCATTCATGTAACAAAGTACCAAAAATCTATTCTGCCATACCCCATGGCATGCACACACACTGTAGTTGCCCATTAACAAATAATCACCCTAAAAAGTATCCTGCTAAAGATTGGGAACCCAAAAATCCCTGAGTGCATTAGTATTCTGCACAGGGCTGTGTTCATCATACCCACATCTCCTTGTCCTCTGAGATGACTTGTACATTACATTAACCTGTCATGGGCACTTGGCATTTCTTGCCATTTCCTCCCCGATTCTCAATTTAAGACTTGGGAGGCTTCGTCCTTGACCGGAGCCTAACGTCCCAGTATGGCACCGGGCCCCGAGTTCATGAAACACTTCATTAGATTTCACCACAGGGCAGAAAGACAGGGAGGTAGACTCTGGCTGGCAGACCTTGTTTCACTATCAGACACCTTGGTGTGGTCACACGTATACACACACACAACACACATACACAGCTAGTCACTGCAATTAATGACAGAGCTTCCCTCCTTTCTCTCAGTCGCGATATCTCTTTTTATCTCCTACTCCAGACCCCCACCCACCTACCTCTCTCTCTCTCTCTGTGTGGCAGACCTAATAATGGTGGAACCAGCTCCCCAAATAGATAACCTCTTTTCTCACTCACACTTCATTTTCAATCAGAATTTCCTTCAGTAGCCTCGCAGTCACATTTTGGTGGAATTATAACAAGGGTGATAGGAGATTTGCCAACACAGTGAAAGTATTGAGGATAATGTCATACAGATCATGGTCAACAGAAACACACCCATTTGTTTATCGCCTGTGGTGTGCTTCTAGAAAACCATTTGGTATAGGGTACTCGTGAATGGCTTCGCACAAACTCCAAATATGTACACGGCAAGCAGACATTGGCAGGTTACTGTTTGTGAGCAAGTGTCTGAACATGTGTATTCAAGACAGAGCAGATAGTAGAGTGAGGACAGAGTGATTGTCAAAGTTAAACACAGTGGCCAAGGTACAGTGGAATATATACCGTGACCCCAAAGCTAGCATCAATATCACAACACACTTGTCTTCCTATCCCCAGCTTAACGAGGCCTTGTGAATCTGTACGTGGCGTTGTCGGTCGAACATCCGGCATATTAGAATACCTCCTGGCTGTCGAGGGAGGCAGCGCTCCGTAACTCATGCTCAAGCTTCAATAAACTGTGTGAGAACGCTCTGGTGCTCGCGTGAAGGGGTGGGGGTGGAGGAGAGAGCCGGGCTGGGATGGCAAGGGAGCTCTCCACCTCGTTCCTTCTCCCTTCCTTTCCCACAGAATTAATGAGACCTGCAGTGGGATGCAGCCAAAAACGGGGTAAAAGATGGGCGAGAGAGAGAAAAAGAGAAAGAGAGGACGAGAGAGAGAGGCAGAGAAGGAGAGTGAACTTGTGTGTGTGAAGGAGAGAAAGGTTCGGAAAGAGAGAGAGAGAGTGTGTGTGCGAGAGCGAGGGAGACAGTAAGAGCCTCGGCCCACAGTCGGGGGATTTCTATTCAATAAGCGCTATTGCAGGCAAGCAGAAGCTCATCCCTTCCACCTCTCTCTTATTATTCACGGGGAAATTGCTGCTTCCTTTGGGGACAGTTTGGAGAATTGTGTACAGGAGACGGCTGTCATCTCTCCCTCTCTCTCTCTCTCCCTCTCTCTCGCTGACACATACATACTCTCACCGTCTGCCTTATTCTCCCTCTCTTCCTCTCTTTAATGCCCTGTCTCTGTCTTCCTCACTCTCGCTCTCTGTCTTTCTTCCTTTTCCATGTTGTTCTGTTTCTTTCTCTCCTTCTCGTCTCGCTAGTGTACATGTTAGACCAGAGGAGGGGGTTTGGCTACGGCACAATGCACAACAGAACACGCTGTGGCAGAGCGGCCGTCGACGCGGCGACAAACACTTCACTGTAAACAACAACAAACTGGGAGACAAGCGTGATACGGTCACAGGATGGGTTTATTGTGTTTCAAACAATAGTCTCCGACCATTGGTTAGGTACAAACAACGGCCTCCTGACAGCCATGAAATGTACCACGCGGCTCAAGATGGAAGTGGGGGGAAAAAAAACGTTTTAATGCTTCACGCGTCTCTCGACGGCAGGTCGTGTGTGCATGTTTGCCGCTTATTCAAACCTCGTCATCCATCAACAGCTTGTATTAGCATTAGTTGCAGTGATGCGTGAACTACAATCACTCAATCAGCTTGGGAGAGCGTCTTCAACGTCGATGGCCCACAGACGCACCACTGTGTTTGGCGTCAACAAACATGCCACTGGAGATCATCCATAAACCACAGCTCATACATTTTTACATATGAACAGTTACGGTTGGATAGTTGCCTCCTTTTTGCATTAGAGCATATGTAGGAGCCTTTAAGTCACGAGTCACTGTACTTACATGTGCATACCGTTACATTCTTAGTTGGTTATTCTTAGCATGTAATTCTCAGTTGTCACTGAATTGTTCAGTGAATTGTACTGTACAATTACGTTTTTCAAATTCTTAACTTGTTATATAAAGTACATTGCTGATATCGTTGACAAGTAAAGCATTTCCTATAGTTTAGGTATAACAGTATTTAGTATTAGATTAGATTTTTATGACATGTTTCTCAAGTTTAAGTTTAGCTGGTGAACATTGTTGATGAAGTGTGGCTCCCGCTATCATGTATAGTTGGCAAAGTCGGTGTACTGTTACAGGTATTGGTACACTGGGCCTTGAGCCTAGAGGGCCTCGCACCGGCTCAATAAACAGGAAGTTACATCATACACTGCATAAACAAGTCATTACTCGTAGCCTTTTCATCTGTCAGATTGAGGTTACTGACCAAGTGATGATGGAGTGGAACATATCATGTGAAAATAATATATGACATATTGCTTCCAAACTCATGCAGTCTTTAAGCACAGGCATGATAAGGAACATGAATTAAAACCATGTAAGAAGAGATGCTGTAAAGGATCATATTCAGCATTTGACAAAACGCATAATTAGCAACCTCCTAAACTTTCAGTCACTCAATCAGTTATTAGTAGTATAAAGTCAGAGTGCGATCAGTACATCAATGGATGCAAAAAGCCAACGCTGTACTTCTGCAGTCTCCACTCTAAACTAGCATGGTGCTGAATAGACATATTCAGATGACCTGGAGTCAGAGAGTGACCAGCGGATATTAGTGTGCGTGATTCATACCGAGACATAAGGCTCAATGAGTAAAAAAAGACATCAGAGGGATTGTTGCGGGCCACGTTGGAGACATCTGGCCACATTGGAGCGATTGTTTCATTAGTGCTGATGACCTACCTATGAGAACAGATGAAAGTGAACAGATTGTAGCTGTTTGGCATCCCTCCAGATAATTTGTTCTGATATGCAACATCTTAGTACCTAGAGACAGTGCACCGGCTGTAAGGATATATCAGAGTCAATATGTACAAATCGGGACAAACCTTTTTTTTTCCACCCCTTGCTGCCCAATGAGTCCACATATTATATTTGAATGGAGTCCTCGAGGGTCAAGGCAGGGCTACTGGATCTCAAGCAGATCTCTCGGGTGATGTTCCAAAATGGCTTTAAATGGTTGGGTAAAGTTAACTCAAGACTTGGTCTAAACAACAACTAGTGTTTCCCTCAGATTGTTTTCAGATACCTGGCAGCGCCAATAGGCTGCTTAGCAAGAGAAGCGAACCCAATTCTATTGGTTTATTCTGGCATTTGTGGAAAACAATGGTAGGGGCAACATTGAACTCCTTTTTAGTGACGAAGCATTCGACACTGCTGACAGAAACACTGCTTAGATGCAGAAAAGTCTTGTTCTTCTAGCCTTTATCCTGTTGAGCTTTAACTGTGTTTATACCTGTGTGTGTGTTTCCTCTCAGTGCTTGATCACTGGGAGATCACACAACCAGGATCCGAGCCCAGACAGAATTGAGACGTTTGCTGTTCCTCATTACGTAACGGCCTCTCTCCTAATTGGCTGATCTTCACCACAGATGAAAGCTTCATTAGGGTACAGCGGCAACCGAAGGTGTCTGATAAAACGGAAGCGGAGGAAGAGAAGAGGGAACGAGGGGAAGGAGAAGCTGCGGGAAGGATGGGGGGTTGTGGTAGGACAGGGTGGAGAGGGGGGCGGGGTACAGAGATCAGAAAATGTTGCCGTGCGCTTTCGTTCGCTCGCTCGCTGAGTTATTTAAAACATTCCAGAGGCGATGGTGATTAGAGGATGTGTCAGGGATGTCAGACTCGGCGGTAGCAGCGTGTGTGTATGTGTGTTTGTCAAGGAGAAAGGGGAAGAGAAAAAGTGTGTTTGTGTGTGCATGCACTATTTGAGTCAGTAGCAGCATTAACCCGAGGAATCAGTATGTTAGATATGTAGATGTGAATGTGTGTGTCTGTGTGTGTACGCGTGTGTACACTCCTGCTTTCTCTTCTGAGTGCTCTGATGTCAGAGTTGTGCGTCAGATATCAGATACAGCTTTAAAAGAGAGTGTGGGTGTGATGCATACGAGCAGATTAATCCAAGACACAGATATCAGACACCTGTATGCCTTGACTCCCTTCCAATGGAACCATTCTATCGAGTCATTACAGAACGTCACAAATATAAACACCTTCCCCAAAACGCTACAAGAATGGCTGCTGTTATTGCCGTCTGGGCTCGTTAAACCCCTATTCCCTGCTGGGGTGGGTGGAATTATAAAGTTGTCAGGAGGAGAAGGGCTCCCATTGGAAGGGCTGTCTGATGCAGAGTTTGTGATTGGCCCATTGTGTTTGGGCTGAACGGGTTGTCCTGGGAGGACTCCCGGCCTTCCATTGCCAACCATCTGGAGACAATGGCCTCATTCACGCCTACAGCGCTTAGCTAATGCCTTGGAGGAACTACTGGAAGGGGCCCATCAATAGAGCTTTTATTTAGCCGGGCTGTAACAAGCCAGGCCTCTGCCAAGCCTGTAACCAACGCTCAGGCATGCTTCACGCAGGAAACCGTGTGAAGATGACCTCCAGTGACAAAAATGTAACCCTACATGCAGACACGCATGCACTTGAGTCCAGGCTCGCCAACTTAAACACACACACACACACTCCAATCTTCACCCCTAATGATTTTCCTAATGCAATAACATTACTGAGAACGGTGAAGGCCGCGGTCTTGACGAGAGGAGGCTAATTAATAAGACGGAGCGCCGTAAGAGACTGCAGGGAAACGTACTCCCAAGGAGGGAGAAAGCGTCTCCCAGACAGAGGGAGAGGGGAAATGAGAAATTAAAAGAGAGAGAGAACAGAGGCGAGGGGATAAACGACTGGCTGGAGGGTAAAGGGATGAGAAAGAGAAGAGTTGAGAAAGAGAGAGGGAGAGAGAGATGCCTGCAGGGCCAGAGATCTCTGAGCTCACACTGGAGAGCCGCCGGAGTCAATTCCTCCTTTCTATTTCCCTTTAATCGAATTTCTCATCAGTTCATCTAGGTCAGCCCTGATTACCATTACCACCTTAAGTAAATGTTTAAATATGACTTCATTACCATTACAGTAATGGAACCACGTCTCATTGATCACCTACCATCCTGAGGAAATGGAAGGGGCTGAAGGGCTGGGGGTGACGTGTTGAACCAGATCCTTCCTCCCCACAGACACATACAGTCAGATCATATTAGCATGCTGTTTAGGTTTCCTTTGTCCATGTCTCTTGTCTTAACAGCCTCGACTGGAGGTGGCTATGGAAGGGATGGTCAGAGGGGAGACACCTGTGGGTTCTTGTCTGCCTGGAAGTTCTGAGATTGAAATGACCAGATAAGACACAAGAAGAGACTTTTTATCTTGTGCCGGTGACCTGTGTGTGTCTGTTGGTGTATGTGGGTGTGTCCACTTCTAGTGCATCCTCCTTTTCATGTTATGGTCTCTTGAAAGTGTGAGCAGGTTTGTGTGTGTATGTGTGTATGTGTCCATGTGTGCGTGTGTTCTTCGGGGGGTCTACGTGTGCACGTGTGCTTGCCTATGCGCTCATCCTGAGACCAGACCGCAATATTATTTGGTCCTGCTGGTTACGTCACGGGTGTTAGGGGAGTGAAAGGCTGATGCAGGCCATTGACAATGACAAAGAACGCTTCAGGGGAGCTTTTCCGGGTCGTTCTGTGGACTCACTCATGCGAGGACTATGTGCTCTGTGACTGACACTCACTAAAAAGAGAGACCCAACATTCACTCAAAAAATAAAACACTTTGTCTTCATTCCAATAAAGGGGGAGGGGGGGTATTGAGATTATTTTAGAGTCTAAGAGGGCAATGAGGGTCACAAAGGGTACATTTAGTTTGATGAAAATCAACAACCAAAAACTCTTAATGAAAACTCATCTTCTCTGTTCAATTATGTGCCTGACATTTATAAAATTAAGTACCACCGTGTGTGCGTGCGTGTGTATCATTGTTTTAATGTCATCCCATGTTTATTTTGCACAGTGTGACATCACTTTCAATCAGAAAAACAATATTCATATGCTTACCGAAAGAGGAGAAACGACATCCACTAATTACAAAAGTGACGTGGGGAGGAGGGGGAATTAATCCAAAGTTCAGAAGCACTAGGACTTTGAACGATCCGTTTTATTAATGTGTTGTGAATCTGCTTCTTGGCTTTACTTTACATACATACTCTATATGACGTTCGACCGTATTCACAATTTGCCAACGCTGTTTTTAAAACGGCTATCTTCCTGTGCGTCAGTCATAATGTAAAATATGTTGACATTTCGGACTAAATTCTCTAGGGTCTGTTTTACCTTAGTGAAAGTAATCACTTGAGTAGTCATGTGATTAGAACAGCTCAATCACTACACTGTTCAGGTGAACAGCCTGTACTCTATCACTTCTGAGCCTGCTCTTGCAATTTAGTTTTCTGCCATAAAGGAGACAAGAAATAATAAATAAATTGTATACTACAATTCCAGATGACAGGTGCATCAGAGTGATGATCTTTTGATACCTTTAATTTCCCATCCTTTTTGGGTGGTTGTGTTCTTTTGATGTTGTCACGACAGCTGTAGATTAATTACCACCTGTCGATGGAACCTTAAAAATTAATTTGCAGAAGCATGCCAGTCTGGTTGAATAATGCAGCATTTTGAAGCACTCATCTCACCTAAATGTGCTTGCACAATGCTCTGAGGCTGCAAGTGCAAGGCCGAACACAAACGACAAGTGTGAGAAACCCTCTGAAGAGGGGCTTTAATGAGAGGTGGGAGTTGGGAGTTGGGGTGGGATCGTTATGCTTTCTGAAGAGCTGAAAAGAGCTCTCGGATGAAGGCCTCTGCCATCTCAGACAAGGACAATGAAAGGTTGTAACAAGTTCCCGACAGACGTCATTATGAAAGGCCTGTCACATGATAGGGCTTCATCTGCAATGAGAAAGTGAATAATAGTTGTGGGTGTTAGCCAGCCAAGCCAGGCTGAATAAATCATGCCTAATGCTCAGGGTAGCACAGGTGGTTCAGAACCGCTCTGTTGTGATGAAATTGCTATGCCTGGAATAGAGGTGGTCTCAGACCACGGAGTGGGCTCTTGGTCTAATGGTTTTGGATCAGTAACTGACACCAGGGTTTAATTCCTACAGGAAAGACAGTCACACACACACACACACTATCCCCAATGTGAAATTGAATACAGATACAAGATGCTGCTGCCAGCAATTGAAAATACTTGAGTCATATTTGACCTCGATGGCGTGTAAGTAAGTTTATTAAGGGATTACCAGTGCTTGTCGACACTCGAGGCAAGTGGCAGTTGACTCGCAATCTTGTTCTCAAGAGAGCAACATTTGAAGCGGGTCAAATACAAATCTGCATTTTATTACACAGTGATCTTATTCTCTGAAAGCTTTTGCATCTGATGCTTGTTGAAGGAGAACGCGATGTATTCAATGTTACTTGGGCAAGTCAAAACAGGTGATAAGGTGTATTATGTATTATATGCATGTGATCTATTCTATTTCATGTACATTTTCAGAACCATTATGTTCAGTTGACTAACTACAAGGCCTTCCTCATAGGCTTCAAGACTTGTATCACAATTAACTGCATATTTACAGTACCAGAGGCTTTAACGATTTCATAGGACAATGCGAAATGTACAGCAGCAATATTTTCTGCAGTATGCAATAGTAAATCACAACAATCAATTTGAGAATTTAATGAACAAAAACATAATAATGTTGGATGAGGTGTAGGATGAGAAAGTAAAGCTTTGTCTCATGTCATGCTGCAGGATGCTCGAGTCCTACTGCTAACTCACACTGCTTCTAAGACGCAGGGAGGATGCGTGTGATGAAATATACAGACACTAGGATTTCAGCCCGCGCAGTATCCAGCAAGACTAAAATGACGGCGGGATCAAAAGCATCAAACGTAAGGGGGGAAATTTAATTAGGTGGGGGGGGAGAAAAAAATGTATGCAATTTGATCATTTACGATTCCCAGTGAGAGTAGGTGAAAATAGACTTCAGAGCTTCCATCTCTCTCTTGTTTGTGCGCTTTGAAAAAGGGGGGGTGGCGAAATAACGCAGTCTGGGGAACTTCGGATGGAGGCCGGGGCGGTCCCCAGTGTGGGCCGTTGCTCGTTGGACGATTCCAACCCGGCCTACATCTTACCCACGATGCCCTGGGGGGATGTCGGAGGGAGCTCTGATCCTTTTGATGGGACTAATGAGAGGGCGGACAGTCACTCAACAGTCACATGATCACTGCTGAGGCGATCGATAGAACCTTCAAGAACCCTCCCCTCGGAGGGATGTGAAGACAAAAGCACCTATTCAATTAGAGGTGGTGCAATGCAAATTAGAATCAGGGGTCTGAAGAGGGATCTGGGATCTAGACGTGGTGCTTTTGATCATGCAACACAAACGCTTGCTAAGCTAGATAAGATAAAACTGAATAAAACAGGATGCACAGTTATGTTGGTTGTCAGTTGTCACTGATCAAATTATAACTAGCTGAATTGTAACTGGCCATGAATGTGACATAGGGGAGGCAATGCTGCAACTTTAAGTGGGAGTCCAGTTCAGAACAATGTGGAGATAGTGAGACAAAGTGGCAATAAGAAATGTCAGAACCCTTTTAAAATAGTTTCTTTAGTTGCTTACACTGGTATACTGAGCACATCCTCAGGTCTCACTTTAAATCACAACATGTACAGGGATATTTTCAGACCTGACCTTCAACCGTGACCCAATTCACAGGTTAGCATCCGGACTTCAACACGTCTAGATGGTGATGACCCGTATACCGTGCAGCCATGCTGGCCAGAGACGGCATGGCGTCCTCCAGCGATCCAAAGAGTGTTTCATTAGTGCTAACAGCGGTGGAGACAGAGCGAGGCCACGAAACGAGTATTAAAGCCACCTGCTGCTGTGACAAACTCGGCTTGCAAACCTCGTCCATGTGACATTCCGCCGATACTTCTTCACAAAATGTGTTTCATTGCGAGTTTAGTTTGTTTCACCAATGTCAAAATGTGGGATTATCTGCTTTCTGAGATCCCACAAGGTAGAATAAGTAAAACCTAACTGCATGGAATTTACATTACAGGTCTATCTGTTTCGATGACTGGAGCTCAAAAATTCCAACACAGGTGAACAGTCCCTGCATTGAACTTCCATGTTCAACAACAGCCCGTCGCAGTGCAAGAGGGATAGTACAGTAAGTGGGACAGTGTATACTGGATCAGTCTGACAGGAAGTCATGCATCACAGGTCTGGCTCTTGGCAGGGACAGCAGCGGATGATGCAGTCCAACAGCCCGCCACCCCGGGGCTGCCCTGTCCTTCTCCCCAGCGCTGGCAGCTCCCCCTCACACTCTCCTCTCAGTGATTAAAGTGTCTGTCATTACAGTCGCAGTACGCCACTGCAGCCTGCCTGCGATCTGCCCGGCGCTGACAAACGGTCTGTGTGTGTATCTGGGAGTGTGTGTGTGGCTATGAGTCTGTGTGTTTGTCTGACAATGTGTGTGCGTGTAGTGTGTGTACGCGTGCATTTTGGAAGTTATCATTAGAGTAACAGTGTGGGGGCAGCAGTGTGAGAGGCAGTGACCTGTGTGCAGGGTCAACAGAGTTGTGTATAAACGATGATTCATGAGTCCCACAGAAAAGACTGAGGGGCAAAGAGGCAGGAGGACAACATGCGGGAAATGAGATAAACAACTGGCAGCAAAGCAGCTTCTGAAGTAAATAAACCTCCACAGCATGGGGCCAACATAATAGATGAGAATAGTCGTGAAGGCTTTGTTTGGGGCCGACTATGCATCATCCACAGGTTTTCTATCGTGCGATAACAACCAGCTACGCTACCACAGGACCACACTGTGGTCTAAAAATGACATTTAGATTTATCAATCTTAAATTGGTCATTCAAATGACATATTTCTAAATACATTTCACCGTTGATACTATATCTCAGTCCAATAAAATTAATTGGATTTATTGTGCTATGTTCGAGTAAAAGCAGCACCAAAAAATGATATACTGTATGGCCTTCAAAATACAATTACATTTTCCCACTACTCCCTAACAAGATTTACTTTGGGTTTCTTTTCAATCTCACTTTGATTACAGTTCAAATATGGATCTCACTTTAAACATGAGTGCCAATAAAGGTTGTAAGCTTCTGATTCAATTAAATAATTCAGTCAGTGATTCGTCAGAAGTCGAAATTCAGTATTCAACAGCAAATAAATAATTCAGAGTTATGAATGCAGAATGTACAGTGATTGGGTTTTGGCCTTTTGGGTAATTCTCAACCTTCTTTGAGTTCAAAAACTGTAATGTCTTTATTATTTATATCATTTTGAAAGTAGCCATATCTTCTGAAATGGTGCAATACACAAATGCACTTGATTTTGACCACATAACCATACACAAGGCTATATAGGTTGGTGTTGACCTCATTTATGTTGAAACATTTTAAAAACTGTGAGGAGTATTGACTTGTATCTTGCACCCTGATAGGTGAATGCAAATGAAGAAATCCAGTTATCACGTTTACACGGAATACATTCTAAATTCAGATTTTTTATTTAACCATGATGGGAAAAGCTTTACTCAAGAATGCACTCTTGGTCAGTTTTTTTTTCCATTTCCACAGGTTTTGGCTAGTTTCTGCTTGAATGTTTTCCGGAGACTCATTACCATATGTCCCTCACAAGGGATGTCAAATGAATGTGAATATAGCAGACACACGTCTCCATTCCACATCCCACTTCTTAGTAAGAAAGCAGGTAAACATTCAAATCAAATACAATTTGTTTCATTATCTGTTAGAGTGGAAGGGAAAACTGTGTTTGGTGTGAACAGATCTCTGAACAATGTCAATTTGCCAGCCTTTTTTGATTACTGAATTGGGAAGAGTAAGTCACAGGTACTGAATTAAAATTGCTGAACAGTCTCTTGCATTTCTGGATTTTCCTCGGATCAGAAATCTCCATTCACAAACATTTGTTCCATGTTGAAGGGCATTTCCCAAAGCCCTCTTCCATTTAGTCCATTGGCAACTCTGCTAAATAGCTAGTTGTGCAGATGCTTTGTTACTCAAACACGCTTGTTCATATCCAACTGGCAGGCCCGCTTTACCCATTCAACTCCTGCCTCATCCAGCCAGCAAACAGGACAGTCGCAAGGCTTTCTTTGATGCATGAGTCAGCCAGCGTCTGAGCGTGTAATCAGGCGGGAGAAAGGCAGTCGGTAAGTATACCACCTTCACTTTCCATTGAAGGCAGCAGGCTAACATTCGCACAACTCCCTGGACACGACAACACGAGGCTGCATTTTTCATATGCCCATCTGAAATGGGTGTGAAATGTACAACTTTAGAATGTAACTTGATGTTTACTTTCTTTAGAGATGACAAGCTTAAATAACTTTTAAAGATAAATCAAGTGGTGTGCAGAGCCTCAATGTAATTGATTGTATTCATTGATGATGGGCTGTGTTGACTAGTGATTCGATAAGCAATCTCAACAAATGTTACAGTATATTATTTGACCATATACAAAAGCAAAAACTAGACTACCCCAGTGAGTATATTTAGAGAACCCTTTTGCTGAGGAACCAGCCGGCTCATTCTAAGAACCATAAGCTGCTTTGCAGGCCCCTTTGGCAACAGTTGGTGCTTTTTAGATTCAAAAGGGACAGGTTCATCCTGGGAAATCGACCCGCTGACTGCTATCAGTTGACCTCTGGGACAGCTGGTAATTAATCTCACAATCTCATCCGGTCTTGTTTCCTGTCTTCATGCCAGCTCGGTCTTATCTTCAAGATCATGTCAAGGTGGAGAGGGAAAAAGCCAAAGTGATATGGATAAACATCAGCACTGATGTTCTCTGTGGTTTTATATCCTCGCAATGAGAGCAATTGTTATAATATCTCATGTCACAGTGCAGACATCTATATTGTGTAATTTATGATATCAACTGAAGATATACAATTGAATTGAAATATATGCCCAGTACAGGTCTGGCTGGCAAGGTGGTGTGGTGAGAGTGAGGTTGGGAAAAGAGAGACTTGAGAGGGTGAGGAGGGTGTGCAAAGTTGTCACTTCCCAGATTAGACAGCACAGTGCTTTCTTTTTCGTTTTTTTGGAATAACTCCAGGTGAACCCTAACCACTCAGTATGATGTCCATTAAAGTCATCATGACATGCATCCCCTCCCATCCCATCCCCATGGTAGACACAAATCAAAAACAAAAGATTAAGATTTCATTATATCCTAGGATTTAAATTACACCTCTAGGAAACCGTCCAACATTTCGGATGTACTTGTTGCAAGGTGAAAAAATTCAAATTGGAAACTAATGACTAAACAAAGGAACATGTTGAACTGTTTCACCAGGATGTATGATCGGACATGCATCCAACATGAGAGCTCAATTTCAAACTTCACATCATATTTCCACGAGATCCCTTTTTTGGCTGCTTCCAGAAGGCTTTTGAGGGATTAAACCATCATAAAGGCTAGCCTCGTTGGGATAAGACTCTTCCTCTCAGGTATCAGGAGCAGGTGGAGATAACAGCATAGATTTATGCTTCTGTATAGAGCTACCGTACTGTTTATTATGATCCGAGGGAGATCATATAATCGTAAAGCTCCCTGGCGATGCGGCTTGACTCTGTCTTGCACGTCAGACCAGTGAGGAGATGGATGACCGCAGAAGAGCAGCGCTTTCACTTTAAAACCAATCACCAGCTGTCACTCTCGGGTCGCAGCCCCGGTGCAGACCCTGCGTTCTCCGTCCTCTACTCAGTCTGCAGTAAATAATCATACTCTCCCCACAGTCTCTGAGCTGCTGTCCTCCGGCCAATGTAATTCCCCCTTCTGCCATTCCTGTTTACTCTTCGGGTCGGGTCTTACGGCACCTTTAATTCTTTCTCTCCTTTCGTACCTTTCTGGCTTCCTCAGTCTGTCTCGCATTGTGTGTCTATTTCTGTCTCTTTTTGTATTCCTAATATATAGTAGTAATAATACTAATAGCCTCATTTAATATTTAACCTCAACCCTAACTTGATTTGTGCAAAGCTAACCCAGAGAGTATAATGGTAAGAGCAACACAAATGTTGACACTACAGAGGTGTTCTGACCTTTTTGACAAACAGTTCGCAGATGGGTCATGCTAACAGAATGATATCATTCATAACCTTTTCCAACTTTTTATCTGACCCTTATCCAGCAAACATGGCCACTCAAAGGCCAGTGCAATTCAATTCAAGTTCCGCTAACCACACCATAAACCCCCAATCTATGAACTGAACCACGAACATCAGGCAGCTCTCTCTTGGTTACAGCAGCACACAGCAGTCTCCTGGAGCGGGGCAGAGTGAGAGAGGCTATTGTTCAAAGTGCTTGCTTTGATTAATAACATCTCTTTAACGAGAGACACTTTTTGGCCACAATCTGAGCATCGCTGGCTCATTCATCATCCGGATGACAGACAGGACAATAACCATCAATATGACAGTGAACCTAAAACACAGCCTCTTTAAGGAATGCCAAAACATGACCATGGAACGAGGCCCGGGTACAACATTGAACAAGACGTCGATGCAAGATGTATGACTTCCGCTGGGATGTCGTCCGCTGGGACACGCAGACAGTCATTATGGTTTTTTTAATAAAGAAAATTACATCCAACAAAACGTTTATATAAAAGCGGAAGAACTGCAGTGAAATGATTTCCCAGGACTTTGACAGCCAAGCTGTGATCATTTCTCTCACTGTTTGTTTATTCCAATCACAAATGCAGCTATCTCATTCGATATCTTGGAGACAAGCCAATGTACCAGAAGCAGAAAAAATGAAGCATATGTACCCTCTCGTTCTCTGCCTACAACCAACCTGGCAGAGAGAACAACAAAAGGAAAGCGCTCATTTATTTATGACAGTTCTCCGGTGGTTAAACAGCTTGGTGTGAAATATAAAAGCCTGGATCGTCATGGGAATTCTTGTTCAAAGCCGAAGTTCACTGGGTGGATCATTGCCCAGCCTTTCATATGCCAATCAGTCACCTCCCATTGGTTCCTCAGCTTGCAGGACATGCCAAGGCAATACAACACTACCTACTCTATTTCCCTTTGTTGTGTCAATAAAGAAAAGCATACCTCTGCTTATGAAGCAGTTAGATGACACATAACCAATATACCTTACTTGAGGTAGAGTTAAGATACAACTCCTCTGACTGGTTTGCCTTTCAGATAGGTAATATACCAATCACAAGGCTGGATCTGAATGGGCACCGGAAGGAGTAAAACGTTTGCCTTGGTTCTTCTTTAGACTGAGTCCTAAACACATATTGCATTAGACTGAGATCTTATAAGACATACAGTACAGGAAGTGTAAGGCCTGTGAATGTGTCTTGTTGGACGGATTAATAGTTTGTATCAAGTTCAGAAAGAAATGTAATCCCCATCTATGAACGCCTATTTGGAGATCCTGTCTGAACATTTAAGCATAACCCTTATTGACAACAGCATATGCTTCATTTCATCCTTTTGGACACAGACCAAATCAAGGATACATCATACCCACATTGAATAGGGATTATGTTTAAACCAAATATGAGCTTTGTTCCATTGAGCACACTCTGTAGGGACACAAGCATGTGTTTGTTCTAGTTCGGTCTGTTTGAACGACTCCAGAAACAGCTTGTACACGCCCCAGGAGTCAAGACAAGGTTCTGTAGGGCTCTGGAAACCTACACTCAAGCAGGCTCTTTCTGTCTGAGCATGGGACAACTTGGCAATGCCAAGCCCATCCGGGCCGTGTTGGAAACTGACGGGTGCCCCCGTTTTGCACATGTCAGATCTATAACCTTGAGTTAGCAAGCCGTGACACTTAAGACACAGCAGGGCGGGGAACAACTTTTGGGCACGGTGGTGGGCACTGATAAGACTGGCATCACACGGCATAGGACACAACACAGTTCTCCAAGGACACAAAAAAGTGACCTTACCTTGTCCACTTTTTATAAACAAAAAGAAACACAGAATTTACAGAAGTTGGCAAAAAAATGAAAATTTGGGTTCAAAAGCACCCTGAAGGTGGATTTTCTGGAACCTTAACAGATCAGCCCGATCAGGAGGCCTGCCAATCAGGAAGTCTTTTCAACGAGAAGACAAGGAACACAAAGAGGGAGAGGGAGAGAGAAAATGTGCTTTGAGGTGAGGATTAATGGACAGATACCACCTCATGAAACCTAATTTGCTATTGTTCTGCCCAAGAGGTCTGCCCCAGTTTCTGTCTACATCACCAGTAGACAAAGAGGGATTATATAGTGAAAGACAGGCAAGGTTATATCAGGCCAACACTGTCATCCACTTTAGCTCACACCCAACCTTACACCTTACTAAAGGAAATACACAAAAAGTATGTCCAAGACAAAAAATGGTTTTACCATGGCGGTAAGGTATTAAACATTGAAATAATAAGGCTCCGTGGAATGTGGATAGCTGCAGGACTTTTAGGCCTATGTGTGACTGCTAACAACAAGAAAAAAAATCCTATTTCCATTTTAAACATTTGTTTCGCTTTGCACCTAACTTTTCAAGAACAGGGTAAAATAAACCGTGAAAAGCAAATTAACTGTGAATTGTAAAATGAGATGCACTTAAAAACCTATTGCGAAGTCGTTATTTGTTTCTTCTTGATGACGATGCTACAGCGATGTTGATGGGAATCATTTGGGTCAAAGGAAACTGCTGTTGTCAGGTGACTCTGTGTAAGTGACTTAGGGAGTTAATTAAACGGAATACAAACACAGGGAAGTTGCTAGGCAGTGTGTTGCCCACGGCGAGAGGAAGTACGGTTTTAGAACTCGACCGAGGGTCAAAGTAAATTCATCAATCACTCTGCAGACAGCTGAGGGGAGAAAATGAAATATCATTTGAAGAGAACGGGTTCTAAGTAATTGGTTGTGTAAGCACGCCTGCAGGTGGGTGTTTTATCTGACTAGGCAGAGAAATCTATTTGTGTTTTGTTTGTATTCCTGTTTGGTAACTGCACTTAGCTTGATATATAAAGAGAAGAGGGGGCCTAATGAACGAGTGTCAGGAATGCAACTCTGATGTGGGATCCCAGAGATCAAACTAATGGTTAATTATCCTGTTTACCCGAGGAATACATGTTTTTTTTTACATTTTAGGCCATGATAGCGTACGTAACCACTTGAAAAGCAATAAAATCATGACTAAACCTGCACTCATAATAATACAACTGCATGTTCACCGGAAAACGTTCATTACATGTGGCAGGTGAGGATGTTTTAGGAATACTAGGGAACCTGGCTTTGTTTAAAACCTGAGAGGTAATTTGTACTCATGACTGGTAATGTAGTATGTCAGTGTTACATCATTCATGCCTTTCACTATCGATATTGCCCAAAGTACTTTTTCGAAGATGTTCTTGTGATGTGCAGTTACCCAAGATAAAAGGATTCTTAATTCTCTGGGAACATTTGGCATTTTATTCTACTCTCAGGTACATATTTGAAAAGTTTATCCCTGTCACAACAATTTAGAGAGGAGAGTTTATCCAAACCCCCTGGAGGTATCCACAGACCCGTTCTAAGCGAGTACATTTTAGACCCAAAAAAAAACGACGGAAATGAATGGCTACACAGGGCTGACGGAGGCAGGGATATTAAAGGTTATAGCCTGTCAAGATGTGTGGAAGCGCCATGTGCTGTACGTAGCTCTTTTATCTCATACAGAGGTAATTTGGAGCTCCTACAGAAGCTGCCTTTGGAGCGCCAGCCGCAGGTGACTTCAGATGATCACGTGGAAATCAATAGCTGTCGGTCGCTGTTTCCACCGAGGCTTTGTTCATCACAGGAGTCCCCCCGGCTTCAAATGAGCTCTGATAAAAGTGCGACAGATGAGAGAAGCTAGAGGTGTCACAAGCCAAGGTATGCATGCGAGTCTTCTGAAATGCTTCACGTGGAATTTCCTTACACACACTCACTCACCACACACACACGTGAACATACAGTACACATACACAAACTTGTAACCAAACATAGACAGACATTCTCTGCCAGACAACAGTCATTCTCTGCCAGACAACAGTAGAGTATTTGTTGTGACATAACACACATTTCTCCTACAGGAGCCTCACTAATGAGCAGGAAAATGATTCCTATGAGAGACCTAACCTTTGAAACAAAGGTCAGAACCATTAAAGAGACACAGCAGGTAGCCGGCGAAGATTGAGGGTGGTGAGCAAAACAGTCCTTGCAATAAGGCCCTTGAAACTTGAGTCAGTTCACTTCAAAGATGGAGAGAACTAACCAACCAAGAAATGTAATAATGATAAAAGGGTCAAAACCCCATTATCTATAAATGTTTGCTATTTAGCTTGTGGCTGGTTGGAGCAGTAGTACGTCTACACAGCAAATCTGCATAAAGGATTTGTAAACATGGACATCCAGTCTGACTGTGTCAGCATGAAGAGGAGTTCTTGAGCTCTTCTGACATCAGCCAGCCATCAACAAAGATAAGTGTGTTATTAATGAGCAAGCTCCTGATGCTAATCCTCTGGCACAGGAGAAGTTCCTCCAGCCCTGCTCATAAAGACAATGTTTGTTTACTAATTTTATAGTAGCTAATAAGATGGCTGTGCCATCAAGAAACCCCAACCGCAGAAACAACTCACTGGTTGTGTTAGAAAATGTACAAAGGTCTGGAAGATAAAATACAATATGAACATATATAAACCTATGACTTATGCCTATAAAGTATATATCTGAAGGACGAAGGACCCGGTTATACACTAAAATCCAATAATTAATCGTGCCAGAACTTCTATCCGTCATTTTTTCATCTATCTGATGTGAATGTGCAGGCCTTATAAAGGGTTTATGAGGGATTCATTAAGTGCTTTTAATTCATTTGCAGGTGGGGCTGACATGACGTTGTAGAAGTAGCGCTGGGTGAGCGTCTCCATCATGTGAGCCAAGTAGAGCTGTGCTTTAGAGAGAAAAGGAGAGAGGAGAGCCAGGATCTCTGGCTGAGTTTTAATCTGACTGAGCCCCTGCAGCCAGAATACAACTTAGTCTACTTTGGAGCTCTGGACCAAGAAGGAGAGAGCGAGAGCAACAGAGACAGAGAGAGAAAAGCCCCAGATCCAAAAGCCAATCTCTAGGAGAAAGACTGCAGCCGTGAGATAATCGGTTTTGTTTGTCAATCACTTCCTAATACTGTAAATCACAACTTCTTTCTTAATCCGTCAACAAATGGAGGTGCTTTGCTACAGTACATTTAAACCCACCCATGACTGCACACATATGGTCTGGTGAGGCAGTCCCTGCGGATATTTTGGTATTTAGTTCTTAAATTTAGAAATGGATGAAGTATAACTGTGGCTTCTCTGTGCCTGTAAGGGCATTTCAGCTTTGGTTGTGGTGTTTGTGATGGGATGGGTGTGTTGTTTTCAATGGGATGTTTTGCTGAGTTCAATTGAATTGGGATGCCGAGTTAAATCACTTCCCACCAAGTGAGAAAAGAGGGCAACAATGCTTGTTTGGAATATTAAAGAGTCTGTATGTGAGTGTGTGCGTGTGTGTGTGTGTGTTCATGTTGCCCATGGGTTGGCATTGGTAAAGCTCTGATCCTATTGTAAAGCTGAGTTTGTTAAAATTGAATTCAAATTGAAAGCATGGGAGGGCAATGGAGTCTGTTTAATTAGATTGCATTTTACAAACAGTGGTGTGCGCCTTGCTGACTAATCAAGATTGGGGTGGATGAAAAGTTATGGTTTCTCATGAGCTAAAAGTTTGAAAAGTTGTAGAATAAAATAAATCAGTAGACGAGAAACAGTAATCTGTCAAACTAAGGGTCAATGACACACACAGACTAAACCAGTAAACCTTGTAAATAGAGACTCCATTGTCATGTTTTTAAAAGGACTTGGCTGTGTTCCGAAAACTAATGATATTTCAGTTTTGTAGAATATCATGACAGTTGACATTTTCACTATTTATAGGTCCCTTAATTATCAGTGTTCAAGGAATACTCTTATCTGTTGAAATGCTAAGAGGTGCTCATCACAAGTAAAAAGCAATTGTGAATGGATAATTGCATTTCATATCTACCTCACATTTTCTGCCAAGTATAGTTGCTGAATTTTGGTTATTAGCTAAATCTGTCTGTGACTTGAACTTTTTCAACACTTTTGTTATTGTATTCTAATGCAACATTTCTTGAGTGAGAATCTGTTGTCTGAACAGAATTATATAGCAACCACGTACATTTGTATAGTTTCTTCAGCTTTTGTCAAATATGTCAGGACAAGGCAGCTTGCTTACAATAAGCTTGCAAATCGTTTACTTAATTCTAAGACTATTTTGCACTGCGCTGAGGATTTCCCAACCCTCAATAAATCTATTATGGGAAGCGCTCTCTTGATAACTCACTACAGTTTACAGGCCTCAGCACACTAGTAAACCCCCCTTCTTTTCCACTCTCTCTCCGTTCCATTCTGGAGACAACAATGGTGGGTTTGTGTCCGAGCTTCTGCAAGCTGGGCGACTTGAAGTTTCTGAGGTTTGTAATTTACTGAAACGTGAGTCATAGAATCGTTTTTTAGGGTATTTCCACAAAATATTTTGACTCTGTCATTTTCTACATTTGTGCATAACGTAAGTCAACCAAATATGTCTGATGATGCTCTGAAGGATGGCTACAGTACTCATTTAAAAGAAATAGGAATAGGAATTATGGAAGTATGTCCACAATGTAAACCAAAAGAATCTCTGTAGAATGGAATTTCAAAGCATCACGAACATGCACTTTCATACCTGCACTCCTGAATGAATGAATGGACACAAGACCACAGACCCTGGAACATTTTTTGTTGTTCAATAAAATATTATTCATTTTTTAAACTTAAATCAAAGTTGCTTCCATTTTCTCCCAACACTCTTTTTCATAACATAGCTCTTTTAAAAGGGGCATTTTTATTTCATTAAAAAGATCTGATTTGTGAAATTGCATTTATATTCACAGGCCTGGGCCTTGGTAAGTAATCAGTGAGGCATGCAGCTAGCTATCTCTAAACGGCAGGATTGCTTTAATGTTTATGATATCACTATTCAATCTCCCACAATGCCCGGCTTAGAGCAATGACAGCCACAGAAGTCTTGTTCATATAGATGAATTATTTTTCCCCCCTACCACAAATTGAGTACCCGGTGCTTTCACAGACAAAAAAAGAAGAAGAAAATGACAGTTTTCGGAGGGGAAACGCTACTTTCAAGTGGACGTTCTCTTTCAAGTCCAGGTCTTTTCAAGTGGGCTAGACTTTTCATGGGCCAGTGTGGGAAAGGAAGACAGGTCTTTTACAAGACCCTCTCCTCTCCCTGCCTTTGGCCTCTCTTTGAGAGAGGCCACCTTCTCTGGCTTTCTTAGTCAATGACTAGCTTTTGTGCTCTGACCAGGGTGCGTCCCCAATAAAACTGCCCTGCATGCCCTTGTGCCATTCAACTCCAACCCCACAAGCATACACAGTCTGCCAGACATGCACAGGGCCTGAGCATTGGAAGCACCGATTTTCGTAAAGCATTGTTGTCTAGGCTTTGGATTCAAATCTTCTCTCGTTTGGAGTGTCAAAATGAACTCTCTGCTTTGTTTTGGTTGTTTCTGTGATGTGCAGCTCTACAGATCCCCAGCCCGGTGCTGTGCCACAACCAAAATACTTTGAATAAGGAAAACAGTCCCATTTGATCAAAAGGTGGCATGTCTTCAAAAGTTCAGGTTGATGACAAACTAAAAACGACAACCAAAATTCCAAACCGGTTATACGTTTTAAACTTTTCATTCAGAATTATTTGAAAAATATTATGATGTTCACTTTTGAAAGTCTGGCAGATGATGTAAATTCTCAAGACCCTTGTGCAATATTTTGAAAGGAATTGCTCACATTATAATGAGAACGATGAGAACATGTGCTAATTGAATTAATTGTATCAAAAGGTAAGAAGAGTATAAAAAACAAAACACTAGGCCCTATGTGGTAAACTGACAAGGCAGGCAGGCAAGACTATAATACTGACAATAAGTATTAAAAACATTTATGAGATTACAGATGTACTGTAGGTTGTATGCCATATTGTAAACAATAAACAGGGTTTACCGTCTTGTTTTAAGACGCAGATATAGAAGTGGGTTGGAAGACACATCCTTTAATAGAGAGTGAGAAAGTTGAGGTTGTGTCATTAAACAGATTTGACTGGTCTTGTCATTATCACTAAATCAAAGAGTGGCCAGTCCTTCCTTCAGGGCAGTGAGAAGGTCTTTTGTGGCTCTATGACTAACCGGATGAGACACCGTCCACACTTGCACTTCTTCTAAATGAATCGGACACTCCGTGCCGCAATGGGGTCCTCCAGCTACTGCACCAGTCCTGCCCATCAATCTGCAAGGCTTCATGCTCTGCCCCTCCTCTACCCAAACACCCCAAACTGGTGTCTTGTGTAATGAAGGAGAAAAAAAGAAGGCGCTTGACTGCTCACAGTTCTGTCACTCCAACTGCGTCCAAAACCCCCTGACACAGATTTTTGGTTTGAAATGTCAGGAAAGGAGTTACTATAGTGGGTTCATTTCCATATGATGAAAGACTAAACCAATGTGACGAAATCCTGGGACTTGGGATTGGTTGACAAAAAGTCTAGTGCCACAACTTCTCAATTACTAAGAAAACCCCTCCGTCCCAAGAGCCTGTGAACAAACCTCCACCTGCCAAACACTTCCAATCCTTATTCAGGCCAGTACAAGCAGTACTTTCTGCACCATTCATGTTCTTATTGATACTGAAGCTACAGTATTTAGATTCCGTGGCTGTCTTGTCTCTGTGTGTCTGTAAACACAGAGAACCGTATACCACAGATGAAGGCATAACAGAACAAAACTGTATAAGAGAACATTACTTTGTGTACTTTTAAAGCTAAATGGCCAAATTATGACACATGGATCATGACTGAATCTACAACAAACTACATGTAAGAGCATATTCTAATTGGATTAAATATCTATTGCCCCTTTAATTCCAAGGGGGCTACTCAGAAAGCATGGATATTTTGAAGGTCATACACAATGAATCACATTTGATTCCCATTTAACTTGTTCACAGCACATATAATGAAAGCTGCGATTCCATCTCTCCATGGTGCTATAAAGTTAGTAGCTAATTAACCCCTAACAACCCAACCAAAATGACGACATGCAATGATATGACCTTGTTAAATTAAATTCATGGTGATTACACAATGCACGCTATATTAGTTAAATCAGGTCTGCAAAACTGAATGAAAGAGTGTCGATATGGCAGAGATAACTAAAATAGCCCACATCCAGGTCAAGAAGTCATTTCCCAAAGCTAGCCTAGTACACTAAGGCTTTCCAGCAGAGAGATAGATAACTGCTACGCTATCATGCACAGCTAAGTAAGGGCGTGTGTCTGTGTGTGTCTGTGTGTAGAAGGGAATCAGGTCAGAAATTGAAACATTTAGAACAGCACATGGAAAAAGAGCAAGAACAAGGGAAGGAAGCAGAAGGGGAAAAAAGAGAGTTCAAAGAAGCTGCAGCCTGCAGCCTGGAGCGTGGCATGCCCACGGAGAGCGATGCAGAGAGGCAGAGGATCTGATGTCTCAAAGTGGAAATGGGGAGGCGGGGAGGGAGGGCTGAGCAAGACAGAAGCGGCAGAGAGGTGATCAAGAAGGGTTGGGGGCGGGGGTGGGGGGTAAATGTGACTGGGTGTCTATGGAGAACATAGGGGAAGGGTAGAGAGGGCCAGTGGGTTCATTACAGAGGTGGTGGCATTGTGAGTGGAGTGGAATGGAAGTCAAAATGTGTGCCTGTGTGACTCTACTGCATGTGTTAGGGGGAAAGAGTAAGTTAAAGAGAAGCTGAAAAACATACAGTATATAGTGTGACTGAGCCTCTGTGTGTGTGCATGTGAAGTTCTCCTGAAGAGAAATAATTTGTAGTTTAGCAAACGGCTGCAGCACAGGGACTCTAAGGACATCTCTTATAGGGAACAAAAGAGGAGAGATGGAAAGCTTTAGATATTCCCTCGCCGGAGAGGGCACTTGCAAAGCAATCTGATGTAGTAGGTGCCAGCCTATCCCCCCGAGACCATACAGGCTGTCACCTCATCCCCAGACCATGGGAGAGAGATGATGTTGGTGGGGGGGGTGAGAGGATAGTGGTGGAGGCCACGGGTCAGAACACGACCTTGTTCGGGTCTAAATGGATGTCCCTGTCATCAGCCACTCTCCAGAGCCTGTGGACAAGAGGGTACGGCCAGGGCATCGGTGGCGGGAGGGGAGCCATGGAGTGTGATCGAAGGCTGGGTAGAAAGGTAGTGTCAGCCCCCTACCTTCCAGCGGCTCCAAGCTTGCCCTCTCTCTTTGGCTCTGTTTCTCTCTCACGCTCCCTGTCTCTCTTACCCTCCCTCTGTTTCTCTCTCTCTCTCTTCCATAATGCTGCAGTAAGAACTGCACTCTAACAGGGAAACTGATCCGCAGTCTGAGAACAAGGATGCCTACAGATGCAATCTGATTTACTGTCTCCATGTTGGCTCTCAACCAACAGGGACCCAAAACAACCTTACAACTATTTCTATAATCCAAACTTTCCAAAGGCACCCTAATGCATTGAGATTACAGGATTGTGTAGAGAGAGAGCAATTCAGAATGATGTCATTATTTCGAACCACTGAGTGCAGCATTTATGCTGTAAGTCTCAGATCATTTGAGGGCCTTGTTTTGACAATAGGAAGCTAGTCCACAGTTAAAAAATATGTACAATATGTCCTACAGTATTTGTTTTCTTACAATCACCATGACTGACGACGCCAACTTTTGTGTCGTATCTGATTGAGTTATGTATTTTCTGATGCAGCAAAACACGTTTAATGTATAAAATGAGAAGAGGCATTAAAATGCTGTACAAGTCACAATAAATTGAAATGTCAAAATACATTCTTTGCTTCAACTGTAAAATAAATTCAGGCTCTTAATCAATGCATCCCTTTTGCAAAAAAAACTACATATTTTATATTTTCATTACCTGACATCTACATTCAGAACAATATTTGCACACAGCAGTTTCTAGTTTGGTTCCACACGTGTCATAAAGCACTCTACATGGCGTAAACAAATCCGATTGTTGCTCCACTCATCGATTCTCTTTCGTCCCTATCATCCCCTCTGTATTCTGTTTTCTTTTTTCGCTTGACCTCTTAAAATTCCCAGCATGCTTGCACGGAACGAGGGGATTTTGTATGATCAAACAGTGATGATGTGCTTTGCAGCTTCGCAAGGCACCAACATAATTCTTTAGCCGTGCAATTTAGATCCCTGCTGACACTCTGAGTTCCTGATGTACTGCTGACGACATCCCCAAAAAAGCGGTGTGCATGCATGCTCCCGCCCTCCCTCCCTCTCCCTCCCTAGCCCTCCCTCCCTCCCTCCCTCCCTCCCTCCCTCCCTCCCTCCCTCCCTCCTCTCCCTCCCTCCCTCTCTCCTCCCTCCCTCCCTCCTCTCTCTCTCCCTCCCTCCCCTCCTCCCTCTCTCCCTCTCTCTCTCTCTCACACACACACACATTCCCTTGGAAGTCAACATAAAAGTTGGTGGTTGAAAAAGGGTTGTGGGAGAGAGAGATGTTGAGTCTTCAAAGTAAATTGCACCTGATGGATGGGGTCTGAAAAAGATCGTCTGGATGACAGACAGAGGAACTAGGTCTGTGATTGTACTGAGGTAAATCCTCTCCCTCCACCTCTACTAAATCTCATGAGCAACCAACTTGGGAAACGTGGAACTCATAAAAACATTTTAAGCAGCCAATTATTTTTTCCAAAGTCCTGTGATGTTATTAGAAGATAAATACTAGAAGATAAAACACTAATCTCTGAGAAGGAACGCCACAGGGTTGAACATGATCATTACAGGTATGGTATGACCAATATACTAGTTCTTAGGCTTTGGAGTCAACCTCCTATGATGAGTTTTGACCTCAAAACTGCCCGTATGAATGTCCTATGATGTCTGGAACTGACTCATTTGTGTGCAAATTGGTGGGTACTGTGTCGTATGCTGTATAAAAATATACATTTAGTTTCATGAAATACATGCCTTTGCTCTGTCTCAGTGGTGCTATGTGGGTGCAGTGCAGGCTGAGGCAGCCCCATGGATAAAACATGTCACAAAGCTGTTAATCCAGATTTACTGTTCATGGTGAGAGACTGAAGAAGACTTCACAGAGGACCTCTGGCTGAAAAGTCTTCAGTATTCGAACGGTATAGCCAGCGTGCTGAGAGCCTCTCAAAGCAACGATCACATAGTGTGGAATGTCAAATGTAATGTGTCGTAAAAACACATTAGGAAACCTATCAATATTTAAGAGGCCTAATCTAAGTAATTATTATCAAAGCATAGGGTACATGCTTTAGAGTACATACATTAGTGCCAATAATGTCCATGACACTTTCTGAGTCAGTGGTTCTCATAGAAGTTGGTGTTCTACTGCAAAAGGAGTACATAAAAAGAATACAAATTAACATTTAAAACAGTGTAGCCTATACCAAGGTGTCAGCATATTTGTGACTCCAGTGCAACATAAACACCATCAAAGACACCAGGGAAATCTTTATGATCCAAAACATCAGCCGATTTTTGAACAAGAGCATTTTCACGATGGACTTGACTCACACTTCCTCAAACATTGCTCTACATCAAACCCATACTCATCCCATCACCAGCCAGCTTAGGTGGATGGGGAGTTGAGACGAAGTCGCGACTCATTAAAGAAAGCCGCTAATTACTAGTGTAGGAAACAACATATGAAATAATAAGCGTTAGCATTCCCCCATAGGGACACATGGTTCTTCCTCTGTACAGTGTCTGAGAGACACTTCACCAGCGCCAGATAATTATGAATAATAAAGCAGCCGTTTAAATAATTGCAATTATGGTCCTTGGTGCTTCTTCACTAGTTAAGTGGGTCACGTTTTAAAGAACACTTTCACATTTTCTCGTATTGGACACGTTAAGTCATAGGCTACTTTACTTAATTTATCACAGGAACCTGACAAGAAGAGCTGAGTCTTTATTGAGGTTATAACAATATATTCTCCAGGGCTGATGCCGATTGCCCGGAATTACTGACATAGTCAAGCACAATGACAATGTATGGCCTGTCATTGTGCTTGACAATGTATATACAAGTAGCCTATCAGATGCAGATTGAAATTTTGGAAAAACGTCAACCCACACGTGGCAGCTCACTTGTGAGCGTTTCAGCTCTTGGCCGCTAGCTAGCCTATAGCTAGCTTCCCACAGTAGGCCTATGCCTGCGACCTAGGCTAACTGTATACAGCTGGACAAATAATACTTTCTCAGTAATTATACACAAGTAATAATTCTCAGCTTGACAGATGGTTGAAATGCGTGACAAATACGAGTTGTTGCGTTGCGTGAGAAATGGCTGTAGTGAGCGGACCACTTGCATAGCTCAAATATGCGCCCCACCCCCCACAACACATCTAACTTTACTGCTCAAATCCGTTAGCAGATAGCTAGAGCTAGTCTAGCTAGTGATAGCTAGCTACTTTCTACTGTGTGTCTAGATCAACCTTACCTTGGTAATTGTCGATGTAGCTCAATGTTCACTCTTGCTTGAATGGCAGCAACATAGAATCCTGTTTACATAGTTAATTGTCATTTTGGGGAAATAATCCGAACTCCATTTTGTTTAGAGAATTCACGTGCTGGCTACCGGAAATTGTTGACCTGCATTGTGCAAATATGCGAAAGTAATGCGTGGGAGCCTCTGGGATCAATTCTACCACCATTTGCGAGCCATGTGTAGTCGTCCAGTGTTCAGCCTTATTAATGCTCTTTTGGCTTCTTTATTAAAAGCCTCCCAAAAAGAGTGATGTCAGTTAAAGTGGGAATAATTTAACATATTAATCCCCAGGATTTGAGCCAAGCAGGTGTCTGTACACTGAACAGGTGTCCACAGACTTGTGGTCCTACAATTTATGGAACTTGTCCCAATGGTACATTGACCCTACAATAAAATGCAAATATATTTGTTGATTGACTTTTGTGAGAGCTTGTGTGTGAGGTGAATACGATAAGAAATATCCTTATTGAAATCCTCACCGCAAATTGTGTCGCCTAACTTTGTCAATGGGAAAGGTCAGAAACCATGGGGAGGCTTAGAGTCTAATGTCAGCCCCTCATCTGAGGAAAGAAAGTTGAGAACCTTTATGAGAGTAGCATGAGGACAGCTAATAATGAACCTAATAATAAACTGACAAGATCTTGACATTCGAATGTCATACTTACTGACTGATTTACCATGACATCAGTGTATAATGTATTGTATGAATTTCCTAACACCCTTTCTACAGTATGATGCAAAGCTGCAGTGAAGTGTGGCCAGAATTCTGTAGATGAACAGCACATTGAAAGGAGGGTTTTGTGTGGTTATGCTCAGTACTGAAGTGTGAAGATAAGACGTCTACAATAATATATTCTAAACAATTACTGATATTCTCATAGTGTTGTTGTCTATAGCTGTTTATATACAGCCATACAGTCATGTGATGTTCAGGAAGCTAACTTGCTCCAAAGGAAACAGGAATAAATCCACAATACCAGTCAAGCTCTGAACATTCTAAGATTTATGACAGCTACTGGCAGGGAGCCAGATATACTGGGGAACCTATACAAGCTCTAGAGTTTGTATTTATAGACTGTATTTTGCAAAGCTCTGCTCTACAGCTTTATTATACTGGTTTTATATGATAACAATGAATTCTTGATCCAATTGAATGGTGAGACGCAAACAACGTTGACTTCCGTTATGGGTGAATATTATACATTTTTGTGAAGACAAACCCACAAAGTTGTTTAAATTCAGTCAAACCGACATAGTTCAAGTAACATTTTATTTGTATTCGCCTTTTTTTAATGTATACATATTATTATAAAGTGCCGGCTTTCAAAGATACTATCTTAATCTTGACCAATTCATTGAAATAGTACAGACATCTAGCGACTACTAAAATAAGCTCTTTTTGAGATTTAAATTCTTCTAAAAGCAGACATCTCTATGGGCAGATGTAGCTTATATCTGGAGTTGAGTCACCTGGCTGCCTTAGGCTTTATACATCACAAAGCATTTTTACTGTATGTATATTACTCCAAGCAATAATGTTGCTTATGAAGAACTGGGTCAGTAGCATCATTGGTTTCTCTTTTCATCAGAGATAGAAAATACGACTGAAACAATAGTGACCCATTTCTGAAAAAGTCTTTGTAGTGATTGCAGGTGTAGGGGAGGGTAAATTGGGACATTGTTGTGCAATTCATTCTGTATTTGCCTCAGGGCCTTGTTCTTTTCAACCCAGTTTAATCAAAGAAACATATTTAATCTCTTCTTTTCTGGGGAAAACACCTCCCTGAAATGCCACAGTACCCTTCATCAAGCTTGAGAATAAAAAAATACTCCTTAAATCCTTAAAATGTGTCCCAAACATAAACAGTGTCTAAGTACAGTAGAGAGCGGTTGAATATCATGATGAAATGACCTTCTAACACATAATGAATAATGCCTGGGGCAGAGCCGAAGAGATATAAAAACTGTATTTACGTTTTTTCTTACTAGATTTATGCCTGTTTATTTTCTTCTTATTTGAAAATAGATGCTAAAGTCCTGGCTTGTTCCTTGTTCACATTCCTGTGGACTGCTACTGGCTTTTATGAGGAAATAGGATTTCTCTTCATTAGTTGTAATAGGTGAAAGAGGTTTAGTAAAGTAGTGCAATCAATATTTCATTCATCTTTCATTCAGCTTCTTTAGCATTCCCGTTCACTGCAACACCCGCAGACGTAGACGTAGATATGTCACAAAGTATATACGTTCCACTTCTAACTTTAGCTACCTCTCTAGATCTTCTCCACCTGCTCTCTCTCTTTCTATAGGACTCTGGAACTGCCAGTCTGCTGTGAAAAAGGCCGACTTCATTCCAGCGTTAGCATCCCATGCTTCTCTTGATGCCCTCGCGCTAACAGAGACATGGATCCTACCAGAGAACACTGCAACTCCAGCTGCTCTCTCTGTCAACCACTCGTTCTCCCACTCTCCTCGCCTAACTGGACGACGAGGAGGCGGGACGGGTCTGCTTCTTTCCCCACATATCAAATGCACATCCACCCCACTCTCTTTTACTGCCAAATCATTTGAACACCACTATGTGATGCTAACTGATCCTATCAAAGCACTTTTAATTGTCCTCTATCGCCCACCAGGGCCCCTAGCTGACTTTGTGGAGGAGCTGGACATGCTCCTCGGCGCCCTCCCGGATGATGGAACACCGCTGATACTTCTTGGGGACTTCAACATCCATCTCGATGGAACGCAGGCTGTTGACTTCAAGTCTCTCCTGGCCTCCTTCGACCTGACGTTGCTCAACACACCAGCAACCCACCAGGCAGGAAAACAGCTGGACCTCGTCCTGACACGTAACTGTATCACTGACCTAACCTCTGTAACCCCACTACACATCTCTGATCACTACTTTATCCAATTCTCTATCTCTCTCCCTCCAACTCTTCCTACCTCCCCTCCCCTCGTAACTTTCAGACGCAATCTCCGCTCCCTATCCCCCTCGCACTTCTCCTCCATTGTAACATCCTCCCTCCCTCCTATTAATGAGTTCATGTCCCACCCCACCGACACTGCCACTAACATGCTGTTATCCACATTAACTGAATCACTTGACACCCTCTGCCCCCTGTCAACTAGGCCTGCGCGATCTTCTCCCTCCTGCCCGTGGCTCACTGATGTTATTCGGGAAGAACGTTCCACCCTTCGAGCGGCTGAGAGGAGATGGCGCAAGTCTAACGACAGTCTAGACCTTGATAAGTATCACTCCCTCCTCAAATCCTTCTCTGCCCATATAACTGATGCTAAAACTCACTACTTCTTGAACAAAATTAACTCTGCCTCAAACCCTCACAAACTTTTCTCTACCTTCTCCACCCTCCTTAACCCACCTCCCCCACCCCCTCCCTCCACTCTGACAGCAGACGACTTCTCCTCCTTCTTTGAGAAAAAAGTGGCTGACATTAGCAGTCGGTTCCCTGAACCAACCTTTCCTATTCACTCACCCTCTATGACTGACCCTACTAAATGTCTCAACTCTTTCTCAGCCCTATCGGAGGCAGAGATCTCTGACCTCATTCTCTCTCATCGCCCCACCTCCTGTCCCCTTGATCCAGTCCCCTCCCCTCTCTTTCAAACCATCTCTCCCTCCATCATAACATTCCTTCTCCATGTCCTCAACTCTTCTCTTACTTCTGGCACTTTCCCCTCTGCCTTCAAACAGGCCAGAGTTAGACCCCTACTCAAAAAACCCTCCCTTAACCCAGCTGTCCTCCAGAACTACAGACCGGTATCACTTCTACCCTTCTTTTCTAAAACAATTGAACGCGCTGTATCTAACCAACTGTCAAACTTTCTCACTCAGAACAACCTGCTTGACCCCCACCAATCGGGCTTCAAGACGGGCCACTCCACTGAAACTGCCCTCCTGTCAGTCACCACGGCCCTCCAGTCTGCCAGAGCGGCCTCGAGGTCATCCGTCATCATTCTGCTGGACCTCTCTGCAGCATTTGACACGGTTAACCATCGGATCCTGCTCGCCAGACTCTCCGAGATGGGCATCACTGGCACTGCACTTCAGTGGATCTCGTCCTACCTGTCGGGAAGATCCTACCGGGTCTCCTGGGGAGGCGATGTGTCTGACCCCCGCCAGCTCTCCACTGGTGTCCCACAGGGCTCCGTCCTTGGACCCCTCCTCTTCTCCCTGTACACCACCTCGCTTGGACCAATCATCACCTCCCATGGCTTCTCCTACCACTGCTACGCTGACGACACCCAGCTCTACCTGTCGTTCCCCCCGACCGATCCGGGGATCTCAGCCAGGATTGAGGCCTGCCTCACAGACATCTCTGCCTGGATGACCAAGCACCACCTCCAGCTGAACCTCGCCAAAACCGAACTCCTCATCATCCCGGCCAAACCGTCCATCTCCCATGACCTCTCGATCACCCTGGGATCGGCGACGGTGACCCCTTCGTCCTCTGCCAGGAACCTCGGGGTTACCATGGATGACGAGCTCTCCCTCACAGCCCACATCGCTGCTGTCTCCCGGTCGTGTAGATTCACCCTCTACAACATCCGGAAGATCAGGAGATACCTGTCTGAGCACTCCACCCAGCTGCTGGTCCAGGCACTTGTCCTCTCCAAGTTGGACTACTGCAACTCGCTGCTCGCCGGGCTCCCAGCATGCGCAACCCGCCCTCTCCAGAGGATTCAGAACGCAGCGGCCCGTCTGGTCTTCAACCTACCCAGACGCTCCCATGTTACCCCGCTCCTCGTCTCCCTTCACTGGCTTCCCGTCACGGCCCGTATCAGATTCAAGACCCTGGTACTGACCTTCCGAGCGGTGAATGGGACTGCACCCGACTACATCAGGTCTCTCCTCCAGCCCTACACCCCCTCCCGCCACCTTCGGTCCTCCTCTGACAACCGTCTGGTGGTCCCACCGCTCAAGACCGCCCGGTCCCAACACAAGCTCTTCCCCTGTCTGGCCCCCCAGTGGTGGAATCAACTCCCCACCTCCATCAGAGACACTGACTGTCTCCCCACCTTCAAGAATAGGCTCAAGACACACTTGTTCCGGGAATACAACGGTACATAGGAAAGATCTGCTGGACATGATGTTAGTCTCTCCCAGGATCAGAAGGACTCTTACTTGGAGACCTGCTGCTCTTGCTGGTTAGCTGTAACTGCCTAAACTGTTGTTTGCTCTTCCACAGGTACACTCGTGCACTTTTAAGGTTCATGTTGTTCAATTGTAACTTGTTTAACTCCATGCTCTTATGATTCTTCCCTTTGGCACTTATTGTTGGTTTTTTCACAATATACGATCCATGTTTGACTACTTGCAATGTTGGGGATATCTCGTTGTTATGATCAGTGACCTATGCACTATTGTAAAGCTCTCTCTTGGAAGTCGCTTTGGATAAAAGCGTCTGCTAAATGAATAAATGTAAATGTAAATCTTGTTGTGAATGGCCGGGTTTAAAATAGTTTCACTTAAAGGATAATTAAATATGCAGACCACATGACACCTTTTGCAACAGAAAGGGAAAGTTCCAGAAAGATTGAAAGAAGTAGTCACCATTTCAGGGTATTCATTTATCTCATTTTCTTGTCATTAGTTTGGTACACCCGATTCCTATTCAACCACTCCAAAATCTCTGGTTTCCATGGTCACCATATGCAGTTGAGCAGTAATATTCATAGTTGTCATAGGTAGCCAGTCAGCCTTATGATGTTTCATACTCTCATTCACACTGACAAATTGACTGGCACATACATACAAACTGCAGTTATTTTCACAAAAATAAATAGCTAAATTAAAAAAACTATAAAACAACATAGTCAATGCTGCATGACTTCAGTGCTGCATCCTCCCTCCCCCCACTCCCAACAAACCACACAGTAAATCACCATTGAAGAGCAGGATCTCTCATAGATTATGGTTTCAACTTTGTGACTGTGTTGGTTTTCTGCTGTGTCATCATCAGCCTTTCCCGCACTGCAGAGCTCATTTATAAAGCCTGGACCATCCCAGATGCCGTCCTTGTAGCCCATTCATCACCTTCGCTCTGCTAGTCTAACTACACAGAGCAGACAGACCTGGATACCATATATACTGTAGGCAATGGGACTGTCATACAGGTACTGCACTGGTAGTCATAGGAATATACCACAGGAGGTTAGGATTGTGTTCGGTGTGGTGCTAGACATCAAGTACAATTTGCAAATGGCATTGGAACCTGGTGGTGCTCTTGATTTAGTGCACACAGAGTTCATAGGATGTAAGCAATTTGTTATGTAGCGTGAGCTGGTGGTTAGTTAGTGTTCTCCTAAGGTAGCAAATTAGAGATAACTCAGGAATACCTGTGCAGAACAATTGAGAGAATGCCTACTGGATGCTCCCTTGAATCTATTAAATCATGTAATCATCCTGGCTGCCAGCTCAATGTTGATGTGGTCCGTATCAGCCACAGTGAAGGACACTCCCCCGATGGAACAAGAGTGTTCCCCTCAGTGATGGGAGCCATGTGTGTCAATCTCTTGCATTATTGATTTACTTTGGATACATACTGAACAGACCCAAGAAGATTTCACCACGGTCAAACATCAAATTCATCGGATTTTCTACTTAGATGATTACACTCAACATGCCAATCAGGATACCCAGTTTACATCTTTAGGGGTATTGTTAGGAAGATGTCCACCTGATACTACAGCCTTTTCTGTAGTTGAGTTGGTAGTAGGCTTCTGGCTTTGTTATAGTCATTTGTTGAATGCAAGACAAACAAATGTGCAATACAATGTCTGACTAAGAGTAACTACTTATTACTGTCAGATTTGGGCTGTGGGTGTGGTGTAGCCATGCGTATTTGTTTATAATTTGGTGAATGGGTGCAGTGGAAGAGGTAAATGATTGTGACAGGCTATGAATCAGGTTTTTCAACTGTGGTATCTCAGCCGTAAAAATGAAACTTCATTAGCTGTTGAACTTCTAAAGTCACATTCAACTTACCTTCCTCTGCCGGTAAAACAAATTCCCAGAATCATACCTTTCGTAGCGTCCTCATTATTAGAGTGAGTATGTGTGTGCATGTATGTAGGTAAATTACAAGGGTTGCTTTCAATTCACCATTTGATCAGGTAGTAAATAATATCACCAGTTCCATACAAAGCAGAGAGTGAATAGAACATGTAATATATACAGTAAGAGGATGGATGGGATGAGTGGTGGGTAGGATTCAATCCTCCACTTGGAAGACATTCTTGCAATTGGCAAGCGAGAAGAATTGGCAACCTATCACTTTAACCTCTATTGGAGTCTTCGTTCATAAATGGAATTCCATTAACTCCAGCCTCAGATAGGTCTTCCGTCTAACTATATGTTCTGGGAGTAGGAAATAGAACACAACACATGTACAGGAGAATAAAAGAGATAACTGAGTTCAAATATCAACATGGATTTGTTGACAGAACATGACAGGAGATGCACATCATATTTGTGTGTTCTTCCAACTAGATTATGGGAGTATTAATCCTGTTAGCCAACCAGGCGTAGCACAGTGATTGCTCCTGCCAAATGCTGAAACCAAACAAACACGCTCATTGGTGAATGTCACTATATAATGTGGGATTCGTCAAACATTTACGGCGGTAAATATTATTGAAAGAAAAATATGTATCATTATATAAAAATAGTTTTCAATGCTGTTCATTCGGGTCTCATGTTTTGCAAATTGAAGGCTCAGTCTCATGTTTTCATGTAGGGGTTATTCATTGGTTGCAATGTGTACTTTTACCTCAATCTAAGAAAAGTAGTTAAATTATGGTCATGGTAGAAGTAACTAGTAGGTTTGATAAGCAGAGATACATCTGTGGGTTATTATTGTGCAAACATGCATGGGATTCGTTTTGAAATAGTATATTTCCAGCAACAGATTGGGGCAGATACTGTGTTTACTTGGAAATTGAAATGTGAGTGGATAAAGTCTTTCATATCTGAGTATTAAATGCTTGACATGACAACAAATCGAGAATAAAAGTTTTACCCCAATAATAATGCTGGGTTGTTAAATAGTAATTGCTTAGCAAATCACTTCCAATCATAAAGTTTTTTTTCCATCAAAGGAGATTGCATTCTGTGATGCTAAAAGCAATTGATTCAATACATACTCTCTGTAAAGACACTATTCAAGTCTCAGAAACCAGACATATAGTTCCACTGTGATACTGAACAGTTGAGACGACAATTCATATGTAATTCCGGTTTGCAAAATGCTTCAGATGGATATTTTGTCTTGCGCCACTTGTATTGAAGCCTTAAAGCCTCTCGTTTCTTCACTTTAACTGCAGGATCTGAAGGACCAAGAGGTGGATATTATGTCTCAAAGCATATGCTAGTTCTCAGAGATAAGAAAACAAAGATGCAGTAAACAAATCTAAGACATTTCTTCTGCTCCCTCGCATTTCTCGCTGTCAAACTGAACAAGGAATGAAGTAAATTATGTTTTTGCATGCAGACAGGTGCACAAACAGCACATCCCAATCTGTTTGTGAGTTGTGTAAGTCTGATTGTGTGTGTACATGTGTACGGTATGCAGGTGTGTGTGCAAATTATTGTATGTGGTTGTGTTTGTCACCATCACAACATCAGGTTGACATAGCAAGCAACCTTGGTAGACACCTGCAGCTGTATAAGTTTGTCTTTGCTGTTGTGATGGTGACACAAATGCCAAACACACAGAAATGTACACCCAACAGCATGCTGAACACATCAGACCAACACCACAGGAATATTCAGTAATAGGCTTCTAGTATTGATCGGAAACAGAGCAGGAAAAGACATATTGATAATACATTTCTCTGGAGGACTTGGTATATGAAAGCAATAAAACATCAGCCATAGGCTGGTCCGCCATATATGTTCACAGAATGGTCCGAAATAACATGAAGCTAACACGTGAAAATTGTATGTGGTGCCTAGCATAGAAAGTTGTTTATTATTGTTCTGTTCCATTACAATGATGTGTACGTCCAATGAATTTGGCAAAGTATTTTTGTTCAATGCAATTCCATCATTTTCTCTGATGCCTTGTGTCTTCCAGGTTTCCTGTCAGAAGAACAAGTTCTTCTTCATGTCTGTCTCAGTTTTATTTGAATTGTGGAAGAGTAGTAGGGATTTTGAGACAAAAACAACTCTAACAGAGACCCACTTGGCTGTACAGAAAGGTACCCAAATCAAAAGGGGCATATTCAATCACCCTGGACAGAAATACATTAAGGCGGTCGACTTAGGGGGGTCAAACGAGGATTACCTCGATTATGTTTCGATTTTAGCTGCTGCTACCTTGAACAACTGAGATTTGATTTTCTTTCTTTTTTTTTCAATCTTTGCCAAGGCTACCATTCTTCAAACAGTCAAGAACAGGCTGGATAGAAAGAAATGATCAAACTTCTTGATTACAATACATACATTGTATTGTGTCTTGTTTTACAAAGGTGCACCCAGGAAACCAATAAGAATGTGAACATTCACTGCTGCAGGTGTGGGAGCATGTGGGGGCGTGTCTTCTTGTGTGTGACAATAGAGGCCTTAACCTCATGTCTTTTGGATTCAGAGCAATATGTCTTCTGTCAAGCTACAAAGGGGTTCCCTCAACCTTGGAAGCCCGACCTTGGTCCATTAAGTTCCTCAAATCCTTCTCGTTGCCTTTGAAAGATGTGTAGCTTAAGTGCCCTTAAGGGAAGCTTTAGGGTGCTGTTAATTAAACACCTTCCATGACAAAAATAGAGACACCTTGAAACTCAAAATACTATTTAAATATTTGTCCTAAATGTCAACTTACAACATTTCAACATATTAGTTCACAAGGATGTGGGTCTCCTCCACTACATTGTCAACAAAAGAAAAAAGAAAGAAGTGTCCTCATCTCAGCTTTCCTCATCTTCAAAGTGCATGTGTGGGTCTGTTGTGTGCATGCATGTATTGTCAGTGCATGTGTCTGTTTGAGTCCCTGTCCCTGTATGTGGAATCTAGAGTTTTAAGGCAAAGGCGGAGAGATTCAAACCTTCAGATCTCAGTGTTTATAATCCTTCCCAGTCCCAGGTGGGATCAGATAGCCCGCTGACAAGGCGGAGACATGGCCATGGAGAACAGTCAGTGGGTGGGGTAGAACTGATTGTTCTGCCATTCTGTATGACCCCCTATTGCCTTTTTGGGGCAGAACATTGGCATGTCCAATTGATTTAATTGGTTTTGCTATGGATTAAAAATGTGCATTGTGGTAGCCCAAGGGATCTTCCTAAAAAATGATCAATAATAAATGTTCTGGTGTTTAGTGGGAGGAGGTGGAGGTCATTAGTACGTTCCTTTCCTTTATCTCCTTTAGAATTTCCTGAATACCTTAGCTCGGAATGCCAGTTGGCTGTTACATGACATTAACTGATAATCAAGCAGATATCTCAAATAATTTGCTTTTTAAGTCCAGTCTGTGTCCTAGAAACCAACCCCAAATTAGTGTGAAAAATATTTCTTTAGATCAGTTCTTGGCTGTCCTGCATGCTGGTCCACATCTTGAAGCTTCATAAATATTCTGCATAAAGTGAATGTATTTATCAGACACTTACTGCTCTGTGGAAATGTTTAACTAGTGCACGTCTTTCTCTTACAGTATAGTAAATATTCACATTGATGAAACGTGCTTGTGAAGATCCTTGATAATCCGAGTACACAGAATAATAAGGAGTTGAGCTGGGGGCCAGCTCTATGGGAACAAAAGGAGATGTATGAAAAAGACCTAGTGGTGTTTTACACTCAGCAGGAGTTTTCAGCATCAGGCAATCAGCGACGTGGAACGGGCTAATTCCGAGTCGTGTCATGTTGCACTCTGCTTATTCAAAGTCTTAATTCAAAGCAGAATGTACTGACGGGAGGACTTTACTGTCCCTTGTCTGTAGGGACTGTTAGAGAATGCATAAACAGCAAAAAAAACTTGTGTTTAATTCACTTCTGTGGTCCATTAAAGACAGGGCTGCCGAGTCCATGGCTGCTGGGCTGAGATAGGCCTTCATTTGCCCTGCGCCTCGATGAACACGCACTCCGGACTGTAAACAAGGTACATGATAGACCACAGAGTGAACGGAGGCTATGCATAGAAAGGAGGTGGGAATGGGTTGGAATTACAAACCACACTACAGGAAAAGAGGAAGAGAGGAGAGAGGGAAGAGAGACATAGAGAAGAAATAGATGAAAAGAAAGAGCAAGAAAGGTAAAGTAAGAAAAAATAGGAATTAAGTTAAAGAAGGAGAGATACTGAGTCAGTGATACAACAGAAGTACTACCACCATTTTTCCTATAACCACTCATTTTTGTAATAACTTAGCGTGTGGTCTATGGTTTTACAAGATACAGTATTGTTTCAAGAAGATACTAGTGTTCTAAGTGTTAACCATCGACATGTGAAACTCTCAAAAAGGAATTGGGTACGAGTTTTAAACAACACCTAATTTTAGCAGGAAGTGATCATCCAAACACGTTACTTTGATGTGCACCAAAAGAGGCACTTCAGGGGCTTCTCCGTCTTTTGTTCCTTGAAGAAAGTTGCTCGTAATGAACTCATCCCTCATGAGGACCCTAAGCAAGACAACTATATAAAGAATCCCTTCTTCTCTTCTCTGACGAAGAGAGGAGAGAGTGGGCCATTCAGCTCAGTGCGCCGCACACCATGGCTCACAAAAGGGCTACACGCCTGGAATCGATTGCTTCTCCACTAGAAGAAGCATTCCCCCAGCATCCTACGGTTTCATTACTAACAACACACTCACACAGCCCATTCCCTCAGGAGCACACAGCAGCTATTCTCACCACAGGTTCTGTGCAGACACTGTTAGCTGGTCAGCTATCCAAGCCCAACTCAAGATGTACCCCCACCCCCTGAAAACCAATTCCCAATCACAGCCATAAACGGAAGAATAATCCTTTTAGAATACGGTTAGAAACATTATTGATGTACCACAAATCTTAGGTAACTGGAGATACCTGCAGGTTGAAGAGGGGAAGTGAGTAGTAAATTCTCACCCTGAACCATTTGTGTTGTATTGCTATCCTTGGAAAAACAAGGAAGATTGATGAAACAAGTTGAGTCAATATAGGGTAACCTATGGTATTCACCAGAGGACGCAGAGAGGTGAAAGTTACCTACTGCAGGTGGCTGAGCTTTCTGCTGGTTGACTACACAGAGCTGAAGAGGGGCATGGCACTGGGTGCTCTTGTAACTGTCTCTGTCTCTCTCTTACTCTATCTCAGTGTGTGTGTGTGTGTGTGTGTGTATGTGTGGTTGTGCAAATGAGAGAAAGCTTTTTTTTGCGGAAAGCTTTCAAGCTAAGACTGACACACGTTCCATCATGGCAGGGGTCAGAATGTGCTGCCTAGCACTCATGGTAGAAGGGACACAGTAGGTCGAACACGTGATCTACACAAACACACGCAATTCACACACCTACATGCACTCAAGCAGAAACACATTCCCATACACATCCACAACCATGGAAATCCATAGACTGTCTGGGCCAATCATCAAGGGCCAATCCTTCCTGCAGTGGGGAGCATTGACCTCAGACAGCAGCAAAGAAACATAGCAGCAAATAGAGAGACAGGGTCTACCCAACATATTATGAAGGAAATGTGACATTTTTTATCATGGAAATTCATCGGGAGTGTTGCCTTGACCCCCAAAAATGTATTACAATGCATTCAAATACCTAAAGATTACAGGAAGATTCCTGCTTCACCCTTAAATTATTTATATCACATGTTCAGCCCTCTATTAAGACCAAGCTGTTGACAATTCCTACAGTAGCATTGTCTCAAAACAGGTATTTGGGAAGATATATAGGCTTTGAGAGCAGTCATCTATTGTAGTTGACCAATTTCACTTAAACAATATACTGTCTGACCAACCACAGTTTAGCCAAAGTCACTCACCTGTAGAAAATAGGAAAATCCAATTAAAGTCTCTGTGTATATACAGTTCTTAAAAAGAACATGCTCATTGTTCACCATGTTATAATCATTTTAAGAAAATTAAAATCTTATAAAAGCTGAACAATCTCGTTGCTGTTTTGAAGCTTGGAGATCAATTTTCAATTTCACACAGCACTTACACTAAAATATCTGTTTGAGATCAGTGGTGAAGAGGACAGGCCCATTGGTCTTTACATCCTGTTTTAAAGAAACCGGAATCTAGCACAGATAGGGACACAATAACTTAAGTAGTGAGTATCTGGTGGCCTTTTTAAATTGAAGGGGATGTTATTACTCGCTAACAATCTTCTCAATCACACAGACACCTAATCTCTCTTAAAGGTTTGCTTCTTCAGAGTTAATTTATAGTAATGATTTCTTCTTGGGTCCGGGCGGCAAGACAGAAACATTTACGGGCTACAGACCACCCTCTTGAGATAGTTCTATTAGATTGCTCAAAGCTAGGGGTAAAGGAAATCAACTTAGTGTTCTGAAAATCTGTCTCATTAAACTTTATTTATTTCTCTCTCCTGTTCAAAGACCACACCAATCCCTGGCTATGTGAGCTTTTTTGTAACTTAACCATTGTGGAAACACTTTTATTTGTAGAATTTGCATGTGTTTGTAATTAAAATACTTGTTATGTCAGCAAATACTGTATCTCCTTTAATAGATTAAACCTTTTATTTACAGTTTTGGTTTAATGATGTAGATTCATCAACATAATAAAAAAAACTATTGAGGAAAATGTACTATTCACTTTTGCCTAAATTAAAAAACATTAAAGCAGTTCTTGGATATGCTTTCAGTAGATCAGGCAGTACTTTTAGCACATGTTTTCAGCCAAGATTACTTAGAGAGAGACAGAGGCAAAGAGACAGAGAAAGAGAGAGACAGAGCAAGAGAAAGCAAAATAGGTAGGCAGACAGAGAAAGTACACATGTGGGTACAGAGACAGAAACAGATGTAGAGAACAAAGAAGAGAACTGATTAGGAGAAGAAGGAGAGGGAAAGAAAAGACATGGATGTCCATCGGCACAGTTCTTAAAAAACCTGACACCTGACTGAAAAACTAACAGAAAATCTCAAAAAATCCTAAATCCCTCACCCCAAAACCCCAGAACTAGGAGGAACAGATTGATGTGTCCGAACCGCCTCTCGATCCATCACTCAGTGCCTGCAGCTTCCAACGGGAAATCGTTCACAGCAACTTGAGTTCAGGTCAGCACTTCTGCAGACTGCGGTGACACTATTCATCACTGTGTGGGGAGCGTGGGACCTCAGAAGTTATAGTTGAAGAGGACATGTCAAAGGATGCGAATGTCACGTACAAACACACATTCCCGAAACCACCCGTTCTTTCTTTCTCTATTACTCTCTTGTTCTCTCTCTCTCTAACTCTCTCATTGGCTTTCTGTCTCTCACACACATAGACACACACAGACACACAAAGTGACCCTCAAAATGACCCCTAGGGGAGGGTTTGAAGAAGGAGTATCAGAGACCAGGCTTACTTTCTCTAAGTTGCACTGAGTGACCATAGATGTCAAGTCCCTCTGTCAAGAAACAGAGGGAAGGCTTTTACTAAGTCTGCCAGGTTCTGACCTCAAACACATTGGAACTGTCAGAAAGTGTACAGCTTTACTGAATAGCTTGACAAATGTGTTTCTCATGGCCTATGGATGATACAAAGTGTACAAAGCATATGCTATTATGCCACTAAGTGATTTATCCAAAGTCTCGAGATCTCAAGATTCCAGTGGTGAGTCAGAAGATATATATATATTTGAATCTGAGTTGAGTCTGCATCCAAACAAAGAACACCCATGAAATGCCAGTGGTCACATATATGATCCAGTTAAATTCAAATGATTCAGTTATGGTTTTGTAGATATAGATAATATATATGCATTTTAATAATTAGAATTACAGACATTTATGTAGAAGGCACAAGTCAGGGGTAGGACGGTTATACTGATCATCCTTTCCCTAAATTTTTTTCAACTTCCTTTTGACTGTGTGAAATTGTCAATCCAGTCCTTCTGTGAAACTGTTTAAATGAATTACACAATTCACACTTGGACACATGTATTGCATTATAACAAGTAATATGAGAGGTGGTATGACAACAAAAATTGTACATACATTAGAAATTGGACTTGGTTAGTTAAAAGATGTTTTGGTTTGGTTACTCAAGAGTCAGTCTAAGGTTATGCCGACAGATTTGCAGCAAGACAATTACAATGTACTGAAGTTTTACAAAAGCTATCACATTATCTTTGTTTGTTCTACAAAGACAAATAGGGACAAGTCCACATGGATACGGATTCTCCAGGATTAAGAACACCCCATTAGCTTGTTCAAACAGACAAAGTGCTGCACAACAGGACACCCACAACGAAGCTGTACATGAATCTCCTATCTCCTGCCGTGTCAGAAGTGACATTTTATCTCCGCAGAGTCAACAAGCGACTGATAACTTGCTGTTTTTATCTCTTAACTCATGTATGTGCCCTTCAGCCTGAATTTGTTTGCTGTCAAACTCCTAACAAATACCGTATCAGTTTTCTGAGGGTAATACACCCTGGCAGAGGCCGTATATTAAATAACAAGAGACTCGGAACTGCAATCAGGAAGTAACACCATCCCCCTTAACCCCCCATCAAACGGACTGTGGTACTGTGGCACTTTAAATCTGCAGCAGCCACGTAGCAGTGTTGTCTCTGAGGGAAAATGTCAAAAGGCAGTGTGCCATAATAACAGTTTCTTTTGATTTTGCTATTTGGAGGTGGTTCGATGCACTCTGCTTGTGGGATGCCTTGTCTTTGCTGTGAGTCCTGCCAACTAGTGTTAACGTACGTTTAATTACAAAGAATTAGCTCAGTGGAATAGTAGTCCAGTGAATCACCAGAGAAAGAGGGTTGTCCCATTTCTTGTGCAAGTGCGCACACACTCATAAACAAACACACGGAGACATGCTCACACATATACACACACAGGCACACACACACTGTCTGTTTGATGCCCTGTAATTGACTTGACAAATTTGCTGTCAAGTGATGCCCTCACAAATATTTACCCATCCATCTTGATAGCAGCTGTAAGCTTTTAGACATTTCTGTCCTGCCTGGCACTTATCAAGCCATCTGACTATAACAACTGTAATCACCATCATCACTGTTATTATCCAAATAATTATAATCAATACTTATGCAAAGTCATCAAACAGACAGAAATGTACATACTGCATGAAAAGCTATGTTTAGTCTAATCCTACTAGGAAATAGTCTCTAAAAACTCAGAAGCATGACCTCACTGCTGTAGTGTTGACCAAAAACACAAAGCTGTGAACAAATCAAATACTACCTGGCAGCCAAACTTTGGATAGCCAACAGACTGTGACGGAGTGTGTATATATGTGTGTGTGTGTGTGTGTGTGTGTGTGAGAGAGAGCGAGAGAGAGTGTGCCCTTGCGACTAAACTGTAAATCATTGGTGCCGCATGAGCTAGACAAAAATATTGACAGGTGCTTATTCCACCTCCTAGTGGCAGGATCTGTAACAACCACAGAAACGTCCCTCTCCCGACTGTGTTGTTCCAGGACTGCGTGTACTCGGTCCCCAATCTTTTGAACTGCATTACTTTGCACAGAGCAATGTAACAGTTTTATTTAGTGTTTCTTTTTGATGGTCGTGTTGGTGGAGAGGGGGTTCTAGAACACCATGTGGGGGTTCTATGATATAGAAACCGATGTCCCATCAAAGGCATGTGCAGGTTTAATGATGCAGGTTCCAAACTGCCTCCGCTACCACTACAAGAGCATATATTTACTCCACATACTCACCCACCTCAGCAGCATGAGTCATCTCCTATTTCACATTTAAGATTGGACAGGTAGTTAACAGTTTCCTGAACAGCACAAGTTGGTCTCCTCTGACCATGGGTTCACTTAGCCAGAGAGGACTGGTGAGTGTCTGTGTGGCTACAAACTATTACAACACACGACTGACAATCATACTTTTCCCTTCATTTGATATATCGGCGATTCAAGTGACGTAGGAGTCCCATGCCTTGAATGTGGGAGGAAGCAAAGCAGGGATTCTGAGGCGCACGCACCCCTCTCAGTGGGAGCGGATGCGCGAGCGGAGAATGCCTCAGCTTGATTTCAGTATTCGGTCTGTCTCAGGAGTTAGTCCTCGCACTGTTTCCGTTGAGAAAACTGAAGCGAAACTACGTGCACTATGCTGCCTGTATTTTATTTTGGTCCTAAAGTGAGTCTTATTTCGTAAAGGATGCTGTTTCTTGGGGAAAAGGCGAGGGGCGAGTGTAGCCTGCAATCTCCGTCGCTCAGTGAGTAACCGGCTGTTTCTGATTGTGCTTCTACGGATATGCTTGCCAGTGCTGCATGAATGCTCATGCGTATTACCAGGGATTGCAGTATTTTGCGAAGCACCTATGCACTTAGTAGAAAATGTGCCAATCCAAGACCTGGTGATTGATTCTTGTGTTTAATTGCCTTCTGGATCGTAACGAAGGTCAATGGAGAGTTTTGCGCGTTTGTGCGCTCTGGTCCCGTTTTAACACCCAACGGTGTGTTAATGTGGCTTGCACGCCCCACGGTGAAATTCTCCACTCCAAGGCTCATGCAACGTTGATGCTGGATATTTCAGCAACATTGTTGTAAAAATGCTGAACAGCGTTTTGTTGCTCAGCGTTTTAACGGTGACGAGTTTCTCATCGAAGACGGAGAGCCGCAAAACTTCGAAAGATATCTGCAAGAATCGTTGCGCTTGCGAGGAAAAGGAGAATGTATTGAACATTAATTGTGAAAATAAAGGATTTACAACGGTCAGCCAATTTCAACCTCCTCCAAACAAAATTTGTCAACTCTTTCTCAACGGCAACTTCCTTTCCAGACTGAATGCCAACGAATTTGTAAATTATGGAAATGTCACGTCTCTTCATCTGGGCAATAACGGGTTACAGGAGATTAAAACAGGAGCTTTTAATGGACTGCGTTTTTTAAAACGACTTCATCTCAACAACAATAATTTGGAAATTATCAAGGAAGAAACGTTTGCCGGTTTGGAGAGTTTAGAGTATTTACAGGCAGATTATAATTACATCAGCGCCATAGAGGCAGGTTCGTTCAGCAAACTGAATAAACTCAAAGTCCTGATTCTAAACGACAACCTTCTGCTCTCTCTCCCTAACAATGTGTTCCGCTTCGTTCTGTTGACGCATTTGGATTTACGGGGTAACAGGCTAAAGACTCTGCCTTTTGCTGGTGTGCTAGAGCACATAGGTGGTATTATGGAGATTCAGCTGGAGGAGAACCCGTGGAATTGCACTTGTGATCTGATCCCTTTGAAAGCGTGGCTGGACACGATCTCAGTCTACGTAGGAGACATTGTATGTGAAACCCCCTTCAGGCTTCATGGAAAGGACATTACGCAACTAATCAAGCAGGATCTGTGCCCCCGGAGAAACGCTGGAGATTCCAGTCACCGCTCAATGCAGCCACCCTCCGACTCTCAATATCAGGGCCTCTCTCCTACCCTCCACCCAGGCATCACCCCTACCCGGGCCCCAAAGTCCTCCCGCCCCCCTAAAATGAGACACCACCCAACCCCCCGCGTAACATCCAATAAAAACAAACACGTTTTTGGGCCGATAATGGTTTACCAGACGAGATCGCCTGTCCCCATGACCTGCCCCAGCATATGTGTCTGCACCTCACAGAACCCAGATAGTGGATTAAACATCAACTGCCAGGAGCGAAAATTACACAACATTACTGAACTGAATCCCAAACCCTCGTATCCAAAGAAGCTACACCTAACAGGTAATTACTTACACACCATATACAGGACTGATCTGGCAGAATACAGCTCGCTCGAGCTGCTCCATTTAGGGAATAACAGAATCGCAGTTATCCAAGACGGGGCTTTTGAAAATCTGGCTAATCTGAGGAGACTTTACCTCAATGGCAATTATATAGAGACTCTCTCTCAATCCCTATTTGTGGGGCTGCAGAGCCTGCAGTACTTATACCTGGAATACAACGTCATTAAGGACATACTACCACAGACCTTTAACTCTCTCCACAACCTGCAGCTGCTGTTCCTGAATAACAATCTGTTGAGGTCCCTCCCCGATCATGTGTTTGGTGGTACGATGCTGACCAGGCTCAACCTGAGGAACAACCACTTCTCCCACCTGCCTGTGCGCGGAGTGCTGGACCAGCTCTCTGCCTTCATCCAGATCGACCTGCAGGAGAACCCCTGGGACTGTACATGCAACATCGTGGCCCTGAAGAACTGGATGGAGCTGTCCAGCACGAGCGTGGTGGTCAACGAGATCACGTGCGACTCGCCCTCCAAACACGCCGGGAGGCTGCTCAGGTCCCTGCGCAACGACGCCATCTGCCCCGAGCCTAACCAGGTCACGGTGACTAAGGCCCCGACCGTCAGCCCCAGCACCGACTCTACACCCTCCTCCTCTGTCACCCCGGCATACGAGGAGGTCCCTGAGTTGCACCCCGAGGTGCCTTTATCGGTGCTCATCCTGGGGCTGCTCGTGGTCTTCATCCTGTCCGTGTGCTTCGGGGCCGGCCTGTTCGTGTTCGTACTCAAGCGTCGCAAGGGGGTGGAGAGCGTCCCTACCAGCGCCAACAACCTCGATCTAAACTCCTTCCAGGTGCAGTACGGCTCCTACAACAGCGAGCCAGCCACGGACAAAGCCGAGACCCACGTGTACAACTACATCCCTCCCCCTGTCGGGCAGATGTGTCAGAATCCCATTTACATGCAGAAGGACAGCGAGCAGGTGGCCTACTACAGGAACCTGAAGGAGCTGAGCTTCAGCACCATGAACCCCAAGAAGCAGGAGCTGTCTCGCAGCCCCGGGGCATTCACCATAAGCACAGTGGACTTTACGGACAAACAGTCGTGTGGCATTCGAGAGCCCGAGCTGCTTTATCAGAACATTGCAGAGAGAGCCAAGGACCTGCCGTCAGCGGGAGCTCTGAACTACACTTTTTGCACTTTACCTAAAAGACCATTTGTTCCCCCTTACGAGTCGGTGAGACGACACAACCAGGACAGGTTAAATAAAACCGTTCTCTATGGGACTCCGAGAAAATATTACGCTGAACAATCAAAAAATGAGCACCCTCTGCTTCCCGGGAAACTAAAAACAGAACCAGACTACCTCGAAGTTCTGGAGAAACAAACTGCAATGAGTCAGTTGTAAGATATGGCCCAACTACTACCACATTGATATGTATCTATCTATGTACTCCACATTGACAAGTGAAAACAAAGCAACTTAAGCCTTTCTCCTGTTTATTTTTAAGCTGTATAAAGGAGTAAATGTATATGCAGTCCATGTAATTTTCTTGAGGGTTTAAATTATTTTCTTCTACTTGACTTGAAAACAAATAAGACTGTAGCAGGTATTGCAAGACTATGTATAATACAGCTTTGTGCATTTTATATTCTATATTTTATTTTCTGTGTGGAGACGAATATCCTTTGTAGATGAGCAGACGTGAACACATTGAATCGACATTCCTGTACATAATAGCCTGTTGATGGTGAGTGTGAAACACATGTTCATGGCTCTGTCCACTCTGCGACCCATTTAATCCAGAAGTGCCTTTGCACTCTTGAGTATTTTATCGTTGCTTACTGCAAATGGAATTTTTTATAAGTGATGTATTTTAAGAATCTTTATGTAAAATAGAATTATTGGTCCAATTACTTGTCCATTATATTAAACAGATATGAAGAGGATATGATATTTATGGTTATAGAGAATCATGTTTTGAATAAACGTATCTTTGAAGATGTAAAATATAGAGAACTGCATAACATTGTATGCTATAGATGAGCAATACAATGCGCCATAAGCGCAATTAAATTTTCATTGAAGCACTTTGTCAAGTCTGAACTTGAGGTCAGTGTTATTAAGATCATTAGTGTGTCTGTGTGTGTGAAAGAGAGAGCGAGGGAGAGAGAAAGAAAGGAAGGAAGAGAGAGCTTGCGCAAGAGAGAGAGGCGCACAAATGTAAGCGAGGAGGGGTGGGGGTGACATCTCTTTCTCTGATGGATTCTGTGGTGTGGTATATTGACAGGGATTTCTTCCCTCTCAAGCCCCTTTGGCTAAATGATGGATGTCCATTTTAATCAACTAATGTTTAAATGTTAAATGTTCCCTCGGAGGAAGAACACAAGAATGCATCACAGTTTACTCTTCGACAAAATATAGTTTTACATAGAATAAGAAAAAGCCCTCATTTTACATACCTGATATAACTCATTTGCTTTAATCCAATATCTGAACACGACAGTTGAAAGATAACTTAAAAAATATATTTTTTAGTAAATATTCAACACCAAATTGCCTTTCATATGGTTGATCAATCCTTTCCAAAATCAACAACTTTTGATTTTGGAAAGGTTCCTACAAAATAATTCTGGCTGAACTCTTAGGATCTACAGGTGAATGCATTCCCTCCATCTGTTGTCTTGTTTTCACTGCTGTGTCGCTGTCCATGGTACTGATTGTCTGCCCTTGACACCACATTTTCTGAAAGGTTGGGGGTTTTCACAGGCATTGTATAATACAATGTGCATACAACCATGTACAATACAAGTGGGTGTTTTATATTTTAAATAATTAAGTCATGTATATGTCTACTGGTGTGCTAGAGCACACTTTGGTCTACAAAGTGGGTCTAAAACCACTACACTTAATCAATGGTTTAGCTTTGATAAATTAGCAACTTCCATTACAGAAAACAACAAGCATTTGATTATAGTATATTTCAGGCTTTCCACAAGCTAGCTCACCACTAGAAACGGGATGTAAGTGAAGCCCACGTGTATTTAGTGAGCCTCATATTATTTTAAGAATGGAAGAGGAGGTCAGCAAAGTAGGGGTTTTAACAAGCCTTGTCCATTTCAGCTGGAGTGAGTGAGTGAGGTTGTGAGTGATCCCGTTTGAAACCGAGTGATTTCCTTTTCTCCCCAGGACACAATGGGGCTCTCTGTGTGTGTGTTTACTGGTGCTGTGGGAGAATGGGCAGAGCTTGGTATGGCCTGCACACCAATGAGCTAGCTCTCTACCAGAACACTCTGGCTCTTATCACACGTTTCTGAGAGAGAGGGATAGAGGGAGAGAAATAGAAGGGGGGGGAGAGAGAAAGAGACCGTGTGTGTGTGTCAGCATGGTTTGTGTGCAGTGCAATGCAATAGCTTTGCTAGCAAAGCAAGCCGATCAGTCATTTAAGCCAGTTCACACTGGAAGATATAAGATTGTGAATTTACGGTTTCTGTGTGTCATGGTTCCAGGGTGACATTGAAGAATGGAGTGGTAGGTTGAAGGTAATATACACTGTTGGACGTGACTTCATCTCAGTTCAGTTGATATGGTCTGGTAGCTTTCGGCATACGGAAATCCGCTTAAGGCCAAAGACATATAAACAGACTCGACACTGCACAACATATGGTAAATATTTCTCACCCAAGTCCATTTCTTTCTGCGTTTCTCTCACATAGAATCTTAATGAGATCACCTGTATGAATAAAACATTCAAGTCACCTCCAATTAGTCTTCCTTCATTCAGACCTGCAGCAGTCCCTGGTGAGTATGGAAGCTTCTTCACTAAGGTATCTGGGCTTTGACAAGCAGGTTGAGGTACAGTACAGCTGCAGTGAAAGGCAAGGGGAGGATGAATCAATACGTTGCTATAAGACACTAGCTGGTCTTGGCTGAGACTGGGGATCCTCTCCAACACTCACGTCGATCTTCATGTTTATTTCAACGTGATACAAACACACTTTTAAGACTCTTCAACATGGAAGGAAGCTTCCTGGGGATTTGGTCAGAAGGGGGAATCTTGTTTTCGTCTGATGGTGGGAAATCTGACATGGAGGGACTGGTGGGAGGTACCAGAGGGGGGTAAGCATCATCATAGCTAGCCCCCCCGCCCACCACCACCACTACATGGCTACATATTGACCCAGCCTTGCTCCCCAGCGTGTATTGTGACTCAGCCTGTGGACCGTGGCATTGGAAATGCCAAGGCTGCAGGTCAGAGAGGTGCAAGTGAAAACAACTTCACTGGAAGAAAGTTTCCAGCTCCATTTGTAGACTATGGTGCCCTCGTGCCGTTATATCGGGTGACAGTGTCTCTGAGATGAAATGGAAGGTGGTTGGTTGGAGATGGGGTGGTGGTGGTGGGGTTCTCTCACTCCTTTAAAAGGAGACCATACAGATTGGGTGTAGTTATTGATCGGACTTCTGACCACCTTACAATCAAAGACACGTAGCAGTTATCTTGAAGATGTGTCAAACCCGCCACATAGCAGCCCTGAAATCTAAATTCTACTCACGACAGAGAACATTCCGCTACATTTCCAGATTCCAATCAGCGCAGTGTGAAGGTTTCCAACTGGCTGGTTTGTTTGAATAGTGGGAATTTATTATACAATTTGGTCTTTGTTGAAGAGATGTGATGTGTGTGCACGAGTGTCATCTCTCACAGTGGCTTTGATGAATAATGCAGTCTTTTCATGCCTGCTTAATCATTTAGGCATTAGTGAGGAGACATGCTAGGTGATGACAGAATGCCTTGAACAACATAAACAACCTTGTAACTCTTCAAGATGTACAGCCAGTTCCCAAATGGCAACACATCGTCTTACAGAGCCAGTGTGTGTGTGTGTGTGTGAGTGTGTAAATGTTTGACTTAGGTCCCTGTGCATGATGTATGAGGATCAGTTTGTGTCGTCTCTTTTTTTGAGGAGCACGGTCACTATAGTTTTCACAGCGAGCCAGGAGGTTGAAGGCTGCTAGAATCACACACGAGTGAGATCCTTGTTAAGCTTTCCTCATGTTTCTCTCCTGTGTGTGTGTGTGTGTGTGTGTGTGCGTGTGTGCAAGTGAGAATCCTCAACTACACAGCCATGTCATGAATGGTGAAGGTACGTTGACAGACTGCAAGGCCTCTCCAGAGGTTAACTGCAGACATATCTGACCTCATCGCTGCTCTCCTGCGAAGCACGGAACATTGATCATTACCAATAAAAGAAGTGAGAGGGAGAGAGAGAAGCGAGGCGAGGGGTGAGGAGGAAAGAAATGGAACTGAGCCTCGCAGGTCCCAAGCAGGGCAAAGTGATAATAAAGAGATGGGACGGGTCATATCCGCTCCAGTGGTTTAGGGGGGGGGGCAAAAGGCTACCAATGCTCTTCTGAACATATGCGAAGGACATGTAATCTAGTTGGTTCAGACGCAGGCCAGAGGGTAACGAAGATATGGGGCTGGTGACGAGGCCAGGGCGTGGTACCGTAGGAGCTTAGGATTTATGTCCGCGGTCCTCCCCGAGGGCTGATCCAGGAATGTTCTGTAACAGAGTGTTCTGAGAAATGGCTGGAATATAAGGCAGCCGTCCGGTGGAAGCTCTCTGTGCCAAGCAGACTTTAGGTCCACTGCTCATAAAAGTCGGAGAATCTACCAAAGGGCTCCACCATGAGGTCAGAGGTTGGACACTTTTATTCGTAAAAGTTTTACTTGCCAGCCATCATTTAAAATGATCTCCTATTCATCTCTTCTATGGGTGTTACCCTTTCCTGACACAGCAATTTTGATATACTTCTTTTTTATCCATGCCCAACTATTTTTAATAATCTTTTCCTCTTCAACGCGTGCCGTAAAATTTAATCACCGCCATCATTACTTTGCACTCTGAGTGTGAAGACTTCACAGTGAGCCAATGTGCAAAGCAGGGCTTTATTGGTTTGTCTAACAGGCCATGGAAAGAAGCTCCCCTACTGTAGAATCCAATCACCGCCCTCCTGATGGGTAGCAGTTCAATGATTTGACCCTCACACGCAATGGAACGTTCATGGCACAAACACATGGAACACAAGCACACACACACACACACAAATCCATGCAGCACACACAATCTGTCTGTTCTATATAGATACACACTTTCTGTCTTTCAAAATGGCAGACAAACAGACAAGCTAGCTTTCACCCACACACAGACAAGGCCTTGGATCAGTCTGACAATAATGAAGGAAGACAAGACCTTTCCTTCTGAGGCATAGAAAATACTTTATTTCACCCTTTTAGGAATGTCATGGAAATCAAGAATGATGTTATCCGATCTCACTCAGCAGATGGAGTGTATAAACCCAGATTAAGTTTCATTGAGATTTAGATTCACCCTAAATTAGGACCATACTGTTTCCAGCGATGTCATCAGCTGTCTAATGTGTGGACCTACTCGTGCTAATGGTCCGGGTAATTAATGAGCATGGCCTCCATCCACTAATTCTGCACCGCTCACTTTAACATTACATTTCAAATACGTATCTGCACTGGAATGATGCTGCTGGCAAATCGAACTAACGAGTTGGTCCCAAAAGCCCCTCGAGAATAATGTTCAAAGGATCAGAAAATATTGACCATTGGAAGCAGGTTTAAAACTGCATATGCTTAACAACGTTTTTCTGCTTCTAAGAGATGATGAAGAGTTGATAATGTAGTCCCAAGGGTTCTGTTTCTGCACTGACATGTGAGCTCATTAGACAGCTGGAGGGAATACATTTAAGGGACATCTATGGTTGATCAGCTTTCATAAGATACAATTAGCACCTGAGCTGTGTCACTAACACAGTGATGAACCTGTGACGCTAAGGGCAAGTCTTGACATTGGACAATAATATGTTTGATTAATGTCGCCCATTTGCGATCACTAGTTATTGTCACACCACACCGCACCACAGTGAGATGAAATGTGGATACAAATTAGATCGTTGCCATCAACTGAGCGAATGCTGGTTGATTCCAGTGATGTTCATATGAGGAGGCTACACACCTAAGTTTCCTAGTACAACAACATTAGCAGTCACATTGTGCTGTGGGTTCCATGTATAAAAGAGTTTCTGTACATGGGAGAGATCCCCAAGGCTGGAAGACTGAATACTAATTGCAAGCAGTCTCTGGGAACCCTTGTCACAATAGATGGTTGAGGGACATCCTGGAAATCAATTTGAGTTAGGAACATGTTATCGTGTGGAGAATGCTGTATGTATGTGTGTATTTGTGGATAAGCGTGAAAGAGAGACAGTATGTGTGAGTGGATTAGAGAAATAGAATGAAAAAAAAGTTTTGAGCGTGTCTGTGAGATGAGATGAGCAAGTGCCAACTGGTTTGTCAAAAATATTTGACCAAAATTTGACCATCTCCACCTCTAAAGATACATTTCCACCACCCACTCGACCAGCCTCTAAACTTCACATTAAATCATGGCCAGAAAGACAGGGAAGACTCAGAAATGGGAGGTGAGAAAGAGAAAACGAAGAGAATGTGAGGATACAAAGAGAGGAGTGGGAGAAAATTCATGGTGGAAACGGAAAGAGAAAAGAAGAAGAAAAGGGAGAAGAGTGTGGCTCCGGCCAGCACCAAGGACTGAGACATTTGTCTATTTAGTGTGACTCAGATGAAGATAGGTCTGTCTATTTGAGTTAGTGCTAGCTCGTCGGCTAATGCAACACCCTGTACTGGAAGGTTGGTGGGGGGGGGGATATCCAAGATGCACTTGGTTGCCCAAATGAAGGACGGCATTAATCCACACTTCACTTCCAATGAAAAGGTGATTTCAGACTTGCAGCATCCTGTGAGACACCATATCTGGTGTTTTTGTTCCGTAAATGCCAACGCAGTGGGTGTGAATGAAACACATATTCATAAGAACACGTTTGGATGAGTTGTACACTAGGTGACCTCTCAGATGTAAATGTGAGAGTGTTCCTTGTTACCTGACTTTTTTGGGGTGTAAATTAAAAGGTGAGATATCCACCTGAATCACCTGAGATACAGGCCCAGCCAGCCACCAATCAACCTCTCCTGTTCCTTACGTCTGAGAGTGATGAGTGTGACTGTGGGTTCATCAGTCTGCTCTCCAACCGCAACGAGAGTGCTAAAACCTTGCCGTCTGGATTGAGGCAATTTGTCAGGTAAGAAAAATGTTGTCGAAATTTCTCCCTTTGAAGCTCGACTGGAGAAGAGTATTAGATGTATCGCTGTCTGTGCCAAACGCCTTCACATTTCATGCTTCTATCCGGCTCGCTTTCTTTCTTTCTGTCTCTCGCTCACTCTCTCTCTTTTTCTCTCCACATATTTGAACAAAACAAATGACCCTTTCGCTCTGTCCAATCGCCCTTGGGAAGAAGGTTGCGGTTGGCGGAGAAGCTTGATTTTGTACGGCAGAGAGAGAGGGTTACTGTGGTAGGAAAGTCAAAAACCTAAAGGACAATGGATCTGTCATTAGAACACCAGTGATTATTCCTTCGTTATTCCAGCTATAGTGCCTGGCTTTTCAATGTTTTCACTAGATAACATCAGTCTTGTTTAAACAGGATTACTTTGCATGGATCTGAAGTTTTTTCCCACAGTGACACCCCTGGCTTATTGTGTGATAAAGATCCAAGTGAGAGACAAAAACTGCATTGTGCCTCTTTACTGCCATGCTTACTAGTTTGTGCGCATCTAACTCAACTGAATTTCAAGCCTGAAAACACAATCCCCCCCGGAACACTACCATATTTGAGTCATATTCAACCACTGAACCATATGGGTTCACTGACCAGGGTTCTCTTATTAAGTTTCTAAAGAACCATGAACTTACCCTCTGTAACACAGTGTATAGAGATCCCTGATGCTATACTACATTTGTGGAAAAACAGCCTTGTATTCTTATTTGTTGTTGGCTGTCAAACCTAGCTCTCCCTCAAAGCCAGAACATCATGAACAATATGACATGCTGATGTTTTCTTGCAATTTCACCCAGTCCCAGACAAGCTGCCTCATCACACAAAGGTGGTCTGAAGCATTTCCACTACGTCGGAATTACATGCTCTAACAAGAGCCTATTACCATTAAGTTCACTCATGCCTGTTCTGGCGGAAAAATACAACTGATGGTTGCGTTCTATTACCAATCTCCATGGTTTCAGTGTTATTATTATTATTTGTATTTCTCATCTCAAATTGATTGCAGAGTTAAAAAGCACATTATATCGGAAAGAAACACACACACACGATCATTAGTACCCACACAATAGGAGATGCTAGAAACATCAATATCACCAAATAACCTGTGTGAACAGGCCTACGTCAGAGCTATCACAGAAAAACGTACCTGTCAATTATAATAGCATGTTTAGCAAGTCATACCTGTCTTGAAATCAAATACCGCAAACACACATTGGCCAGTTCATTCTGGATCTGTCTGACATGACGATGATGTCAAACAAGGCTGCTCAGTGTTTGAGAGCATGGCTAACGTCACGCCCCGAGAACGCTTCTCGATGATTGTTTTGCCAGTCAGACTGTCCTCCACCCCCACCCTCCGCCTTCTCAACCCCTCCACCCTGCCAAGATACCACAGATGAAATGTCACCAAATGTCCGTGATTATGTACCAGGTGGCCCCGGCCCACAAGGCAGCCTGGCGACATCTGAAGACTCTAGCTTTGTCTTCTCCACCTCCTCCACCCACCCCACCCCGCCCCTCACTCTTACCCCTTCCGCCTCGGCTGGTTTCTTCCTAGCAAGGGCCTAATCACCATGCAATGGATCGCGCCACCAATTACAGTGACACTAGTGACTTTCACGACCTGGTGCGCCCAGCGTGTGCGACACTAAATATACATCACTCACAGCGGCGGGCATCTGATCAGCACTTCCTGGGCAGAGTCGGGAATGGGCAAGTATCTGAGTGCCGCGTTCATGTTCTGATAATGTAGGTGTGCGCCGAGGAATGGAATTGACCCAGTTGTATCTAAATTGCATCGGAATCGGTTTGTCGGCAGTTCAGCTGGTTGAGCAAAGTTGATAGTGACACAGCAGTGGGTTTATGTCATAACATAACTGTCAAACACACATGTACTCAACAGAGAACGTATGTTTGAAATTTGCATCGGGTAATTGTGTATGTACGTAGAGGCAACTTGAAGCCACTATGTAGCAGCTTCCCAGTTTACGTCAGATACTATCACTACTTTGTTTCGGGTCAACAGTCAGGCAGTATCTAGTAGTGAACAGTGACGTTGATGAAGTATCCCGAACTTGCCTCTCCACAATCTGCTTCACTGCCGGCTGTCAGTCACAATGCACTTTACGACGCACCACTAACTAGCTGTTCCTTGAAGAATGACAGCACGCATCATTAAGTCTATAAGTGGCGCTAAGGCAATTACTATGGTAGATACAAACACACACACACAACCCAGTTGTAGCTATACCAGATATCTAGGGTTCATTAATTTGACAATATCAGGTAATTAGGAGTCATGATTAAAGCTAAGGAGTTGAGTGAATGTCTGTGGGACAAACATTGATTGATCGTCCTGTAGCAGTGTCTAGACCTTGCCCTAGTTATGGGTAACATATAATGGACACAGTTGATATTGCACAAAAGAAATAGTTTCCAATCGATTTTCAGTGGTTATGTCTGGGATAGAGGTCAAGCATGGCGTAAAGCAAGTCTGTGTTGTTTTGAACAGTGTTTAAAATACAATGGGGAGGCACAACAGCCAAAGTAAGCTCTTGCTAGTCAGGTAGAAATACTATTGTGGGCAGAAAATCAACTTCTGATAGGTTTAATGTCTTACCTGTCACCTCTGGTGTATTACAAGGAGAGCTGTACAGCATTTCAAAATGATTGTGTCTGAAAACTCAAGTTATAGAAAACCAGTCAGAGATGTCATAAAAAAAAGAGAGAATTGTTTTTCTGCTTGGGGTAGAAGTAAACTAAGATTAACTGTAATATAATACTTGGATCTTAGGAATAGTTATGATAAAAAAAATTAACCCCATTTTGGGGGGTTAGTGCACATGAAATTGCGTTGTATCACCACAGTATTTTTACAGGTTAAGTTAACTCATCCTGTGTGTTGGACGAGTTATTTGGGGCAATTGTGACGTTCAGAATTAACAATGTACATTTACATTTACATTTAGTCATTTTAGCAGACACTCTTATCCAGAGCGACTTACAGCGAGTTCAGGGACATTCCCCTGAGGCAAGTAGGGTGAAGTTCCTTGCCCAAGGACACAACGTCATTTAGCACGGCCGGGAATCGAACCAACAACCTTCTGATTAATAACCCGACTCCCTAACCGCTCAGCCATCTGACCCCCTACATGTAATGTACATTAAGTAGCCATCTAGGATAGAGTAGTTTGATGATGAAAGACCATCTGGTGGTGATTTAGTTCTGCCTGGGAGATCCCACTGTGGTATTAGGAGCCCATGAGGGGAATTGAAGAATGGATAGATGAGCACATCTCACATGATCGAATCTTTGCATCATCTATTAAAAACAAAGCTGGGGTTTCTTCTCACATTGCCTGTTATTTCTCCTACAGAGCCAGCTAAACTAACTTCACTCACACACTGCTGAATAACCAATCACATCTCGTGGTTATGTCTGTTTAGTGTGACTAAGGAGCCATCTGGGTGAGGCATATCTGTCCACTTCAGGCATGTTTTCGTTATGCAGTGAAGTCCTGCCCGTAGCACAAATGTAAAGATAATTACTGAAAGAACATCTCATAAAAGATGTTGTTTGAGGGGCTTTATGACGCTAGTGTGCCTGAAAATATGGACAATTAAATGTAAAGTAAATAAATGCTTCTTAATTAACTTGTATTCATGTATTTATGAAACCGAGATGGATTTTATGAGAATCTGCTTTAAAACCTTTACATATTTAAAAAGGTCAAATTAGTGTGAGATTTGACAACTATCAGAAGGGATATTCACTAACTAAACAGACAGGAAATACAATGTTCCTGATGGTCAATTTGCATCAGATAAAATATTTGCTTTCCCGTCAACATTTCAAGCAGTGAGGTACAAACATGATATGGATCTACATGTGTTAATAGATCTCCCTGGGAGTGAGTGGACTCACATTCTTCATCAAAGGATTCTCATTAGTCATTAATGACCAGACGCTAGTTGTGAGGGGAATGTATTGATCCTGATGCCTGTGAGATCTTTAATCTAGTTTGTTAGCGTTCTGTCTCTGAGGAGAGGAAGCCATTTCATCCCATCGGTAAGCCTTTTGTGTTCTACCTGACCAGGGTTCAACCTCTGAGGAAAAGAACAGAAGCCTGTTGCTGTACATCTCTTCTCTGCACCTTCTTACTCCCTCAGCCCAGATTAAAGATTTAGCTCTGCGCTCTCCATATCTTCACTCCTATTACTCTTCCTGACTTGGGTTTGTGAGATTCAGACTAGGCTGGTGCTCCTCTTGCGGATTAAATACACAGACGTATAAAAACACAGGCGTATCATGGTCAAAACAACTTAAATTACATCTTTTGATTTATACAGAACATTGAATATATTCGGACAGTCTCAAACAATCCTTAAACACCTTTGAATGCTAATTGGTCAAGATCGCTCTGAAAAAGCAGTGTCGAAATACATATTCCAAGTTACTAGTTGATGTGCATTGTTAAAGGGCATTGTTAGAGGTCAGTCAAACTGCTCCTAAGTGAAAACGACCACAAAGCAGGGTTCTGTAATCTTGCACAAAGGTGTCCCAGAGTGACTGCAGAGCCATTATGCTGTGCCACACGTACACATACCCACAGACACATGGCGCACAGTAGCCTCCCATCCAGCACCATCTGCTCCCAAATGAAAAACCCAGAGTCTAAGACCAACCTTGAAACTGAACCCCCAGTTTCCTAGGGTTTAGGCTATGTGAGTTCACAGACTTGTGAGGGCCTTTTTCTTTCGTCGAGAACAGATCTGTTCTTGAGGTGTAATGCATGGCACTTCCAAGAAACAAGGAATGACTACGGCGGTGTACAAATCAAGAAAATAAAAGTCAATACAATGTGTGGAGAGTGAATCGTGACCCGCATATGTATACGTGTGACTTCCTTGGCGAATCTTATGTCGTGATAAAGGATTCCTTGGTTGGTTGCAAATGCGTCAATGGAAGAAGAATCTACTTCTCTTCGAAAGGCTCTTCCAGCCAAGCTGCCGGTGCAAAGAGCCGTCCCATGACCCCGCCTTAGCTCTCTCTCCCACAACGCCCGGACCCAACTCTCACAGGATGCATTTGCATAATTCCCTCTCATGTAGCAGATGGTCTGTTGCTTTCAGGGGTTCTGCCCTGGTTAGACAAGCTTCACGAAGCTATAGCCCTGTTCGCTACTGACGACGATGCCTGACATTCCAAGGCCACGCAAACGTTAAAGCATGTCGAGAAATCCGACTGTCTGGAAAGGATGGCACCTGCGGTTTGATAAAAACCCTGATCATCTGCATACGTGAACATATATTGCGGGGGGGTTTTCCTGCTCGTAATTGCTGGTGGATGTTTGCTCAGGTGCCATATGGGTTATTGCTAACTCACCAACTCAGGTGGACATTGTGCACTGCTGCTGCTTCAGCTGCTGCCAATTATATTGTGTTCCTGCCGTCGCAGGAAGGATTCTGCTCTGCTCAGACAAAGCACATACTGTTAGTCCAGGAACAGTTTTTCCACACACCAATAAACAAGGAGGCTCTCTCAGTGGAGAATCTCCATTGACATGTCTATCTCTAGGGCTATGCTTCATCGGTGTTTGGAAATGTATGCCATGCTGTTCGCTTGAGAAAAGTTACAACACATTTCTGTCATTTGGAAAGGGTACTAAAGGGGAGTACTCGAGGTATGATGGTATGGTGGTTGAATGCACATGATGACAGCAGAAGCTTTTATCTGAAGCAAAGCACTGTAATAGATACTGTAGAGGTTCTCTACGCGTGATCCCAGTGAGCCTTGAACTCTAAAACAATGGTGTCGCCGAAGTCATTGTCTCGCTGAAGCCACTGTCGTAATAGTCATTTAGAATTAAATAACTCGTTGCCTCCGGTATTCTTTTCATTTTCTGCACCGTAGATAATCATCTTCTCGCATAACCCAGATTGTGAGGAACCTTGTTGTCGTGATTTCATTCTCTTCACACTCGCAATCACTATCTCCATGGCAACGTAAATGCATAGTTAATGCACATTAGACTCTTGTCTCTCATCAGATCTCATTCTTCTATAATTAACAGCCCAAACTGAACGTTGGAAGAATTTAATTTTAATTTCAGAGCAGAGGGACGGTTATTTCCGTGGTAGAGTCCTTAGGGGCACCTGAGGTTGAGTGACTTCCTTCTAAAAGGTCAATGTCGTTGATAGAGGAAGGAAAAAAACCTGATAACAAGTACCATCCCCTGCCTGGGACTTAATTTCGTTTTCTCCATTTTAATTCCTAATTAGCATAATTGGCACAGCCATCAGAGTACTTGGCCATTGATAACGTCCTTACTGACTGATGAAAAAGTCATACGGTCAAACTGTCACTCAAAGGTTGGTGTCTCTCCATGTCACACGGAGCAATTAACTGCGTGGATGAAATGGCTATTGTTAAATAAGTAGGGCCTACCGAAGACAAAGAGCCCAGACAGTGCAGCTCTTCTCTTGTCCTGTCATGGAGTTTTTGTTGACATTTCAACAAATCCCTGTTTAAATGCTAGTCTAAAGTTTTGTAATTGTGTAATTGTTAAGACTACTGTTACGGCATGGACATTTTCTAATTAGACGCCAAGAGAAGGAAAAAACATATGTACAACAGTTTTACTAAACACATCTCAAAGTCACTTCATACAGTGCAGCAAAATATTGTGTTTGAGCACACAACGTGAATACATTCACCTTTGTCCTAAAGCTAATGAGAGACAGAACAGGCTTATAGCAGAAAAGCTGTCTGCGTCAGCAAGTCTGTGCGAAATGAATACAATCTACTTTACAGGATGAACATTCACCTCACATGAAGATAAAACTCAACTGTAGTTCCAGGAAGCATATACTACACCCCAGACAATATTATCAGGTTAGACAGCCAACACACAGGCTATAGTCTGGGGACTACAGGTCACCACAGAGGCAGAAGCCTCTGTTTAACCTTTGACCTATCTTAATTTAATATATCACTAACCCAGTCCCTTGTGAAATGTCCGCGTGGGTATTTGGGTAGTGACCTTATGATTATGTAATTAGTCAGTTGGATGTACTATCTTAGAAGTACTCTCCTCACTGTTTTGATGATAATTTCATGGGGCATATGCCAGAAGCTTATAATGTACTGAACACTTAATAAAGACTATAACAACATCTAAGTACTGCAAGCTGACCCTTCATGCTAGTAACAAGGCATTGGATCACAGAGCCCTAATAAAAAACTAAATTAATAAAGAGAAACATAAGAAAGAGTTACTGTTACTGTTTGTTTCAAGGCACGGATGTGAAACTACATATCATTTTGGCTATTGCTTCGCTACTATAAAAGTCCTTTGAAAGATTACAGGAAGATTTTCGTTTTTATTTATTTTTTATTTCACCGTTATTTAGCCAGGTAGGCTAGTTGAGAACAAGTTCTCATTTACAACTGCGACCTGGCCAAGATACAGCATAGCAATAAGACGTGTTATGTGCAATGACAATAAAGGCATTCATTCATTCATAGATAATATATTGAGTATGCCTTTATTGTCTAATATAAAAGCAACACATCTGTGAGCTTTGCCTAAATGAGCAGTTTTCCATTTCAACAATAATATCCTATTTGAACAGTGACACGCATTGTGCTGTAATCTCATATTCCCAGTGAAAGGCTCTGTAAAGATATAACTGAATTATCACAAAGGACTGTGAACCATATATGAAAAGAATACACCCTATTAAAGAGAAATGATGAAAGTGAACCAGAGCAATAAGCCTCTTTAATTTTTATTTTTTCACTCACGGCCCCTAGTCATTGGGTACTAACATCAGAAAATCCTCATTAAGAGAACAAAGTGACATGACACAGCAGACAGAAGGTACCCCCAACACACTGGACAGCTGCCACGTCAATCTTTCATCAGTTTCCATCTTTCATGTATTGTTTCAGTTCAATAATTTACCACTGTCCCTACATTAATACATATGAATGTGGTCTAATGCGGATGCCAGCCATTTGATCTTACTTCAGTGTCTGGGGCCTAAGGTATTGTTCTCTTTCATGCCTCTAGTTCAGCTGATTTAACTCAGCCATTATTTTTCTCTTTGAGGAGGAATATGAATTGAGTTATAACTCTGCTGTAGAACTGTGCCCCCTTTTAGAAGTCCTTCAGATAACCTTCCTGTCAATACATTGATACGATGACAACACATTCACATACCAAAATACACATATTTGGCAAATTTAAATCATATTTCTGTGTTTGTGTTTACATTGAAGACTCCTTGTCCATCATTTGAACCAATACCATAAACCATGTACTCATGGTTACTCTCATCAGTGAATCAGTGAATTCTGATCAGTGAATTCGTAGCCCGGCAGGCTTACTGTTGGCTGAGGCAGAGCGGCCCAGTGGAGCGTTGGCCTGTGTCCTGGCCCATATGGACCCCCTAGCATGGCCTCATAGCTCCACCAGATGGGAGGTGCCACCAAGCAGAGAACTACTAAGACCCCAGCCAAATCAGAGATTGACACAAACTCTACTGTACTACATTGGATGAAAAAATACAATACCCCAAGTGAAACATTTCCCTGATGGAACACATACAAAGGTGTTACACATTCACAGCGTTCCACTTTACAAAAAGAGAAAAAAACATTCCTTTGTCACCATGTTCAAAATGCAAACTGTATTGAGCTATTACACCTCTCAGATATGCAGGTGTAGCAAAATAGCAGAGAACCGAATGTTAAAACATTTACTGAACACCTTTGCAACACAAAAGCCCCTACTGAGAAACACATCATTGTGTTTCCTATTCTTCCTTTGTGCATCATAATAAATGTTTTGGGGGGGGTTGCGTGTACATCCACTTTTTGGGTCTTTGTTACAACGTAGCACTTTTCAGACCCTAAATTGTATTGAAAAGAATAATCAGTATCACCTGTTTAACAAATTGTGAATATAAATGTAATCTTGTTTGATTATATTTTATAGATCAATGCATTGACTAGAGATGCTCCATTAACGTCGTAAGGTTGTTTGTTGTTTTTATCCCTCGATTCTGGAGAATTATTCATTATTAATTCACACTGATAGTACAAATCAATTAGCATCACAAATACTCAAGTTCTCTTTGATCCTCATCGGCAAACAGACATCTTCTCAGAAATACAGCATAGCTGATGTAATTACGGGATATATAACATATTAGCTGCTTTAAAACTGTTTGTCTGTTACTCAATCCAACATTAATCCCCATTTAAAGAATAGCTACCATTAAAGAAAACAATTTTAGCCTAAACTCCACAGTACACAGCACCTATTTTGAACAGAACCTCTTAAAGACCTGTTGTGGAAAGCTCCACATCGGGTTGTTAGTGCTCTGTGTCCGACACTTGTATCATTTTGTCCGTTTGAGCATGTTGTTGAGGCTGTTGACCTACTTCTTGAATCAATGTAAAACCAGTTGAAGTACAATGACAATATAGAAAGGAGTGCTTGTCTTGCATTGGCTCCTTGTACTCAGAATCACCTGGCCCTTTTAAACTCATCACAGTCATTTCAGTGACTGAAAGTTCTGTGCTTCTGGCTCTGAGAACGTCTTGGACAGATTTTCTTCCAGTCTGCCCTCATCACAGTTTTGTGGAGTACCAGTGATGTTGTTTTCAGGAGCAGTGCCGACCCAGACTCCCTCTCTGCTCTGGGCCACTTCAGCCAGCTGAAACTAACAGGCCCATTCTGGCATTCCTGGCACAAGAAAATGACATCAGATCTGCACGGGATGCTCTCTCTCGTTTTGCTTCTGTCTCCTCACACTCATCTCTGTACTTGATATTGCTGTTTATAGTATAGGCTGTAATGCAACTAAGGACAATGCCAGTGACGTTGTCAGTACAAACTAGTGGGCCCTGCTGCCGTGTAGCTCCTCCTGAGGTGTGTCTGTCTCTCTTAAGTATTTATGTTTCTCTATCCACTGATCTATTAATCTATCAAAGTAAGAATTACTTTGAGTATCTGAATCCTGTCCTAATTGCTTGAAGGTAGACAGTTTAAAGGTAGACACCTATAGACTACACACATTTGTAGAGCATATAGGCTCATGTTTTACAGTAAAATTGGCCAATACCTAGTGAGGTGGGAATCCAACTTATAACCTTGTCATTTCCAACACCATGCTCAACAGACTGACCTAGCACCCATACTTTGTCCCACTCCATTGCTTTCCCCTGGGTCTGAGGTAAGCAGTATACAGTGTGACTACAGGTCAGGTCTCAGCATTTATCCCTGGACCAAACCCTGTCCATCAGGAATCCGATTAGCCTTTTCAGGTATCGATCAGTGGGATAATTCAATGCCAATAATGTTTAGGGGTGTGCTAATCAGCCCTCCACTTGGATAAATCATCATATGTTAAGTCGATCCAAATGGATTGGACATTTGGGCCAAGGTATATGAGTCTTGTCAACACTGGTGGGTACGCCTGTGCAATTAAATGTCATTGTGTGAACAGTCATCATTTTCTTGTGTTCTCAGAATGTGAACTTGAATATCAGACTCTACCATTGAAAGAGCACTGTACCTGAACCAATGGAAACCTTTAAAACAGTAATTGACTGAATTGTACTGGCATAATGGCACTAATTATATGGGTGATGTGTGACTCATAGAGGGACATTATCAGGTGTGGCTGCCTGTCTTGTGTACCACATCCCTGCGTCTTCTAGGCAGGGCCAAACATCCTCATTACGCCCGCATTTCTTAAGCTCTTAACCCACATCCCTTTGAAAGCAGATGAAAGAGTCCCAATTTGCATATGAATCGTTTCGCAATTAAAGATGCCGGGAGAGGAGGAAAATTGAAGAAATGCAATTTTCCAAGACTGTGTGTGTTCACAAACAAGACGATTGAGAGATCCCACACTGGTACGAGACCTGTTTTTCAAATCCATCAATCACTGATCCATTTTGGAACTTCACTAAAGGTTGCAGAAGACAGGCCTAAGTCAAATCAAATCAAATCAAAATTTATTTGTATAGCCCTTTTTACACGCAAGCATGTCACAGAGGGCTTCACATACGCCCATGAAAACTGCCCCTCAACCAACCTAAACCCTCAAGGAAGACAAGGAAAAACTCCCAGAAAAACTCAATGCAAGAGAAAAAATGGAAGAAACCTCGGGAGGAGCAATTCAGTGAGGGATCCCCTCCTCCAGAAACGGTTGGTGAAAGAGAGGAGCAGACTAAGCTATATGGATAGCGCATGATGTATGACTAACTTGCCATATCTTATTAACAACACCCTAGATGAATCCAACCTAATTGGACCAAAGGGAGTGTTTGGTCTATAGCTGCTTTAACTGTTTGCATCGGGTGCGCCAGTGCTGCAACACCGTCCTCCCCCATTTCCCTCACTTTCTAGAGTATCTTTTTTACTCTCTTTTTCTACGTGTCCTTTCTGTCCTCTTCTTCTACCCACCATATCTCTTTCCCTTATCTCAACTGCCTCGCTCGCTCTCTCTCTCTCTCCCTCAACTCTTTACCTCAACTCCCCGTGGCTAAAGAGTCTCTCTGGCGACGCTCTTCAACAGAATGCTTCATTACTTGTATTGTAACACCCTGCATTGGCATTCTCCTCACGGCTCACTTGTCTCTTTCTCCGAGCATGGCCTGCCAACGCTAACTGCTGTCTAACCATCCAGCACCAGCCTGATGCACCGAGGCCCACTGCTGACGCTGGAGAGCCTTCCTGTTGGCTTGGGTTTCCAACTTTCTAATTGGTTTATTTAACAGAATTCCAGAGTCTTCCTCTAGTCAGCTAATGTGTCATTTCTGGCGGCTGAGACCCCCATCTATGGCTCAAGTGTCCAATTTACTCAAATGCCATCGTTTTGGAATCTGTCCCTCTGTGCCATCAGTGGCAGTGTGTCTGCGTGTGTGATAGTGTAGCTGTAGATCCAATCAAGGGAGACAGTAACAAACACTGCATTCTGACCATTCAAAACTAAACCCATGTAGCATTTTTTTTTACGTTGGTACAGTAAAGTTTACTTTGGATTGTGGATGCCATAAACTGTATTCAACCTGCTTAGTTTAAATCAATGGTTCTGGTATCAATCAATGGTAAGCAGCTGGTTCTAACGCACTGCATGGAAATCATCCACGATGCAGCCCGAGAAAGCAGCGTTAATGAAGCAAAACCAGCCATACATACTCATCAAACCAGCTCCCCACATTCATCTGTAATCTGAATGGATTTTTCTCCCCACAAAGTTAATAAGGCACAGTTCTCTGTAAAATGCTTGCCAGGAATAATATGAAATTGAAATCAGCTCTCTTGCAGCTAGTGATTTATGAAGCGTACCTCCCCTGTTACATATTTATAATCACTAGTGTCATATTCTTCACCGGCATTTTATCATTTATGAGGTTCTTATTCGAGTCCAGATGATCAGAATTCAACAGTTAAACTATTGTCAATTACAATTGTAGGGACCTTGTGCCTTAGATGCCATAGTTTCCAGAGGCAGATCAGTTTTCCAACTAAATGTCATTCTGTAAATCAACACACACACTCACTCACACACACAGCCTCATGAAAGGATGCATTGAATCTGTATTCACCAAGCTAAATTCCATCAATGATCCAAACTGAATCCAAAATTACACAAACTTTGAGCATGATTTATAATGCTACCGATGTACGATGTCCCCTGAGTTTTTGTTTATTGTTAGTCGGCATCGCCCCATGGGCACATTCTGTAGCACAGAAGCACTGGTGTACCTCAGCAGCTGTGTTTGAGCCAGGAGCGTGGTGGGGATAATGTGTGTGATAATGGGAGCGTACAAAAGGCGAGGAGGCAAGGAATACAAAGAGCGATAAGGAGAATGAGACGGCAGCTTCTGTTCTACTGGGGCGGCTGGGGGGGAAGGCTGGGGAAGGCTGGGGGAGGCTGGGGGGAGGCTGGGGAGGGGAGTTGTCTTGCTGACCCGTGCCTCTGAGGCAAATTTAAATTCACTTCCTGCAGTCGTTCTAAAAACCTTCCCCGCACCAATCCACCTCCCTCCCCCTCTTTCCCCACCCCCAGACCCCCCATCAATACACACACTCCCAGACATGCTAACACAGCAACTAGCCCCATGGAGGAGTAATGTGCTGATGCACTCTGCAGCCAGTGGCGTTGAGGCAGCATGTTGCTGGTGTGTGTTATAGAGGGGTAGGAGAGAGATCCCTGGTGGTGAGGAGAAACACTTGAACCCTTATTGAGGGCAGCCTAGGGTTCAGGTATGGAAGAAAATAGCGCTGGCTGCACTATAATACTACGTTACTAAATTCACAAAGCAGGGATGCTAACTTGCTAAGTGAAGTGAAGAGTACAGTATAGCAAAAGGGAGCAGGGGAGAGGGAAGCACACTGATAAAGTTTACTTTTGTTTTACATCTCTGGGGGTGTTCGAGAATAGCGCTAATAAATCTGAATTGATTCACACGCAAACATAGCCTTGCAAGGGAGGTTCCCCTTTGAGAGCGAGGTGAAGATAGCTTCTTACAGTATTGGCCCTTGTTGTGTTAAAATGTCTGGTCCGTATCCCATTGAGGGTGCCTGAAAAGGCAGTCCTGTCTAACAGTGTGTTGTCAGAGCCATTTAACTCAAGATAAAAGACGTGTTTAAACTATGTTTGTATTTTTGGAAGATATAGTACGTAAGCCAAGTATTTACAAATTGTAACTGAAACACATCCGTTTGATGGCCTCACATCATATTGAGATGTAAAACTGTATTTGAAAAGTCTGTATCTAAGCACTTCTGAGAATGCTGTCTCAACACCAGAAAGCATGGTGGGTTTCTATTGTAGAAAATGAAGTTCTATGTCATTTATGTTACTCCCACTTGAACTTTAGAAAGAAGGTATTATGATCAGAATCTTTTTTTTCCAAGACCATGCTAAGTACAGTGCTGTGTGGGAAGTGGAGTTCCACTCGATCCTGTTCCGTTATTGTTCTGACTTCACACAGAGACAATAATCCATTTCAGTATACATAATAATGATGTGTCATACTATTATTTGTGGTCTGTGTATGCAACTCCCCATGAATATTTGAGTGTTGACATGTTCATTCACACAGCACTGAACGCGTGTATGTCTCACAGAGCTATAGAGGAGGAAAACGTATGCATGAAGGTCACAGAGAGAGCCGGTATTATACGTTCAAACTGAATACACACAAACACAAGCTTGTGTGGTGTCATGGCTTTTCACACAACTGTGTGTGCACAAGCACATACAAGCGCGAACACCCCCCACACACACAGACAGGTGTCATGACTTGCCTTCAACTTAATGGGCCTTCTGCTAGTGATGGAGTCATCATGTCAAAAGGCCTGCCCCACAGATGCTCCCAATCACAGCTCTCAACTCTCCAACTGCCACATGAGCAGACACCTCTTCTTCCCCCTCACAGGGTCTCTCTCTCGGCATCAGTTTTCTCCTTTATCACCCTCTCCATGCTTTGTCATTGCCAGCTTGTTAAGAGGGACTGTGTCGCTCACTGTGACTCGAGACTTTGTACCTTCCTCACACTCGATCTTCTCCCTTCTCTGTCTTTCTCTCTGGCAGAGAGGTTTGTGGACAGCAGATATGTGCATCTCTCTCTCTCCTCTCTTACCTTCCTCTCATGACACTCACTCAGAGGGTGCTAATGTGCATCAGCATGTTTCCGTCTCTGCCTCCATCTTTCTTTCTCCCCGCCCGCCCACCCCCTCTCTCTCTCTCTCTATCTCTCTCTCTCCTACCCTGTCAGTATGTTGACTCAACAGTGCTTATGTGCATCGTTACTCACTACCTCTCTGTCTCTGTCCCCCCCCCACCCACCCCCCACCACACCCTCTCGTTCACTCCCCGCTAAGCAAGAATTAGTGAGTAACAGAACTAATGTGCATCTGTGTTAGCCAAAAAGTGTGTCTAATGAAATCCCAAGGTTCTTCATTGTTGGCCATGTCGATTTAATGTTTGACCCCTAACAAAACGCAAACCCTTGATTCTTTAATGTATTTTTTTAAATCCTTATAAGCACTAACATGGTTTCATGATAAATGGTCTACAATATCTCGCTCGTTGTCCTTGGCAAGCATAGTAACTCATACATCACCAGTTGGCAGATGGTTTTACTTCAATAATCATTGCCTGTTGAAACGAGAAGCTAAATTGGAGGTATGGTGCAGAGAGTTGGTATAGAGATAGCTGCTACACATACTGTGTGACAATTATGCCTTTGCTGAATGCTAACATCGGCAGCTGCTTTCTTTGCTGTGATTTCTGTTTGCCTCTCCATTGCTCATGCCCACTGTCTATATAAAGAATAGAAAAATATTAAAGGAGTGTGAACTGCCTACTCTTTTTCAAAAAAAGAACTTGGGTAAACACACGTGTTCTCACAACAAAATCTCCCAGTTAACAACCCACACGTAGTTGGGTTGTTAGCACTTATTAACTTATAACCAAACTTATTGCAGACAGTAAATAACTTCAGTAAATTATCTGTGTTCTGTGTTATATTTGGCATCAAAAAAGCAAGTGATATCTTTAGTTGTCAACAATAAAACTGAACGTCTGGAGATTAATATTGTGCTCAGTTAAGAAAGCAACAACAGACATATGTATTTCACACATGTTGCACTCATGTGTAAATATGTTTTCATGAAGATGTATGTGGCACAAGGCATTACAGAAAAAATAAGCACTCCCATGACATGATTCCACGAGAGGGACTTAACTCCATTAATCCAATTATAATATCTATAATAAACATTTTGGCCCTGGAAATAAATGAATCCGTTAGGATGATAGGCAAAAGCCAGATTTCAGTCTAATGAGGGCAGCTTGAGTGAGGATTTTCAGCACGGTGCTTTGCTTTAGTCAGGCCTAATGGCCTCCCCCTGGACCACGTACATTCATAAACAGACAGAAAGCTTGAAGAACTTTAGTGAAAATGCAGGAACCACAACAGAATAAACATGGTTTCCAGCTCAGTAGATCAGATTTTGTTCTTTTTCTTTTCCTTTTTCATCCTTCCGAGTTGATAGTTATTTTGTATTGAGGAAGCAAGACATACAATTTCTCACTGGCTTATTGTCGGTGCATTGTCACCTCTCAGTTGGAAAAAGCTGTTAGCTGAGAGAGACTTTTGTCAATGTTGAATATCAACTACTTGAATATCAGCCTCAATTCACCAGAAATTCCTGCGTCACCAATGAAGCTTTTTCAAACTTCTTTGGAACTTTCCCCTGGTACTGACATTCACACATCTGTGCTTTCTTCTCATGTACAGGTAAAAAGGTTGTGCTGCAGAGAGAAAGGAAGTTGTTGAACAGACAGTTGGGAGCGGCTGTTTACAAGTCTCCACCAGTCTGAACACACGAGTGTGTAGTGTTCAACCTCGAGGACAGGATACAGAACTTTGTTTCACACAAGCAGGTACCCATTACAATAGTTCTCTAATGGATCTGACCAGGCATTGAACTACAAAGACGCATGTGAGACAGTCGGGCAGAGAGAAAGACAGAGAATCAGCCTTTGGTTGACATTCATGAAGTATCATGGTGCTAAAATGAATCAGCTTCATGTAAAAGATAAGAGTCTCCTTTTCTTTTATATCAGAAGCAATCATTTGGATGGACTCAGGGTTAAAACAACAGAAAAGTTTTGAATCTACAGAATGTTGGAGAAAAAATTTCCTTGCTGAAAGTGGTTTAAAGGAACACAGATTGGGTTTCTTGTCAAGGAAGATTACATGAAACCACCTTTGGTTGTTTCAGTCAGACAAGCAAAATGAGCTACAAATCCGAAGAGGTACTAAAATGGATCCAATACAAAATGATCAAGTGGCCTACTTGTGGAGTGTGATTGGAGTCTTTTCTTGCTCAGTCCATTGACATTGACAGTTGACCTTCATTTACATTGTGTTACGCTCATTAAAAATGCATACAACAGATGTTAAATTCACCTCATTGGTCTCCATGTAGAAATGATCGCTATTATCAATCCTTAAAACAAGCTGATTGATTTTAAACTGAATTAGTGCCTTTGGATTAGGACTCTGGATGACAGTGACATTTCTTATTTTCAAATTACTCCTGGTAAATGAGTGCACAGTGGAAAATCTAGGAACATCAATACTTTTTTGCACCATCTTTACCCGTTATGTTTAATTGGGCTGAATAAGCAACGCGCCATGCTGCACCACACACTCCATAACCTAGCAACCTAGAACCTAGGAATGAAAACCACACATTGATGAAAATTATAATTCCTCAAACCAGACAACAATGGCAGTGGAGTAATCCATCAAAAAAAAACTGAGGAAGAAGAGAGAGAAAGAGAGGAAATGGCGAGAGAGGAAACTGTGGGAGAGAGAACCTTGCCTGTGAAACGGCTTTACTGCTCTGGCAAATTGAACTGCTTCATAGATTGATTCAAACGAAAGCAAACAAGCAGCTCATTTGGATAATCAAATCCTCATTCAAGTTTCCCCCATCTGCAATACTGCCATGATTCAAAATGGTGGCACATATTCGCCTTCATACGGAGTGTAAAAGAGTTAATTGACCATACAGTCTTCTGGAAAGATATGTACATACCACCCCTCAAATATGTTTCTGCTAGACTTACAATGCAAGCCAATGCAGCTTGTATCTTGGCAAATGTGCCCTGCATGAATTATTTGGCTTGCAACAGGCCATGGTAATATGATGTCAACATGGCTGAACAGAGGAACCTGCTAGTAAGATCGAAACTGACAGCTTCCATAACCAGCACACACCAACACTCCAGGGGGTTTTCAGGCACATACAGTTCACACGTGAGCTTCCTTGAGTTATGTGTTGAGTGCATGTAAGATATTTTTAATTATATGAATGGCTTTCTGTCTGGAATTTGAAAGCCAAACTAGTACAGATGGAAGAGACATGTCTTTGTGGACTAATGGCAACGTTAGACAATTTGGGTGTCTGATTCATGCTGATTCATCATCCAAATATCCAAAATGACCTGTTTATCTGAAGTATAACACTGAGCAACACACGGTTAACACTATATAGATATGACACATTAAATAATTCACCTATGTTTCATGTGGCCTGAATTACACCGTTTTTGTAATCACATTTTAATTGTTTTCCCATTAGCTCAGTAATCTTATCAATTCACCATGCGAAAATGAGCAAGGAACATATTAAACTCATCGTGTTCAAACAGATACTGATGCAGTCACATGTGATAGTGGGAATTCATTGTGAAACGTGCAACAAGCAGTTTTGTGATTCTGAGCTACTGAACGATTTGCAAGGCTATCAATTATGGTTAGCATATGAAACTGCAAATCAACCTGTGTTTATTGGCTTGAGTGGAAGAGAGAAAAAATGATTACCCTTGCTGTTTTTGCAATAGAGAACAATATTTATGCCACATGTACCAGACTTTGGGAATAATGTCTGTCTTCCCTACATGCTGCAATATCTAGACAGGTGTTTAAATCTTGCAATTAATAGCTGTTCCGGAACCATCCATCAGGTGCTGTTTCTCCATCGTGTTGAGCTTGGAGGTTTGGGCAGCATCTAACTAGAATTCTAGGAAATCTGTGTGTGTGTCTGTTTGTGTGTCTGTGGGAGAACCGGGCACTGAAGCATCTTGCTCAGGACCGAAATAATTTGCAGTGCCGCAATGGAGCCATGGATCTAGTGAGATTTGTTTTAACCTTCTTGACATTTTCATGGTGTATTGCTCAGGAACCAGGGACATGCAGATACATAAGTGTCCACCATTAACAGGATCTGCACTAGTGTTCACCACTTAGAGTTCGGCCAATAGTCACTGCACCACCATTTGCCAAAAACAGAGCAGCAAGACTCCTAGAAACTAGCTACTGGGGGGGTTGTAATAGCAAAGTTGGTCCCCCTGTGATACAACAGTGTATTTTCCTGAAGTTGACATGATTCACAGTTGAATGACGTACTGTGCCAACAAATAAGAAAGCCATGTCTCCTTCGGTCGAGTCTCCCAAACATGCCACATGTTGGATTTACTACTGTAATACAGTTTGCATCCACCATGCATATTCAAAAGGCTGGATCCTGTCAAGTCCTGTTTATATCCAGGCTTTGGATGGAAGAAATTAGATCAAAATCGCAATCGGTCAACAATGCCGTCTGTTCGTTTCTCATGCCTAGAGAGCCCACTCTCCATTCCCAAACCCCTTGACGAGCCCTTACCTGTCTGCTCCCTGGACCCTTGATTTCACAGCAAATGGAATCATGGCAGGGAGACACACTCTTACTAGTGCAAAGGGTACTGTCCCATCAGGAATGATTTCTATTGGCGTTTTACCAGTGTATCTTGCTGTGTCGGCCCGCGGAGGTGTGTGCATCTGTGTGCACACGCTTGTGTTTGACGCTTCTGTAGATTCATGTGGGTGTGTTACAACGTGTGCACGTCTCCGTGTATTTGCTCGCAGCCTATGTGTGTTTTCCCCTTTTATTAAATCAAGCCGGGGTCCCTGACACACAGCGGCAGGTTTCCGAGAGGTTCTACTGGCTGACTGCCGCGTGTCAGGATGGCATCTGGTGCTGCAGGGCTCATCTCTGACTGCTCAACCAATGTATCATAATCCAATCTCCCTACTCCCAGCGAGTTCTGGGGAGAGGAGGCCCCGTCCCCAGACACACTCCTCCAGAGGCTCGCCGACCGTACCGAGCTAGTGCAGCCAGCAAGCGCTTACAGGCCTATAGCCAGGAATCACAAATACAGGCAGGGCTTATTTGTCTGGGAACGGAGCAGGCAGACCATGTCTGGCCTACAAGGGAGTTAGCTATCGGTTGTAATCAAGACAGCTGGCCTGAGATATTTGTTAAGAGGTCGGGGTACACGGTTCATTTCAATGAATGGCATGGGAAGTCCACAGGCCTTAGGGAAATAATTAGCGCTCCGCAGTTTCCTGTTTACGTGGTCAACTCTACAGTGGAAATGCTGTGTGTTTACAGCTCAACAGCACGCTACAGTGCATAAACAAAGGGGCAGGTTAAGGCCAACCAACACAACATCGATAGACCTCTATAATAGTTGTTTTGGCGAAGCTAGACCTTTGAGTTTGTCGGTTGGGGATTTGAAAAATCCCTACCAAGACATAGTAACGCGTGCAAGCTGCCTCATCACGTTCCTTTCGTTCTAAACCACCTCGATTAGCGTTGGCAAGATGGGAGGCAGCCACAGAACATCTCAACCAGCTAGAGCAGTGAACACATTAGCATAAACAGGAAGGGGTAGTGAACCTGGCGTAGGACCAAGTCCTTAATCACACAAATGTCTTCAGCAAAGGCAAAGGCAGACTCACACCCCCAGACATGGCAATTAGCATTTATAATGCAACACAGGCGTTTAGCATTATATTACCTCTGATATTTGGATCTTTAGTGATATTTTGTGTGTGTGTTTATTTGAGGTAATTGTGGGTTGTCCAGTATGAATTTGCTGTCAAGAGTACACACCAAGTATAATTTCCTCACAGTATTTTGTTAAGTAATGATCCTGACAACTGGAGTAAAAACCAAACCCATAATCAATATATAAGGAAATATTTACATATTTTTCATCAAATTGCACTGTCAACATTCCAGATCGTACACTTCTTTTGAATACAGAGTGCCTTTCCCAAACCAATCATCAGTGTTCTGTAATTGGGATGTGCTATTTTATTCCCTCCAATCATTTCTATGCATGAATGAAGGCCCAATCTATAAATATGTAAAATAAAATTTCCCAATAGATTTTCAACTGATAAGATGTCTAAATGTGAACCCTTGAGCTAAATGACATTTGGTAATTACTCCAACGAAAATCATCACAGTTCATATCTCCTACGATTATTATCAGAGCGCTTAGTTAGAGATTAGAATTAATGTATTCAGTTTAATAATAATGGATAAGATGTGTTACATTTAGATGTAATTAATAATGTATTTGAAGAGTCCCAGTACCTCTATACAGTCTCATGGTATATTTGCAGGTTTTGCATCAACTCAGCATGACACATTTAAGCAGTTGATTCTTAAGGGGCTCATACATAAACATATTTACCTATAACACATTATTCAGACTATATCATTACTGAGCAACACGCAGAGAGGTTAAAACAGTTGATTTGTTGCCCAAAGCAAAGAGGGGATAACGCAAAGAAAAATTAGATCAATTTATCACCTTGACATCTTGCCATACTCAAGACTAAAAGTGCAGCTTTAGCGAAATAACTGGCATATTGACGGGAAAAAATATAAACCACCTTCATCCCTTTGAGTATCTCATGTTTAAAACATTTCCAACCAACGTAAGTGCATCAGCATACATGATCTCAAACAATACATCGTTATTCTTCATCTCCTGACGTCATACACACTCTTCATCATGCACCAGCACCTGACATATGTCTGCACTGACATGACACGTCAGGTCATTTTAGTTTCGAGTAGGAAGACAATAACGAACCAGACAGTGCTTCTATGTAGACAGAACAAAAAACTAATAGATATGTCAGTCAAAGTCTAACGGCATAAATATTGAGAACAATGCTGATATGATGCTATGAGCTCCCAGAGAGTGTAAGATGGTGTTCTTAGACGCTTGAAAAGAAATGACAACTGCTAGACCGAAACTGACACTGGTCCAGTCAATGAGCTTCAATGTCCATGTGACGGATACACAGTACAACATGAAGGTTGAGTCAGTGATTGGATTAGCTAGGGGGTGTCCCACATGTTGCTCTACATATGATAGCAAAAATAAGTCTTACTAAACTGAGGGCAGCTCTAAAGTTTCCCTGGTAGTTAGATTATGAATATCAATAATGAGGTGAGGTAGGTGGATCGATACGCAGAAACAGTACATGCTGCTACTATGCTGTGTGTGCTTATCTTGTTAAATATAGCTACTCCATTGCAACAGAGTACCTTAAAACAATAATAAGACTAGTTTGGTTAGTGAAAGGGTGTGTGTCTCAGAGAGACAGTGAGGGTTGTGTGCATTGGAGTGAGAGTCAGATTACATTTAAAAGCATGGGTGACTTTGCTCAATGCTTTACAAGTTGCCAAATTTGATGGACCATATGCTGTCAGAAACCCCATGGACCATTACAAAGAGTGTTTTATGTAATAAATCATCCATTGCAACTTTGAACTTTGGATCCATCTCATATTGTTTTTCAGGGAGAACTGAGAAGAAAACAGAGAGTAGTGGGTGGGATCGGAGTGACAAGGGACACACTTCAAGCAAGTCTTACATCTCATACTTACATTCTCACTCGTTTGTGTCTCAATATCCAATACCTAAGAAATACCTCAGGAAAATAAATATTGCCCTGAACTTAGCGATGCTAACACCAGGTACCAAAATCAATATTTTACATTTAAAAACATTGTTATTGATTATCAGAAGGCAATTGTGCACCCAGACCTAAAATAGCAGATGAAACGTAGATGAAAATGTGCAGTTTGCACCCAGGTAACACATTAAATGAATTGTAGCATTCCACCGGAAAGAAAAATGTGTATGTGTTTTGCTGATAATAGTACACCAATGTATTATGCTAAACATAAGGCCAACTACATTAATCTTAGGATAATTAGACAATCGATCTTCCTGCGGTGGTAAAGAAGGGACATTAAGGCCTGATGACGAAGTGTGACCTGGCTGTGCAACTGTACCGTCAGCCTTAGCTTCCTCCCTAAAAAAAGATTGTACAACGCTGGCCTTCTCATCCAGGGTATTACCTAATGACTGGATCTGACCTCGAATAGAGCTGCACCAACCTTACACCTCTCCAGGGAGGGATGCATGCCCTAGAAGAAGACATATAATGCGTCCAGTATAAGTGACTGGACTGGTGTGCGAAGTATGAGCTGCAGAAAGCAACTGAACTGTTGTTTACTGTGGAAAACATGAACTGCCTATATATGTAATCATGGCTCTTGGAACATCTCTTTTGTGGTGGCGTCTTACTCAAGTACAATGTGGGAATTCATTACTGATTCATGAGGTGTTCTTCTAATGCAAGAGTGCAATTGTTGTTGAAGGGGTTCTGTTCTCAAGCACACCATAAGACCATTAGCTTACTATTATTGTTAACAAAGCTCATTAATGGTTGCCATATTTGTCTCCATTACCTTTTACAAGCCACACAATGTTCCAGACAGGATCTTCTGGCTGTAATAAACGTTGTAGAATGGTGCCATCATTCATTAGTCAATCCCTTTTGACCATTTTAACTACCTGGCAATCATCCTACACTGCTCAACAATCAGGTTCTCACTGTCTCACTACTTCACCATGGGTTCTTGGATTAACCGCCTGCTTAAAGTAGAAAGCATGCCCTATGGCCACATAGGAAGCTCTAAAAGTAGTATGCGTTTTGTCTTCTTCTGTAACACAGCTTTATTCGATTCAAGGTGTTCCACTAGGTAAAATCAGTTATGCCGATTGTTTTTCCATACAAAACACAGACTCAAATAGTCAGTGCGGAACCTTCAGACCAATCAGAGCACAGATGTTTCAAAACTCCTGCACAGTAGCTAAAGATTTTTGAGCGCACACACGCTGGGTGGACAGGTCAATAAAAAATACTCTAGGCTAAACAATTTTAGATACAGTATGTATTTCTTCAGGGCATTTACCTCATATTTTGATCATGATCCGGATTGCGTCTCTGAGGTACTGGAGTTGACCGTAGCTCCAGACTTTTCCATCTTGTTGTGTTCATCTGGAAGATATCAGTTTAACGTCAAAACAATCGAGCCTTGTGTCCTCTGCTCCTCTCCTGCCCATCTTACTGTAAATAACCCCCTGTCATCAGTCACATTCTAGTTACACAACCAAGTGATGACAGGCCCAAAAGAGTGTGCATAGATGACTAGATGACTTGCTCAATGAACAATCATCTATGAATATCCCCTTTCCTATTGCCATTCTTCCTAACTGAGTAGATCATTTAGTTTGATAAATAAAGCTGTGAGAAATAGTTTCTCAGGCATATTCTGTATTGGAATGGAAGGGATGAGGGGGGGGTGGATGGAAGCGATCCCAATAATTAAACATATCTAATCACACATCTGGCAAGTACTGAGCTTCCTGAAAGTTTACTGATAAATGATCAGGCCATGGTTCCAAATGAGCTATCCATCAAACGTGACAGGTAAGATATTATCTTAATTATAAATAGATTTGGGGTTAACAACGGTAATGAATGAGCATTGTGAATCCAACTCATCTCATCTCTCTCGTTCTCTTATCCGCCTATATGACAGGACCAGACTGAAGTGGGCCATGTTAAAGATTTACAGGAAATTACAGTTGTTCAATGTTTCATCTTGTGAAACAGTCTGAGATGGAGAGTTCTCAGTCGTCTTTACGATGCGAGAATGAAATCAAACATCTTTGTTTTATTTGACAAAGTGTTGTAAATGCTTTTTATATCTCATTCGCATGACTCACAGCCTCATAAGAACATTAGTCACATATCCCCCTGACTCCTCTGCCGAGGCACAACCACATTTGAAGCGACCAATCGTGCAGCAGAGACGCAACTAAAAATACCAATGGGAGCTCTGGATTTCTTCTTAAGCAGTGTTTGGCAACAGAGCACTAGTGGAACGATAACGCTGGAATTGTTAAAAATAGTACCCTGACAGGCTGTTCAGCATCCGTATTTATGCCCCTGGCCAAGTCAGCATCACAGATTGATGGAGAATAACTTGAGGTCATTTCACAATGATGAATTGACGACGGAGGACTTGAGTAATGAGAGCCACCATTAGTATCGGCTTGTTTGTAGTCTGTTCCGCATTACTTCAGTGGCTGTGTTTTGGTGTGAGTCGTTTAAGGGCGAATAGAGGAGAGCACGGCACATCAGGATAAACACAACATCATGTCTAAAATGACAAGACGATAAACATTCACATACAAACATGCCCCATGCTTCCCCCCCCGCCTCCACACACATACACACGCAAAACAAGGACGGAGAGAACAATGTAAACATAGCAAGACGGAAGAAGAAAAAGGTTGAAAGAGGGAGAGAGGGACACGCCGCTCCACAGAGGGTGACTGGTAGGATGTGGATGGGTGTGTTGGGTAGGACAGGGCTGCTGGGGGTGTTAGAGGAGCCCAGGAGTCTCAGAGGTGCTATAAATACATGAAGCTGCCGAGGCTGTGACGCTGGGAGATTTGGAGCGAGGGATCCAGATCCATCACTGCCATGACGCCCAACACACACCGTCTCCCCCCACGTCTCTACGACAGGCTTCCTCTCTCCCTCTCTCTCTCTCCCTCTCTCTCTCTCTCTCTCCCTCTTCTCTCTCTTTCTTTAGTTGTCCATATAAGAGCCCAGGTACTGTTAGGCCCCAATGCCACGTCAAGTCCCTTCTCCCGCTCCATTCCTACAGTGTGTGACTGTGTGCTAAAATACTTATCTTATACGTATAAAATACGTATCTTGGCTTCAAGTAATATTTTTACATTTGAATTTTACACACAACATAGAGTTTCACTTGTCTTTCCATATGTTATAATCTTTGTACAGTATGCATATGTGCATCATACCATTTTGGAATTTGTCATGACTTAACACGGTTTTGACATTCTACTTTTAACAACTTGGGATTGTTGTGCTGCTCATTCTCAGCACTGATTTGCATGGTACCTGCAATATTTATTGTGCACTTTTCCTAATTTAAATATTTGATGCTTTTTCAAAGCCCTTGACAGTGTAATGTTTAAAAGTTGCCAGGTGAAATTATGTATTAAGTGGGGTTGAAATATTAAAGACGACATCAAAATTCTACCAACCTTCCTCATTCTTTGTTGCTGTGCACATAATTACAGCAGAGTAGACATGAATCTGGAGCTGAGGCTGTCTGTGACAACAGTAATACTATGTGAACTGAACTGCAGGTTCTCTGGGGTCAAATATTAATCAAGTTATGGAAAATAAGGTGAAAGGAGAACATTAAACGGAATTGTAGCTATTTGATAACCTTGTCCAATATTGTTAGGGCATTAATTCATTCAAGAATGTTCCAGCTACCTGAAACAAATGAGAAATGTGTAGTTCAATGGTTTAATGTGGTGACTTCACCTGCAAAAGGAAGTGAATTTCCATCATGGGATTGTCAAACTGTGGCTCACAGCTGTATGGGTTTACATGGTTTATTCTGCACTCTGACTTGCTAACTTGCTTTAGACATTTTTTTCTATTATATATTATGTTATATATTATAATGTACTGTATGCCATAATATATTATATAGTGCATACAACATGCCATTTAAATCAGTACCAATTTGCTTTTAGTCCAAATTGACACTGTATGCAACAGAAACTGAGGCGTGAATCAAGAGATTTACATAATTAATCCCCCAACAACAACATTAGGAGTACAGGATGAAAACACCCACAGAAGTCCAGAATAGATGGAATGCCCAAAAGAACATCCTTCACATATGGGTTGACTTTGCGCAACTAAACGCAATAAATGGTCTGGCAGAGACTCTCCTCGTTGTCTCCTTCTCGTCCTCTGAGTTTGAACTCTCTTTGAGAGACTTGTGCAGCATGAATGATGATCTGTGGTAATTCATGCATGTGACCTTTCTAAAAATGCATATTTTGCAACCCAGTGTGACATCCATGTCTATAGACGTTATTCTGAAATCAAAGATGAGGGAGCAGAGCGAGGAAGGCCTTTCATTTAAAATACCAAGCAGAGGTTTTTCATATCCCCCATCTTTCCTCTCATCCTTGTTCCTGTCAACCTTGACAGAAGATGGCACAATCATTCTACCCAAGTGAAACTATCTTCTGTGAAAACGGGTAACGGCGCGTTACGGCATATACATTATTACAACTGCAACAATCCCAATGAGAAACACATATTTTTGGGGTACAACTGCCAGATTGCCCTTCCGTGCAGTTATTACATTACTGAGAACAACGCAGCCATGCTGCCACCACTTCAGATCCCAGCAGCGTTTTAAATCAGAAACCTGGCAAATTGAATTCCCGAGGAGGGATAAACAAGTTTATGGTCTGGACAGACCAGAGGCCTAATATAACAGATCTGACAGTTTCTTACTCCCCAATCCTTCCATTCTTCCCTCCATTTGTTTATTTGATTCCGGGCCTGGTCTGATAATGACTTTTAGACCCGGAAAGAGAACGGCTGGGGGAGAGAGCATGAGGCATTGTGGGTAGTGATACAGGGAAGTTGAGCGAGCCTCCCGCCCGTAGATGACAGGTCGTTGGTCATTAGAGATGGCTGCTGTTACATGGCACACTGTGGGGAGTCTCCAGAGTGTCTGTTTGCGTGTGTTGAGGCACGAGGGGTCGGGGTGTATAAATAAGCACTTAGAAAGTCGGTCGGACAGTTTGACACACCCTAAGCAAGGAGAGGGCCAATGTTGTGGATGCTGCTGCTCGGGTTTCTGAGGGAGAGGGTAACCTCCCCTCCTCCTGTTACATCACAGTCCCCCTGCTCTTCTGTCCTGTGCATCCAAATAGTTGAAGACTACCTAAAGGCTTTACATTGTACTGCAGTAGTCCAGAATCGACAACAATGCTTCAAAAGTAAAACAACAAAAGCTCAAATATAATAATAATATCTTCTTTGATTCTTTAGTTTGAACTCTAATTAATGTCACTGTAAAAATCACTACATCTTATTTGTCATACGTGTTTGTTAATCAAGATCAAGGATGTAAACTACAGCTCAAATACATTCTGAATAATCAGGTAATCAGGTCATGCAAAAATACTGCAGTTTCTTTTTTCGTTCAAACGTAACAAATAACAGACCAGCTTGTGACACATTAATTCCTAACAAGCTCTTGGTGCAAATAGATCTGTAGTGCAGGTGGCTCTGTTGTGTGAGCTGAGCCTGTGTAAATGCCACCTCTCCAGAGACCCAGCTCTCCAGAGAGAGCGTAGCCAGGAACATGGTGATCGGACTCGTCATCTAGACCAGAGAACTAACTAAATCAGGAAAAAAGAAAAAGAAAAAACATTTTGAAAAACCTGTGTAGCAGATGCGGTTCTGAACCTCCGTCATGAGGAAATACTGTTGTGTCTAGGGGATCCTCCAGAGACATCATCCACAATCTTTTATAGTAGCCTAGGATTCACTTCAAGATCGGGTGCCATTCACCTTAGTTACGATAGCTAGTTGCCACCAGTTTCATCCAAAAAGCATTGACGGTTGATGAATCAACAAAGTGATAACCGAGCAGTCTGATCATCTCCCACAACTTTAGTCTTAGCCGATGCTGTCAGATAACTGCGATGTGTAGACTATGTAGTGGAGGGAAGCTGCCATCTTGTCAGAGCTCCTGTCAGCTAAGGTATCAATGGCTGGCAGGGACGGCCAGCTGGTGAAGAGACGGCCCACTGAATCTGTCTGTGGGAGGATGGAGCTAAGATACCAGCAGCTGGAACAGTAAAGACCCTGAAACAGATGCACGGCACTCTAAGAAACAAAACCACTCAGTCCAAACTACAAAATGTGCAATATTAGGTAAAGACTATACAACACAAAAGACATACTCTGTTAGTTGTGTTTTTCACTCAATGTTAGCATTAAAGCTTGATCATCACTACTACTAGTTCTCATTCCCTGTGTGAAACATTGTTGTTGAGACTGGTGGCCTCATGTGTGACATATTTCAATTAGGTACAAATGCATTAAACAACAGATAATCATAGTCAATTAGTCACGGTATTTAATTTTACAATGAAGATTTATACAGATCGCATGGCTTCATTTACTGCTCAGGCGTAGAGGTGGCATGTCATCAGCAAAAATATTTATTTCATTATTTATGAGAAAGAAACCATCACAGTGTCATGCATACCAATTAGCACATGTGAAGGGCAAATAAGTGTGACACTCATGTTTATGACACATCTAACAGACTAAGATAGTTTTGGTATGTGTGTGTGAGTTGTAAGTTTGCATGAAGTTGCTAGTTGGATTACAGTATTGCTATATTTGAACATAAGAACTTGACAAAGTTAAGAAAACAAATAAAGTAGAGATAAGTATCCAAATAGTGTGAAATAACTGGACGCCATGGCTTGGTTTTCTCCCTTGGTTTTCTCCCCAATTGTTTGGAGTCATGAGCCGCAACTGAACAGCAGGTAGCATTATTCAGGGTGACATTGCTGCTGGCGAGACGCAAGCTTATGTCATTTATTTAAAGAACAATTTAATTTCTAGGTGGAGAGAGACTATGTTACAAAGACTTGTTTTTTGCAAGCTAGAAACTTGCAAATTTAAAATAAAACACATTTTGTGTGTTGAGTTTGTGAAAAGCCTGGAATTTACAACAAGAATCAATACAAACATGAATGAGGTAGGCCATTGAGTAAATGTAAATAAACCAACCCAAATCTCAAGCTGCCATGACAGGATTTGAACTATTGTTTCAGACAATCACTGCTCCCATTCTCCAAAGGCATACCGAACCAATACAAAACCACAGACAAAGCTTGGCACAAATATCTGCAAATCAGTTGATTGCTTTGAAGTGTGATTCTCAAATCAACAAAATACCCGACTATAGTATAAGAAAAAGCCTTCCACTAATTAACATTAGCAGCACCCATGCACCATGAAAACTTATGTGAAACATGCATCATGCCACTAAAGTGTTAGTGATCATTATATCTTGATAGGTTATTGGGTGTATCATTAAACAGTCTGTATAAGATATACCTAATACAATGATTACTTCCTAGAAATGGTGTCTTGGGAGCTGTGGGAGATTTGAGGATGTTATGCTTTATGCTGTTACTTTAGAGTTGTGTGCTGGTGCTATGGACACTGAGTGAAATGTGTCTGGTGGGATATCTTTGATATATATTTTATGGGATTTGTCACTATCCTGCCAAGTGTTGAATGAAGTCTTTATGATGTTGTTCCCTTATTGGAACATCCTTGAAGACACAATCTTTTCACAAAGGAAACTATCTGAAGGACGGTCAGCTGAATGTTAAATCTATATGTGGTAGCAATCATACATACATCATATATAATATATACACATAATTGCCTAAAATTCTTTCATATTAATTCCTGTATTTGTTGCACAGGCGCAAGTGGAAAAAGGTACACTTCTAATAAATAAAGTTGATTTTTTATTAGACCAAGGGCAGGGTTGTGTCTTGTTTAAAATATTATTGGAGTTTGTTTCATAGGAAGGTACAGAATAAATAAAAGCAGACTTTCTGAGTTGTACATTTATTCGGTGGACCTCAAGGGTTAAGTCCTGAATCGTAGTGCTATGAAATGTGTATTTAGCAGGATGGCAGAAGCTCTGTAACATGGCCTGATGAAATGAAAATACAAGCTGGGTCGATGTTAGTGAATTGAGTGAGGTCCAGTTTACATTAATATGTGCAGTGAAGCGCACAAGAATGATCCCCGTCGTAAAGCAGCTCACTGTAGTTGACGGCACAACATATTGGTAAAAACACAAAAACACAGTCAAGATTGTTCAGAGCTGGTGTGTACCCATGTACAAAAGCAAGGTCCAAACATAAATGTTGAAACTAGATGTGGATGTATTTGACGAGTCCCTAATCTTAAAATCATCATGCACTTTTGGGATGAATTCCACAGCCATCTGCAAGCCTGCATAGTCAGACAAATCCAGTGCCCAACCTCACTAATTGTCTTGTGACTGAATGAAAATAAATCTCCAAAACATTAATTGGAAAGTCTTCCCAGATAAGTGAAAGCAGTGAAGTGGGGGTAAAACTCAATTTCGATGTTTTATTAACGTTAGAACTGTGCTTGATTATATACATAACCAACATGGCTACTATACATTACTCGGATTTAAAACACATAAAAGTCTAAAACAGCAGTAAAGGCAGTTTATGAAGCTGCAATGTGCCCTTCTTTCTCACTGTTCCACTGATACCTATATATTCTGTACCTTCTACACTGCTTCCTTCTGTTGTTTTTAATGTTGTTGTTTTCTTTCTTTTTCTGCTGCTTTTAATGTTTTTTTGTTTTAATGTTTGCATGCAGAAATGACACTCCAGAGAATCTTCTCCCCATACCAGTGCCAGCTTGTGAGGCACGTAGGCAGGCAGTCGAGCAGACAGAGCTGCCGTTCTGATGGTGTTGACAGACACACAGCTGTAAATTCTAGCTTTTGTTCCCCTGCACGTCACCAGCAGCACGACCCAGCTCAAATCCCCGCCCTTCATGAGTCTCTCATTACAGACCCTCAAACTCAGCTCCTCTGACAAGCTGAGAGATATTAGGCTCTGCTCGCCAAGGGACTTTCATCTTTAATTTTTTTATTTTCAATGTTAGTTTTGTTCTTTTCACCTCACTACCTGTATCTGAGTCACTGTGTTGAGCACAACGAGTAGTGTTCAGCCATGAAGGGAGTGTATTCCACAGAGAAATACCATCTTCTAGTGCCCCGTGAAGCTTATTTTGACAAGTTCAGTGTTTTCCTACAGTCTGCTGTCATCATATTCTGTTAGATCTTAAAAAAACGATCATCAAACCATTCTATATTTCCTTTCCTTGATGACATGTTACATGTTTTGCACCTGTTGCTTGGTCCCATGTTTTTCTATCTGTAGTGTAAAAATAGCATTTTATGTCATACTGAACAAAATGTGCTTGCAGCTTTCCAGCTAGATTATATCTGTATCTTGAATGACAGGCTTGCAGTTTGAACAAACGAATGAACCCTGAATAAACACAGGACTTATTCTGTCTTAAAGTTACAGTTAATTGCGAAATGCAGGAAAACGTGTGACTAATATCTCTCACACTTGCTCACTCTGGGGTGCAGCTTTGTGTGCATGTCAGTACGCACTTCAGAATAAAGACTCGCTTGGTTGGAATTCCACTTATCAGGCAGGACCAAAGGATGCTGGGTGCTGTGGAGTAGCATGAGGTCATCCAGCCACAGGGTTGGACAGCAACCCAACTCCAATCTAACTGCAAACAGACGTTAGTGATGTCAGACTCAGAGCTCCTCTTTGAAAACAGATGATGTGGTTGTGTGTCGCTCTGACCCGCCACGGCTGTGAACAAAGACTGGATATCACTCTGAATATCTTTTTAATTGACATGCCCCTCACCGAGACACTCAGTACGGTGCCTCTGAAGATGAATGCACAAAGTGGACCCAGTGAACCAGGATGTAGAAGGGAAAATACAACAGCAAAAGATTGGCAGTTTACCCAAATGTCTTAGACACAGTGTTTGCTTTTGGACTTTTGTTTTTGTCCATTAACATATGAGTGTTCACAGCTATGAGTTGGTTGATATGATTTCACAACAAGCCTTTTCAACCCTCCAGATTATCACTTGCCTATTTCACTAATGTTTTTTTGTTGTTTTCACATTGAGGCCAATACTTGCCTACATACATGTATTAGTTTACTTTTAGAAAATGCCCACAGACTACCAGTACGGTACAGCATGTGCAGCTGAATAGAGTAGGGTTGAGTCTCAGTTGCACAGCATAGAAAATATGTTCTGACAATTGCCAGTCTATGTCTCAAAAAAAAGAGAGCAATCTTGACATTCCGATCATTAGGCTTAGTGAGGTCAGGCCTGAAAAATATGGGGTCCTATATGGCTACATTATTGTGAAAGGGATTGAAGTGCATTAACCCATCAACCCTAACTCAAAATGAGCTCATAGGCATCAATGGCATTAAAATAAGGACTCATCCAACAGTATCTGTCTAGTTGTAGCCCATGACTGCCAAGATCAAGATGTGCTCCAGTGACCCATTTGTGAGCATGCAAATTTCAAGCAGTGCTACACAATCTCTTCATGAGTGTGTTTACAAAACACCTCTGAAACATTCAGAAAGCAGAACTAATGTCCACAACACACACAAGGTTAGCTCTCCTCTCTTTGTTGAATCATTATGATTATCCCTCTGAATACTGTGATGACTGTGTGAGACTCTGCAGTAATTTGCAGTTCATTCAGATTTGCATTTATAAGACTTTTTTTTGCCATGCTAAGCATCTCCATAAAGTTTGAATTGTCAACTCTAAGTATGCATTCTCGTCTTCTACTTACAGCCATATTTACTTTTCATTTTAACTCAACGAAATTACTTGTACACTTGAGTAAACACTGCTAAAATGAAGTGGAAGGAGGGGTGGCACTGTAGTTTTACAGAAAAAAACTAAACAATACTGGCTACGCACCCTCATTGTGATAGGACTTGTGTGATAGGACTACAAGATAAAAGGATAAGGTTTACTATTCTACATGTTTTAGTATTCCAAAATCATTGCAAATATTTTCTGCTTCATGTGAGTAATTATTTTAAATTGATCAAATGGGATGTAAGTTACATCATGTACTGTGGAAAAGGGAAAACCTGAGTGAACTTGCAATAAAATAAAATCTTTTTTTATCATATGTTACTTAATTATAGCACAAATCTGGCTTTTAGGCTAATGCTGTACACAGTGTAGATACGCAATGCTTGGTACAGTCACTAGATAACTGAGATGCAATCTCTCCAACACAGAAAATGGACAATCTACAACTGATTGCATCAGTTTCCACTTGCGTATTCATTAGACGTATTATTACCCATTCTAGCTGGTTTATAAAAATATTTTAATGACATGAATGCAAATTTATTTAGTTCATGTATTATTCAGGACTGGAAGTACGATATTAACAAGGTATGAGTATTAAAGCTTGGTGTTTAACCAGTCTCCAGCATAGCATTAAAGTCTTCAGCATAGCATAAACCACATACTTCTTTAAAGCTCTTGAGATTGTGTTCATTTTAAATGTCAGAGAGTGCATCAGATAAGGCTGTCCAGCCCTGGTTAAGGATGTGTGTGTGGTACTACAGAGACTCGGCTGCTATGAAAGTGCAGTACTTCAAGCAACTACACACTTTCATATACTACAGATCCATAAGCACTTTCAATTTCATCGTGCAATAGCTATCGGCACATAAACTTGGACTCTTGAAACCCATGAAACGGCAAGGTCAATATTCCCTCCCCAAGTTTAACCCCAAGAACAGTTTAGCTGTACCTCATCCAAAGTTAAATAATTGGCTGCTCAGTCTTCGCAGTGGGCTCTGTATTACTGTGAGTGTGCTAGAAACGGGAGTCAGGTGGCTGAGCGGTTAGGGAATCGGGCTAGTAATCAGAAGGTTGCTGGTTCGATTCCTGGCCGACTTCACTCTACTTGCCCTGGGGGAATGTCCCTGTACTTACTGTATGTCGCTCTGGATAAGAGCGTCTGCTAAATGACTAAATGTAAAAATAAACAATATAACGAGCAGTTTCCCAGTCATCCTCACCACTCTCCCTATCCATTGATACACTGACACTTGAAGATACTCATGTTCTTCTACTATTCAACGATTCTTCAAAGATCGCCGCCACCTGGCGGTAGTAACACATTACTTACTACCAGTTGCTGATAAAAGAGAACATGTACTTGAGACAGGACGATAGTCGTGTAAATTATTACATTTCAAATTGAATGACTATTTGAAAATGGTGACCTATCCCTACTAGAAATCTGTATTCCAGTGTCGTCTGGTGTCCTTGTCCAGGTTCTGGGATGGTGCACCACTTCATTAATTCTCTACACTTTCAAAAAAGATATATCTTCCTCTCACTCTTACACACTCACACACTCTCAAATAACTGCACAAAATTCCACAGGAGTGTGTGGACTTGCACCTGCATGTGTGTGGTGTGTGTGTGTGACAGAGACCCACCCTAGTGGTGCACACCCTCTCCAGCAGTGTGGACCTTCTCATTAGTCTGCCCCTGTCAAGCATTCATATTAATGTGTGACTCAGCTGTGACTTGGCACCATCCTAACAGGCCCTCTTGTCCTGCTCCAGCCTTCTCTTGACACTGCACTGCTGGTGCTGCATCGGCACAAGTCTTCTCATTTAGCATAGCTCACAGACTCAGGTTGCCCTTCATGCAATACCAACCCATAGGCAATTGTCCACTTGCTGTACCTATATGGACAAGGCTTCATTGACCCCGGCTCTCTCCGTCACTGCTGCTGTTGTTTAGGTTAGCTATCGCTAATCACACATCTGCAGTGCTCTGAACAGGAAGATGTTAAGAACAAGACAGCACAATCAAACAAAACAATACAAACACTTACAAATAATACAATGACAAAGATGTACAAATGAAACACAAAATCATGCTAAATATACTTTGCATTGTCTCCATGTTGATACCATTCAAAGGTTTAGACAAAGCAGTCAGCTGCCAGTGTATAATGTACTGTATGTGGGCAGGTTTTGAGCAAGACAGGCTTCACCAGGGTGACTCTTCCATGGTTCCTGCCTCTAATTGCTAATAATAGAGCAAGGCTGAAAGTCATACCGACTATTTATACTCAACATTTATAATCATGGTGATGCTAAGGAGCATTAGCCCGGCAGATTCACACAGGAGGCATTCAAAAAAGGACTATTTATATGCACAGCGAAGCCTTAGCCATATGTGACTCGACAGCTGGGATTATCCTGTTGTGTCAGGACAAAGTTACAATGTCCCTATTTATTGTTAGGACCGAGGGTTTGCTAGAAGTGATCTTCAAACCCATACCATCCTGTGCATACAATGTGTCAGCGTATTGGAAAAGCATCTGGAAGGCCAAAAGCTTTAGAACATTACGCTATCGACACTGCCATAATAAAGCATTAGATTTAAGTTCTACTGCTGAATCAACTATTGTATACAGCAAACTTTCAAAATTCGATTCTTAGCATAGTGCTGATGTTAAGTGCCTTACTTACACATTAAATTGGGTGGTATGTTTACAACGTAATTACATTGGATAAATTATTCACAACGCTGTTAACCTTGATAGCTTCTCAACACCAAAACATCTTGAAGCCCTGAAACATACCGTACTTCAATATCATGCATCACATTTACATTTGGCAGACACTCTTATCCAGAGCAAATACAGCGAGTACGGGGACATTCCCCTCAAGGCAAGTAGGGCGAAGCGCCTTGCCCAAGGACACAATAATATTTTGTTGCACGGCCAGGAATCAAACCGGCAACCTTCTGAGTAATAGCCCAATTCCCTAACCACTCAGCCATCTGACCATCACAATGTTCACATGTTGCCAGAGGTCACAGACATCTGTGTGTTCCTGAAGAGGGCTTCTAAACTGAGCTCTCTGTGCTGCTCCAGTAGGGATTTGGACAACACACATGGTCCCTCCATCTGTGCCCCACTACACACGCTCTGTACACAAGTACACACACACATACACACAGAACAACTGTTACTTAGCAACTGCCTAGGTTTTTTGTCAATGTTAAGTGCCCGTCACAGTGATAAGCAGTGTGTCCACTGAAACATATCTACCATCCTCGTAGGCGAGGCTGCAATGTGGACAGCTAAAAATAATCCTCATGACATGTCTATCATTACCTTATCAAAGCAGGGTGGAAAGAGGAGAGATATATTTTTGTGTCAAAGTGTAATGGTTGCTATTAGCAATGATAATGTCATGAATTACCTTTCGTTTCAGACCGATCTGATTTTTCATTATTTCTTATTTCTAACCATCCACATGCTTTTGTCTGACTGAATCTGCAAGGCCTACATACACATGACTGAATTAGTTTACATACAGTATCACACATCGTCAATTTAGGCGTTGGCTGCCACTTGGCAGTTGAATCTAGTCCAAAATAATACTCTAATGTTACCCATTGTAGATCCAACATAAGTCATTAGTCTGAGAGAGCATTGCTCTTTAAGAGGTTTTAGAATGCTCAACACTGCAGGTTAGAGTGTTCACGTCCATTAGGATCACTCAGAGAGCAACGTTGGCCTCAGGAGGTGGCTGATGACATCACAGACTAGTCCTAGATGGGAGAGAGGGCGAGTGGTAGGCAGAAGCAGCGTGCCCTCTTGTACTGTTGGTTGACATCTCAAGTACACAAACCTAATGCTTTACATGTTCCCTTTATTCAATGTATTAAAATTGTATGTATTGAAACTGTAAATTGTTCTTTGTAAGAATATGATACCTTGTCCTCGGGCCCAATTCCATATAAAGGTGAATAAGTAAGTGTGTACAACTACAGGGCAGTAGCTTTGTTTGTCTACTGTACATCAAACACTCATCATGGTGTGTGTTGTTGGGATTCAAGCCTGTCAAACAGCATCATTGTCTATTACGAGTAAGATATTAGTCATTGACAATACATCTACTGTATGTTATAGTATTTCATACCGTACAATAGTGACTTGAATTTGATTTCCAGATATGCACTTAGTGCTAAGTGATAGTAAATAACAAGCCATACTGCAGACCATTTATTGTGAGTGCGATGGCACCTCACATTTTGTTGAGGGCCAAAGTTTCAATTGTCCTATTTTACCCTTTTAAATACATGACTTGAAAATATGTTTATTGTTGAAGGAGATTCCGAAGACAGAATTGTAAGTGTTATAAAGCAATATTTGAATGTGTTACATTAAATGTGAAGAGTAATATAATGCACTAGGTTAAATATACACACACACACATATTTATGTATATTGAGTAAAACCTCATGCTTGCCTCACAAAGATTTAAGTGCACTTTCTGGAAGAGCCTCGTACCACACAAGTCATGACTAGCTTCTTTTGGCAAAAACTGATTTCATATCTTGAGTTGATATATCTTCTCTCACTCTGTCCCAGTCTTTCTTTTCACCTCATATATCAATGTCTTGTGATAGAAAGCCTGTTGCATAGTGTGAAGACTTCTGTCTTCTTACTTCAGAGAGGGTTGCCACGAGAGATAAGTTCACAGAGGATGATCCCGCTCCGTCTCAGTTTGCAGGATAGCACCACAACACATATGCCCACACCAAGGACTGAGTTGAGAACCAATCATCTGGTGTTTAGACCGAAGAGCCAATCAATTGCTTCATATAGCTCTGAGAGCCAATCAAATATGCCATAAACCTTTGAGAGCCAATCAATTCTGCCATTATTGCTTTGAGAGCAAATTAACTATGGTCTATAGGTCCGAGAGCCTATCATTTGGCAGTTTAGATTGCCGAGTCAATCAATTCTAAGCAATATAGCACTAAAAGCTTATCATAAAACGGATGACACCTGAAAGGGCATGGCCAGGTTAGATATTAGGGTTCAAAGGGGTCATGTAGCAGAGGTGCTTTAGATCTTTACTCTTGGGATAATGCTACCTTAAGAGTTGTAAACTAAACTCTAGAAAGTTTAGTTAGAACGTTTTGAAAGTTAGGAGCACCAGTGCGCCAGTTAATTTCAAGCCCTGTTTGGCTAAAGCCAATTCTACAAAGAGGTCACGCACCTGGGATTAAAAGAGAAGACGAAACAAAACTTCATTCATTTACACATTCGCCCTCAACTGGATAGGGTTGTGAATGACTTAAGTGGGCCTAATGGTAAGTTACCCTCAATGTTCTAACCTGTCAAAATGACAGATGTCCCTCAGATTTTTCTGTCATTGTTAAACAACGTTAGTCAATGACGGAAACAATTAGAACTTCTGCAAACAGCATATTCATGGGTTTCAGTCATGTGACTTTTTTATTGCGGCCGCCATCTTGAGGACGAATTCGAACCTCTCCTCGGGTCTCATCAGTGAGAATGGATGGTACTGTCCGGTTGGGTCACACCTTTTGTTTTTTGGGTCACACATTCTGACGGCCTGTGGTACTGGCTCTGTGATGAATCTAAATCAGAAAACATGGGTCATAGGTTAGTGTGAAGGGATGAAATAACTACCCCAAACTATCGTGCAAAGTTTTAACTCCTTTGGGAAGCTGTTACGGTGGGGTCACACATTTTTGTTTTTTGGGTCACACATTCTGACGGCCGTTTTTGGGACATTGTAAAAGGTAATTTATGTATTTGAGATTTGCTGTTATCACAGCCCATGCACAGTAGATAGACGGCATCTTGCAATTCAGTCCATATGATGGTGCCGCGACTACTGTATGACGTCACATGAAACCCATGAATAGCACACAGACACTTCTTTCAGCCGTCACATTTAATCTCAGAGTGTGCTAACACAGCTCCATTGTGCTATTATCATCATCTTCGTGTTTGTCAGACAGACCTGGGCTTCTCCTCTGACCCCCGCCATGAACCATCTATTCCCGGCAACTGATACCGCCTAATTGTGTTTGTCCAGAGAGGAACAGCCGGGAGGATACAGGAGATTGCTTGAGACTTTTATTTTCCAATTCATTTCCGAGGACTAGGGGAGATAAATCGTTCCTCACGTTGACTGAGCAGTTATGACATGTTTGACCTTTGCCAGTGATTTGGAGGTCAAAACCGAGATTTTAATCTGTGTTTAATGTCTTTTGTTTTCATTCAAACATGACTCTGTTCAGATGTGGAGTCGGATGGCCATTAGGAAGAAATACTTTTTTCTGGAACAGGCTAATCTGTAAAGGTTATACTGAAAGAAATGCAAAGTGAATTTCTCACTCTAAGCCATCTATCTTTTTTTACACACTGTTTTGGGTCACTGCTTATTGGTTAAATCTTTTAGTTCACTGCCCTTTTGGCAGTCTGCCATTGGTTGAAAGAGCAGGTTTTACCTGAAACGATTATCCAAGAGACCCAGCCAATCAAGATATGAGATGCCAGCTCGAAATGTCAACTGGCAACTACTATTTCTCCAGATAGCGGATATGTTGACAGAAAGGCATAGTTCCTTGAACTGGTTCCTCCATAGACCAGTTGTCCTGTCGTCTCTGTGGCTGTGCCAGCTTTGTTCTGTGTCACAGCAGTATCTCCTTCTAACACCAGCATGCCCAAGGGGTCTGGGGAAGTGTGTGTGTGTGTGCATATGTGGGGGTGTGTGTATGTACTGTATGTGTGTCAGCCTGTGTATGAGTGTGTGGGGGAAGAAAGGCAGGAGCCCACTGTGGTCTCAGGTGGCCAAGGTGGCAGACAGCCCTCATCTCAGGCCTTCAGACCGGCCTGAACTCTGACATTCCCCTAATGAAGAGTGACATCTAGCCAAGCACCAGGATCGAGATAGAGGTCATCTATGAAATGGGAAATCTGCAAGTGTTGTCTACACCCATGAAGCCATTGAAAGGCAGTTTGTTCTCTCTCTCTCTCTCTCTCTCTCCCTCCCTCTCTCTCCCTCCCTCCTAAATTGTCACCCCATCTAACTCCCAATTCATCTGACAGAAAAATATGAAAATAATAATCTGGTTCAAAGAAATAAAAATGTTTGAAGAAAGCGGGTTGTGCCCAACGCTGTCACCTGTCAATAGTCTGTAAAGGTGTTGATATTAGCACTTCTGACTGCTGACAATTTGAGTTGACTTGAATAGCTGATGTGTATGGCTTGTGGGTACATTGTCTTTGTTAATCTTGTCCATTTGTACATTGAAGGCAGTTGTGTGGTGTGTATTGAATATTGAAGTGTTAATTTTGAACACTTTGATTTTCATTTCAAGAAGCAGCATGTACTGTAGCCTACTGTAGATAGAAATTAGTTAGGGCCTAAGACAAATTTAACAAATAAAGCTCACTGATGTACGACCACGAAAGAGGACACATTGTGATCTGTCACATAAATATGATATAAATCATTAGAGTGCTGAGCCAGAGATCCCAACATCGTCCTCAATACGCTCGAGAATAATTTGATGATCAACAGTGTCCAAAGCAGCACTCAGGTCCAAGAGCTTGCGTCAGAGGCCAGCTGTTAAGTCATTGACTACTTTGTTGAGTGCTGTTTCAGTACAGTGGTGAGAACAAAATCCAGATTGGAAGGATTCATATATTTGATTTGAAGAGAGGTGTCCAGTGAGCCGTTGGACCACAGCTTTTTGAGTAGTTTTGAGAGAAAGGGGATAGTTTTAAGTTGGGGTTTTATGTTTGCTAGTTTAAAAGCTACAGGGATTGACCAGATAAAATTGGGCATCGATGGAGTACTTATAAAGTTTGAAGAAAGGGAGTCGAGAAAGCAGTTGGTGCCTCATGTTCTTGTAGTATAGTGTTAAAGCTCTGATCACTAAACAGTATGAGCAACCTCACATTATTAGCTTTTAATTTAAAATATATATTTTAAGATATTTAACTCAATCGTCTAAAAGATCCTCGTCTTCAAAGACCAGAGAAACAATGTAGATGTTATGAAAAGAGTTTGTCAGAAAGCAGTTACCGTAGCCATTCTCTGCTTTAATAATTACTTGATTAAAAGCGAAGATGACATTAGAGATATTGGTCTAAAATGATTCTCTGCCATTATCTCAATTCAACTGACGTCTGACTTAATGGAACAATTGATAGAACTCAGCTTTTGTGAAGGGTATTGACAGGCAATTTGTCAAGAGCAATTTTTACTCAATTAGTTACTTCACAAAGCAATTCACTATATTTGTCTGTATAACCACAGACAAAGATGACACAAGAACTGGTTTCACAAATAGGCCTATCTTTTGAACTTGAAAAGCTGTAAATTGGTTGTTTATGTTGAGTTGGAAGCTACATGCAGAAAGCTAGAGAGCTAATAATGTTTGTTAGCTATTGGCAAACTTATTTGCATTGTCTGTTTTAGAATAATCAGAGTGAGAGAAGGGCTTTAAAGAAAATGGGACATTTGGTGAAAGTTACACTTTATTAATCTTATTAGAGAAATGTATATTTGGTTGGTTTATGTTAATCATGTTTACTGTCAAAATACAAATATAACCTATTTGAATAAATATTTTTTCTTTTGAAGTTTGTTTTTAGGAAAAAATATAGCTTAAAATTATAAATTGTGTATTTATTTATTTAAAATGTAAGATGTTATTTTTAGGCCATTTTGACCAGCCCTATGTGCAGTATAGATTTCTCATTCCCAGTGCATTAGGAACCAGGTCATGAATGATAAGTGCCATTAAGGGATCAGTGTTGCAGTAAATCAGATCACAGGAAGTGCCCACTACCCTTGCCGAAAGAAAAGGATTTCACCGCAGAGGTAAATGATACCTGAAAAGCGTGGGTCATTCTTTCCATCCTTGTTCATGTCATACTGAAACTCAGCCCAATATTTTGGCATGTGGAGGGTTCTGTGAGTAAGTGCACGTGTGCCTTAAAAATTAAAAAAACGTTAGACGCTTTTTCAGTAAAGGACGTCCTTGTTTTGAAAGCAGAGTGGATGCTGTCACCAAGAGAGGGAGGGCGAGTCACACTCACAGCTGCAGAAACAGGGTGACGAACATAGACTGAGAAGAAATACACACACATGGGTTTGTTATTTAAATGACAGGACAGCTATCGATGTGTGTGTGTGAGTGAATGTGTTTATGTGACTGCATGTGTATGAGAGTTCCACACTTACAACTAAATATGCCTGTGTGTTTTGGTGTGTGTGTGTGTATGTGTGTGTGTGGAGGAAGAGGTAGTTATGTGTGAGTTTGTGTTGGAGGCCATGTTAACATCCAGCCCAAGTTGTGCACCATGTGCTGAGTGATGATGCCACCCAGGTGTCTAGTCAGAGAGATGAACTGATCCATGATTAAAGGTTTTTAACAGCACATTGCGGCCAGGATGCCTGGATCCTTGGATTCCTGTAGTCCTTTCCACTCCATTTGTGGCCTGTCATGTCATCTAATTTCAACACATATACAGTAGTACTGTACACACACACACACACACACCTCAAGCATTTATTAAGAGTAATTGATAAATCATAGGTGCATGGTCAGTGTCTTTCTACAGTGTGAAACAAAAAGTCACAAAAAAATCGATGTGTTCCCATACAATGACTATTGCACCCATCTTGCTGCAGCTTCTTGGTAGAGCAGTCAAATTTAAGACTAAAAAGTCTGCCTCTAGCCCAGCAGAAAGAGGTCCCTTTGTTTCTATGTCATTTAAATAGCATATTTCAGAGTTAGTGTATTGTGTTGTGTACAGGTAAAAAAATCCAATGTACTGCACCTAACCCTATTTTCATTCACATAAAAACTATGTAGAGCAAACATAGGCTAGCAGCATACTTGCTTATTACCCCCACCCCTCCCCCACCCCTCCCTGACAGATTACTATAACAACAAGCGATGGGGAAGCAGAATGATGGGCTGATTGCGAGAGCAGCTTTTCCTGTTCACACCCATTTTAAGAACCTAAATGGCACTGATCAAATCTACTACTTTACAAAAAACGACCTTGCATTTTCGATCTGTGTATCTGTTAACTCGTGAATCATAGACAATGTTCCAGGGTGTAGTGTTTTTTGTTGTTGTTTTTTAATTTTTTGTTATCTTGGGCCGGTGGTGTGCTTGCGCTTACTGTGCAGTTGCCATACTAATCCGACTCAGAAAGAAGGTTTTTCTCGCTAGCGCAAGATGGAGAGAATAATTCCTCGAAAATTAAAGAGATTAGTCTCAAATCCTCCAGCCTTGGCTGCGAGACATCAAATCATGATGATGACATGATCACTCTGAATAAACAATAAACACACTTGGCAGACATTTTTTGCCGTCTTTATCAAATTCTCATTCTTTATGGTAAAGCACTTTTGCCGCTCTAATCTCCTTTTTTCTTTTTAAGCGTTACAAAAGTAAGTTAAGATGTTCCACAAGACGTGTCAAATAAAATAACTACATTGGCCGATGTTTATCCCAGGGCTTTTCTGCACACCCCCATTCTCTTGCAGCACCCTCTTGCATATACAGTACACTATAGAATGTCATCGCCACTCCTCTTCAACTCTGTCAGACATTACTCACTATAAATCTCCCAAAAGACTGCTTTCCCCACCATCTCATGCCAATCAATCACACCACTTTGCAAACCAGTCCTCGTTGACACCTGACTGATGGAAAATCTTGTTGGCTAGTCCCATCCCTCCCTCTCCCCTACCCCCCCCCCATCCCTCCCTATCCTCTAGCTCCCAACCCTCTCCCTCCCCTATCCCCACAGCCTTCCCTCTCCTCTATCCATGTCCCTCGCTTTCCTCTATCCCCATCCACCTTTCTGGTCAGCCCTCCCTCTCCCCTGTCCCTCCCCATTAATTATACATCATACCTACACCTCCTACCACTGTGCGTCCCTCTTAATTACTTCTCCCAATACCTACCCCATACTACAGGACATATGCCTTCATGACCCTCCTCTTACCTCAGACCTTACCTTCCTCGGGGCACTCTCCATCCACAAATGATGGGCCCTCCCTACCACCCCCTCCTCCTTCTTATCCCCCCCACCAACTACACGTGCCACTCCATCCTCCCCTGCAGCGAGTGCCAGGCACCGATCCTCCCCAGAAGCCTTTACCAGCCTGCCAGCCAGTCAGCCAGGTGAGGGCAGAGCATCCGTCAGTGCGGTGTCATCACTAATTACCATATGGCACTCCAAAATGAGGTTTTAATTCCAAGAAAAATAGGAGACCCAGCATTCACGGTGGAGGGCTCGTTTGGAGAGCTGCGCGTCCTACGGTTCTGTCATGATCAAGCTAATGCCTCTGGCGTCACTTATCATTAATCAGATTCCAGAGTACGAAGGGAAATAAATTAACGTTTGGAGCAACTGGAGGAGATCCAAACCTCTGCTTGTGATGGCCAAAGAGGGCTGGGGGATGGCGAAGCTCTCTGTCTTTGAGACAGGGAATTGGAGACAAACACACACTGACACACACTGACACACACGCAAACATAGGGTCTGTATTTGTCACTCTCACCGCACAGACCCTCACTGGCACGGCGCAATGTCAAAGAGCTCATTCCTCGACAGCCATAACGACTCTTGAAAAGTGATTATGGTAATCGCGCAGCCTCAGTCGCAGACGTGCAGAACCCGCAGTCGAGGGACTTTATAGGCAGAGCTTATGCAGACGTCACCATGTGTCTCAAGGTATTGCAGTTTTATTTACCTCCATATGAATTGAATAAATCAAACTGAAAACCCATAACTTGAAACACCTTCTCAAGAAGTTTTATATTTCCATAAAACTTAATGATAAAGATATTTCAGTCCAAATTTAAGATTAAACTTTATGACATACTTACTGCATCTACAGTAGGCTATAAGGTGATTTGAGGTCCAAATAGGAAAATATCACTTTTTATTGCTTTATCCAAGACCACACCCAAGCAAAAGTTAACCAAGTAATTTATTATATCCATAATGATGGCCTGTGGCAAGAGGCATGGGTAATACCAAAGAACACTTTGATTAAAAGGCAATTTACCATTCAAGCTGTAAGAGGTTTGTTTTCAACTGCCCTAACCCCAGGCTCCAGAATTCACTGTCAATGGTTGTTTCTTCAAACAAAATTATGGCAGCATGGTTTTGGTGTTGGTTTTCCCTTTGCCTCCAATAATGCCTAGTACCCCTCTGGCTGCACAAGAAGTGAAATCATACAACAGTACATTACATTTACATTTAGTCATTTAGCAGACCCTCTTATCCAGAGTGACTTACAGTAAGTACAGGGACATTCCCCGAGGCAAGTATAATGAAGTGCATTGCCCAAGGACACAACATCATTTTGCCAGCTGGGGAATCGAACGAGCACCCTTCTGATTACTAACTGATTACTGATTCCCTAACCGCTCAGCCACCTGACTCCGCTGGATACCTGACACACAAGGATGATGTTTTTAGGTAGAAATAGATACGGCCTGGACAATATCACGCCATCAAACAATATTGTGCCGTAAACTGGGTAGATTAGGGGCAGTTCATACTGTGTCTGTCACATCACTTGGAGAATGGTTGGACTGTATAGTTGTCCTGTATTAGGAAGCATCACAAAGATGAGAGGGTTTTGAGAAGTCTCATTAAATAAGAGCTTTCGTTTCATTTATAGCTGCCATCATCTCCTGTTCCAAAAACAGGTCTGCAAAACAACTTTGCAGACATGGAATGAAGAGGACGGCCAGATGGTAACGGGGAGATAACTTGGAAACAGAAAGTACGAAGAAGCAAATCCTGATTCCAGCATGAGTAAAAATAAATACTCTGTCCATGCTTCTTCAGAGAAACTGGTTCCCTTGACGCTGATACGCTCCTCAAGGCTCCACAGTAAAGGCCGTATTCGTCCTATCAGCAGTAGAACCGGTGGCCCTGCAAAGTTGTGGGGTCCAGTACAGGGTTGTTCCTGCCTGGGGGCCTGGTGACCTTGCTGACTGGCGGAGTGGCCCAGTGTAGCTGAGCCAGCAGGCAGTAGCCTGGGCTAGACCACAACAAAGATGATCAGGCTTGGCAGGAAGGAGAATAAAAAGAACAAAAAGGAGATTGTGTTACATGAACACTGGAGGAGCCATGGTCAAAGAGGCCAAAGACTCCTACAGTTTGTGCATCAGTTCAGGGACTCCCTGGAACGTCTGTTTGACAGATGTGTGTTTGTATATGTTTTGGGCCTACTTTTGATATGTTTAGTGTATGTATGCTGGTGAACAGTAACAGGACGGGGTTGATCATTTCCAGTACAGTACCTGTGTTTTTTATTTGTATTCAAACTTACATTTTGGGCTAACTACTAAACTACTTTTTGTTCCCCCCCTCCTCCAAGGACAACCATGGTGTGTAGGGCAGTGCACCGTGTTGACCAGCTCCATCTTAGTCAGGAAATAATTCAGCTAAATGAATCGATGTCCAAAACTACTTTTTTACCTCCTGCATCACCTTTGAATCGTGGGTTTACTCAAAATACAAGAAAACATGAACAAAATACTAAAACTAAGAGTGCCGTTAAAAGTACTTTTTTCGTGTCAGTCTAGAGCGGAGCCTCTGACCGCTGGTCCTTTGAAACCTCCAGAGAATAAAGGAAGGCTACGGCTCCATTCGGACCTCCTTCTCCTATTCAGCTTGCTGTGCAGTCAAAGACACATGTCAAGGCAAATGTAGCATCCTGCTAGTGCAAGACAGTTTGATCTTAAAAGGCCATGACAGCTTTTTTCACACCCCACTTTTAATGTGGGCTGATGGTACAGTGGAGGTTCTTATTTCACAGCGGGTGTGTGAAGGGAGCACTGTTACATCATCGCTCAGAGCTACGCCTCTGATGCTACGACAGGGAGATGACTCGGGAGAGTCATGGAGAAATATGTATTCTGCGCGTCAATGAATTATTCACATTAGCCGGTTGATCAAAGTGCTACATGCAGAGGAACTTGTCTGCCGTCTGGGGCCTGGAGTTTCATGCGTGCGCTCTGTGGGAACTGAACCCCAGTCTGTGTCCTACCAGGCACATGTGTCTACCTTTAGACAGACATAACACAAGATTTGTTTAAGAAGTAATCCATCCAAAGGCTGTACTTTGATGGAATCGAACTCGAGACACTTACATTACAGACTTGGTTGATCATCATCACCTTCATCATTACATTACATTATTCCCTTGTATGGAATGTATTTTTTTTTAACTTCACACTCTGTCTTCATACAAACTGTACTGTGGAACATCAGTCTCCTTCCTGAACCCTGTATCTCGAAACTACCTCCAGCCACAAGATCCCATGGTACATGCATTGATATGAGAGGATTGTATACGTGTTGACAGCAGAGCAATCAACTGCCATTGTGGCTAGAATCATACGTTGCCCTTAATTCAAAATAAATGATGGGGGTATAGGGGCTTGGAGTTGACTTATGAGGAGGATGTGTCTGCTCCATTACTATGTTATGCTACAGTACAACTAGTGCCTGAAGTGTGTCTTTGGAGGTTTGGGGAGACTTGCCGAACTATGATGAAACAATGTTCATTTATTTAAAATAACTCTTTTAAATTGTTTAAATGCCAACCCTTGGGATTGGGGTTGAGTGGGGGGGGGTTCTAAAAACCAAAAAACATTAGATCTTAGCCTGGTTTATAACATCGTAGCTGTTTCTGTCTTTTTCACAGAACCTCCACCGGTCTGGATGAGTTTGAGACGGAGAGAGCGGAACAGGAGGCGACAGGAGAGACAATCTGGGAGGGTGGAGAGTGGTGGTGGTGATTATCTCATGGACAGGCTCGGAGATAGGATCCGTTCCTGGCTGGTACTCAAGAACGGAGAAGATCTGATTTGTGAAATCGAAAGTCCAAACGGCTGCCTGTTGTTTGCACTGCCTCCTCGGTGTCTTGTGTTATTTCAGCACTGCTTCATAATCTGATGAGGCAGTAAAGATAATCTCATTTTAACTCCCAAGGTTGTTATTATAGCTTCTAAGCATCTCTTCATGTTGACTAATATTATTATACAGCTGCCTTATTATCATGGCTGACGTTTGAGAGTATTTAATAATGCGTATTTATGGTCATGTGAACTTTTAGCTTTACATTCACACTTAGCTGATTTAGAACGAAGTGGAATAGGCCTTTCTCTAAAATTGAACTGCATGCTGTATGCATGGCTCAAGTTAGACTCTTCAGCCAAAATAAAAGCAGTTTTAGGAGTGAATATTGATGGACCGTTGTAAAGAAAAGGGAAAGGAATGATGGAGGTAGACAAAGGAAGGCAGGAAAACAAAAGGAGAAAAAGGATTCACATCGCACTTAGTGCGGAATGCTAAATTGTTAAAGCATGCACTGTGTCATTTTGTTAAAGTATTTTGTAAGTTAGCAAGACATTTGTTTTTGTTGTCAAGATCAGATTCGTCTTCCACCTCTGAGCCGTCCTTGACGAAAGCTGCTCCAAAGAATAGCAGGGATGTTTGTTTGTTTGTTTGAAGACATTTACATTTAGTCATTTAGCAGACGCTCTTATCCAGAGCGACTTACAGTAAGTACAGGGACATTTCCGCCCAAGGCAAGTAGGGTGAAGTGCCTAACCGGCAACCTTCTGATTAATAGCCTGATTCCCTAACCGCTCAGCCACCTGACCCTGCTGTAGTAGCAGTAGTAAAACGTTTTGAAAGGTTGAAAAAAAGTTTGATGAACCTTTCAAAAAATTTTCACATACGGTGATGTGGATGTGAGTTTTCAGTAGTATCAATGTGTGTGAACGTTTCATATGTGTATGTGTTTCATATGTGTTTGAGTAAGGACAGTCTGAATTATTTCCTAAATATTATGCACCTAATGAAGTTCCTTCTCTCATTCACTTTGCTGAAAGACTGCCAGTTTGTGAATTTTGAGTTTGTGACCTTATTTAAAATCCGGTGCTTTGCCACCACAGTGTACACTTAAAAGACCCATGATTAAAAGATAGGCAGTGTTGCAGACTTAAATGTCATAATGCATCTCAGTCATTTTCCAGCTCTAGGGGTTTGGCTGTTTGTTGGCAGAGAAGCTATTAATACAGTCATCCCTTCACTGTTTCAAGTCCCTCTGTTTAAAAAGTGTCTTGCTGTACACGGTTCCATTCATAAAAGAATGATAGACAAAAGTTTCTCAGCTACTGAGTAATGGTAGTAACAGTCCTATGTCGTGCCATTGATTAACTACTGAAGTATATGAAAGATAAAAGTGCGGTTACATTTACAAACTGTATTAAAGTTATTGCCAAATGAAGCATTGTAAAGTGTGCGGTCTGGGGCAATATAATTGGCATGCAGACTCCAAGCAAGGGCAAGGGCTGGCTTGATAAATCTCTGCGGCGGTTCCGATTGTTTATTTAATTGAATGACTAACCAGCTTGGTAATCTGGGATGACATAATTAATTACAGTCAATTAGGTAAACAGATGGTTGACACTGTAGAGAGGAAATAAGGAACTTTATTAGTTACACATCTTGAGTAAGGTTTAGAATTTCACGAAAAGGGACCGAGAGTCCACGTCATTGTTTCAAAACACCGTAGCAAAACCTCAAGCTTTTTCATAGCAGCCCAATCAGTGACTGGATTCCCAAGCTTTAGCTTAGCGCAGTCATGCATCATGAAGCCAGATGAGTCTGGGTTCATTTAGTGTCTAGAACACACTGGTCTTGTCCTGTAAAAGAATGTAATGTGGAAATGTTTCAGACTGTGAAGGTCATACATGTCTGGCTCCAAAACCCCTTCCTAATACGATACAAAGTCATGTTATAACCCTGATGCATAATCAATAGTGTAGCACTCACCAAATGGGATTTTAAGTTTTACCAAGGTACTCTCTTACCTAATGCATTATCTCTGAGATACACTTTCCTGCTGACTTACAGTCATAATGAAAATGGTGCATAAGAGAGCTTGGCGTGGTAAATCAATTGATTATAGCTGGGAGGAAGGAAAGACTGGATGATGCTCTGAAGGAGAAATGAAGGGCAAGGTCTTGAAAGTGATCCATCTTATTGTTTGACTCACAATACATTACGTCAGTATGTTTAGTATGCATATAATACTAGGCTATGTTACACAAACATACATGACTGTGCACTTGCGCTGTAGATATTTACGGGCGACAGTACATGCCACATAGATGCAAACTGTTGCAATTCAAGTGTGATTTGGCAAATTCAGATTATGGAAAGGAGAGTACACACACGAACACACTTTCCTATTGATCTTTTTTATTTTCTGCATGAGAGTCTGTCAGATTGAGATCTGTCCTTGAGGCAGAGCTGCAGTCAAATAAGAGAGGGGTGTATCAACAGACTTCCATATCAAATACCATCATTAAACTAACATTTGAAATATTTTGTTCAGCCTCAGATCAAATTAAATGGCTTACAGTTTCCATTTTAGCCAAACCATAAACGAAGGCTGAGGTGACAGGCATTAATACACTTGAGGTGTAATTAACTTTTCTCAATCAGTAATGGATGATATGTACTCACAAGTGACGTTTTTGTAATGTAAGCCAGCCATTGAAGCAAGTTACTGAAAACAACGAGCACAACAGCTCAGGTACAATGTAAACACCACATATTGATTAAAGCCTCTTTTATCTGTTGACAAAAACGAGCGAGACCTGTGGCAGTTTAACTGAATCTCGGCAAGATCATGTGATCAGTGTCTCTGACAGGTCTCATGGGGTCACTGGTCACATGACATGTTCTGGAAAACTGCCTTCTTAGCAAAGATGACAAGATCAAAGAGTGGTTCATAGTTCAGAAGGAGAAGAAGTTTCATCCTGGAAAACGATAGGACAGATTAGAACAAGGATTGAAGCACCATAACTATCCAATTGCTAATGGCCAAATCGCTCAACTAGTTCCATAATAGTATGACCTGCAGAATTCTTTCCTCAACTCGGCCCTATTACAGAGTTTTCTTTTCAGTTCTAAGTAGGTCAGAGAGGGCCGGAGGTTAAAACAGTTGCAGCACTTGCTGTGCAAGATTTATTTTAAGGGGAGAATAAAAAGCTGTATGTGCCATAATATTAAATTGATTTTTTGACAAAAGGAAAGTGGGCGCAGTCAGATGTTCTATGAATTGATAGTTTGAAGAATATGTGAATGAGTTTTTCCATGTTCAGAAGCCCCAAGGATGTGTATTCTAACATTTAGCCAAAATGTTAAGTATGTTTACATGAAAGTGGAGGCCGACAAAGAGTACTTCACTTCCAGGTGGCCCAGCCTTTGAAAAATTCATTTTACATAATCAGCCTGAATCAGAACAAAAAAATGCCTAGAGGAGCTAAAGGCACTTTATGGACGAATGAAAGGTTCTTTCTTTCTAGACGGAACATTACCTGAGCAGTAATTGAAAGAAAATAAAAAGGTGGTCTTTTCCTGAAAAGCAGTGAATGCCATAGAAATGCACAAGGCCACACCAACAATACAAACCATTGTATTTACTATCAGGCTAGCTCAGAGTAGTTAGCCTCTGACTAATGCTTGCTGGTCAGTGTCTGACATTCACAGTGCCAGGTAATCAATGCCAGGGCCCCCTCATTAGCATTCAAATTGAAGGGACAGACTATTGTGAATGAAGCGCATGGAATCATTCTAATTATAGGAAGTGTAATCATTCTTGGTGGCTCAGGCAACATGTCATCAATTAATTCAAACAATTTTAATTAACATGATAAACATTTAAATTGGCTCAGGGAGATTCATATTGTGTTGCCTTTTTTTTGGTGCTTTTTCTCACAGATCTCCTGGCGCCAAGGATTAGGCCTACCTCCTGCGAATACCACCCGCAATTGCCGCGCACGGTAATTGGAGCATTTAGCACTACCGACTGGCCCCTCCTGTTGATTTCTATTTTAAGTCCCGTTCCCTCCGACTGGCTCCGGGCTCCGAACCAAAAAGTGCGGGTCTTGTTCTGACTGTGCGCTATCCTTTGTGCTCATGCATTTGTGTCCAATTACATTTGTGTCCGGACTCTGGAGAGGGTGATCTGTCCGAGCCAGTTTCGTCCCATTCATGAAATATCTTCATTGATTGTCATTTGTTTACTGTAAAGCCAATTGTGTTCTTGCTCCATTGCTTCCAGTAATACTACAGAAAGCCGGGGCTATTAAAGGGCGGGTTTGACAGAAGTCAGAGGAAGAGCTCCATTGAATTGAGCCACAAAAGATGAATGAGACAGGGTTTATTTGTGTGTATAATAAGGTTACCCATTTTAGGACGGGTCTCTCTGGATAGAATACAAGCTTAATGTAGTTATTGTACATAACACTACTTGATGTATACAATGCATCATCCTAACTGTGTAGTTTAGGTCCTGGCTTACTTGATGTCCAGTCGGGGATTTTAAACCAACTTCGGGAGCAGTACTTTACATGATCTACTGGTACATGATTTCAGTGTAACAGAAAACGATTTAGACATTTTAATCTGTATTACTGAGGCATACACTTGCTGAAGCCACATCCACACAATTAGTTTTTGCAGGTTAATTTCGTTTGATCGCTGTTACATTCCCCAAACAGCATGGGGAGTTTGGTGGGAAGAATGCATTTGGAGGTGGTTTAAAGGTTCAGCAAAGGACGAGGTACCCTGCATTTAACTTGTTTTGAAGTGGCAGTGTACATTGCTGAGATACAATTCTCATGTGAATATGTCAATCTGTGATCGGTGCACTTTTCTCACTAAAGAGACCAAGGCCCATGAATAGCTCACAAGGATTTTGATCCCAGAAGGGCTAAATAAAAGATTAGTCTCTTGCTAAAAGAGACAGGCTGAGTTTATGGCAGTGTGCAGCTTAATCAAAATTTAATTGTTTGTTGCCAAGACAAACTCTAGAGAGATATAGCAGAGCAAAAGCTTTGGATGAGAGTAGGGGCAATTTGTCTTCTCTGTGTTAGCAAAACTTGGCTTGTCACTCTCTGTCCTGCATCTCGACCCGGCTGGCTGTCTCGTTGTTCGTCATGTAGCAAGCCCTAACTGAGCACATGGCTGGGGCCGGTACAGGAGAGGTCGGATATGTGCCGGTGAGATAACATCTCAGCTGTCTCCAGAAGTTATGTTTTGCAGCAGTTTGGCAGGGCGCTGTGTTCCTGCGTACACCATGCCACATTCAAATGTCTGGCCAGCAGCGCAACCAAACACGCTGAATTGGCAGATTTTCACAAAGCATTATGTAATGTTGGGGGAAAGCTCAAAAGGAACACCACAAACCCTTACTCATCGTTTTTCATCACCCCTCTGAGCAATTCTAGACAGTGTCTGGTCATACATCTGCAGTTTCTTCATAATTTGTTTTACAATTTTATTTTATTTCTATCTTAACGGTTTAATATAACTGTGTGATGACTGTTTTGGTAGTGTTTTTGCAGTTAGGGGTAAGGAGTTTGTCTAGGACTATGATGAGGAGCTCATGGGTTCAGACCTCCAGATACAGCTCTATGGAGAGCAACAGCTTCAACACTGTCAATGCACGGGTTAAGCAGGGGCAAGAACCAATACAACTTTTCGAATAAACTTTGCTTTGGAAAACAACTGCAAAGTTCGTGCACAAAATCTCCATGCACACTAAACCAAAACAACTTCCATTATTCAGGAAAAAACCCATATCTTTATAATATTCCTCTTTTGAGAGTACTGAGGTGATTTCACAAACACTCGCATAAACATGCGGTCAACTCATTGCTATTCTTCTGGAATATTCCTGCCATTGAAGGCAGCATTTTCAAAACATCTGCATGGCCAATCTCGTCAGCAGTGTTGTTCAGAGCAGCAGGGCCGACTGCCGTTTTGTGCACAGGTTCAGATAAAGTGTTCAGGAAGGCGTGAAGAGGAGCTGGGCCAGGCCAGGGCTTTTTGGTATTCAGTTGGCAAAATCTCTCACAACACACACTCTTAATGGCCAATTATTCACAGGCTGGGTCAAAAGGAGGACAGCCACACTTTAATGCTCAACACTGTAATTAATTGTTAAGAGTTGACATTATGGATGATACCTGCACACTTTGTCTGGGCACATGAACCATACCCAGGTAACTAATGGTCAGGCTTTATTCTAACCTCTGATAAACGTTTTTCTAATGCATCATTTACCCAATACGAGACAATGATCTCACACTCCTTTTAATGTGTGGCCTTGGGGGAAATTACAAATGTATATGCCATCAGTAGTGATAAGATTGTTATAAATGACAGATTCTTTCCTGGTGTTGCATATTTGTATGGCTTTCTTTGAATGATACATGTGGACCTCAACCGTTTATGGTTCAATGCAATCCCATATTTATTAGGTCTAGAATGGAAAGATTGGTTTGGCAGTGAATAATGGCTCCTCCTCTACAAATCTCCTGGGCGCTGGCAAAAGGATCCCCTGATTCATTTATTTAACATGGAACATTAATGAATTAAGTTTCTGGCCGCTGTACTCACTGCAGAGCTGATCATGAAAAATTCATGGCCAGGAGGAGTAAATCTGACACCACTTGGAAAAGGGGACGGAAAGGAGAGGAGCAGATCAGAAAGGTGGGGAGAGGAGAAGAGGAGAGGAGGGGATCAGAAAGGTGGGGAGAAGAGGAGAGGAGGGGATCAGAAAGGTGGAGAGAAGAGGAGAGGAGGGGATCAGAAAGGTGGGGAGAAAAGGAGGAGGGGTGGAGGAACTGTGGTTCAGAATGGGTTTTGATTTAATCATCAGTGGCATTATGCTTTGTGTAAGGACAAATGCCAAACATGAGCTAAATACACCATCAAGTGTGTATTTAGCACTCAGACAAGTAGTGCAAGGCAGTAAACACAATCCAGTGTTTGTGTTCCATGCGATCTCTATACATCCAGTATCTACGTGAGTTCAGCGAGGTAGGCCCGTAACGTGTGCGCTCTGTGATTATGCCAAGTGAAATCGTCCTGTTCCACATTTGCCACCAGCTGGTGATTCCACACTGACTGCTGTGTCTGATGCCTGGGCTCATCTCGTATGCATCCTCGCCTGCCTTCCCAGTCAGAGCGGAAAGCACACATGCTTTTGAGGTAAAAACAACCTCTTCTGGGAGAAGAAGACATACTTCTCGTGAGATGCAGGACTTTTAAGTGAAAAATATATAATGTCCCAACAGAAACCAATATATCTTTGTTGCCACGGTTCTTTGAACTCTATAATTGTATTCTCTTCTCTAAACAAACTCACCCTAGGTGACTATAGTGACCAAGAAGAAAGAAAACTGTTGGTATTATTCCAAACCAGCAGCATATTTGCGATCCTAAGCAGTCAAATGTTTTAATGAGTCTCCATGAGATAATTGCCTTAAGAGGGAGGTAGGTGCATATCAGGCAATGCTCTGACCTACAGTACCCTAAGTGCTTAAGTGTCTGCAGAAATGTCAAGCTAATTTAATGTAAATGTCTTGAACGGATGTTGTAAGCATTGTTGCAGTCAAACTCAATGAAGCATAGGCAAAGTACAGTACATGAAACGATTTCAAATACTGTTAAGCTTCAGTGGAACATAATCAGTCTGACCTTCGGATGACATCTGACAGCCTGCAGGCTAAAACCAGGATCCCTCTCTCATCTCGTATCATCTCCAAGACGGCTGAAACATAGCCTGCCTGCAATGTGATATGGGACCTATTATGGAACACTATTTGTCCTTCATCAAGTCATCATTTATTGCGCAAGTGAATTGAAAACCGTTGTATGTACCGGCTTCCCGATAAATTAGCATCAGTGTTCAGTCATTTAGAACGTTCTGTGATGGAACTCTGATGAGGTGTACTGAAGGCATGTCATGGGGGAAGATAATGGAGAAAAGCAGATTAGAGCTCATACTCTAGCAGCGCTGGCTGGAGCTTCTGGAAGATATACATTCCCACATGTGACATTTTGTCTCACAGAGAGGAGACAGCCATGAGATGGGGGACAGAGATGAGCAAAGTGAAACCACATGGAGAATTTGTTTGGGGCGTGGTTGGAACGCCGAGGCGGTGATTACACAGTGGAGTAATGAAGTGAAAAGGCCAGCTCGACACACACGCTTCTTGGAGGAGAGATGAGAACACCCGAGCGGCTATGACCCGTGTAATGAGCATGCCCCAAGCAATGTAAACACACACTGACAGACACACACACAAATTGCCAACACACACACTCATGCTTAGACACACACACACACAAAGTGCCAACACACACACTCACACACTGGACACACACACACAAAGTGCCAACACACACACACACACACACGCACACACACACAAAAGAGACATACTGCAGCAAACCCTCGGAAATACCCTGTGTGGGAGCACTGCCTCACTGGGAGCTCTATCCGGCAGACCTATACACACTCTCCACCCTATAGGGTAATTATGGGATGTGACCAGAGGCTATATGCAGCAGTCTGCCAAAGCCCTTAGGGAGGAGACAGTGGAATGGTATTACAGACTGTAGAGCTGGTTGTCTTTCCATATTGTTGGTTGTAAAGGTGATTCTGCTCCAAGCTCCGATAATCAAGTTGACAGTGTAAATGTTATGGTCAAGTGGACCTCAGACCAAGGATGTCCTCGTGGATGTCCTCGTGTTCTGGTGGGAGACCTCCCCTGTGGAAAAATCATTTTTCAACTGCTTTACGACACCCCAATCTTTTTGTAGTGAAGCAGAAAGGCACCCCACAGAGGGAGACGGGTGGGTAATCAGGACGGACAGATAATGAGCCAGGCACAATGAGTGACTGGCTTTAATCACCACTTTCCTCACTGGCCACACACACACACACACACTTACAACTTCTCCAAGTACCTGTCCCAGATTGCTCTTATTTGAGAAAATACGACCGAACTCTATTGTTTTGCTAATAAATGGGTGGTTCCTTTTTCCTTTTCTTGGATGTCGAGGCTAAATGGAGTGAGGTAGATCAATTATCGCGTATTGTTTCCGGCATGAATGATCTCTGATTAGACTGAGAGAGCGTCTCTGCCAAACATTCTGACAGTGCAGACGTTCATTTTCTGCATTCTCTCCCTCATCCCCTCTCCACTCCTCTCCTCTCTTTCACTCCTTCACATTCTCTCTTTAATGTGGAAGAAGCCGAGGAAGGAAAGAAAATTCTCACACGAAGGGGGAGCTATTTAGTATTCAGGAAAAGAAAGAGTTATTTCTGAAGGGTTGCGAGAACACATTTAATATCCAAACATTTCTCTTTTTTTACATTATTTACACCTATACAGTACTATGGGCTTTACTATTCATGGACCCAGTTTTTCCCCCTAATAAATCATTATGCATGATGTGTCACCCAGTCAATGGCTGGTGGGGCGAGAAGGCGGATAGAACCGAGGGAGGAGGGCGGAGGTAGTGACTCGAGTGACTCCCCGGCAGATCCCTGTTCCCTGAGCCCAACCTGGCACTGAGCCACCGCCCAGAGCAAAAGCACCTATTGATGCCTGAAAAACTCCCACAGTCCTCCGCTTCCTGTGAGCACAATGCCCTCAGAGACTCTTGCTCCCCACTCACAAGAAGCTTCAAACAGGAGAGTACGCAACCGTTGGCTCTCGCTAACTCTCTCTTTTTCTTGCTAACTCTCCATTTCTCGCCTTCTCTCTTGCTAGCTCTCCGTCTCTCTCTCTCTCTCTCGCTCTATTGGTTGCTCACTCTTTATCTGAATTTGGATCAGACAGTGCAGAAAATATAGACCTACACACAGTGTGGGACTGAACCAGAAAATTACATTGGAGGCTTATTGACGTGGGTTGAGAGAATTGAGCTGTGTGTGTGTGTGCGTACGTGCTTGTGTATATGTGTGTGTGTGCGTGTGCGTGTGCTTGTGTATATGTGGATGTGGGGTGTGTTACTGGGTGTGTGACAGGGGCAGATTGCTGCGTTTGGCCTGGCTCCAATTGTTCAGAGAAAAATCTAATGAAATAGGCATGCCCAAGGTGTGTGTGCAAGCTTTGTAAATGGTACCATCTGTCAAAGTGTACCGTCACCATGGGAAGCTGCCAGGCAGGAACAGGTGAGCCTGTTACATGTGTTATCATGGAACTGTATTTGTGTAGAAGAGACATTTATGACAACTGTAATAGATTAAGGAGAATATAGATCCACTATGCTAGTTTTGCTGTCACAATATCGTTCATATTTTACAAGTCTGAATGTGAAAAACAATTTAAGGTCATTGACAATTGACATGCATGTATGATTTATTTATTTAGTCAGAATAGATATAACTAAACTAATAAAATGAACCTAAGAGAAGGGGACAGATAGACAGAACAAAGATGAGTGCAGAAAAGATCACCATGGGAACCAGAGTGGCTGAGTCTCATGCACGCCTGCGGTGAAGGCAGCAGGCCACCCGCTCCAATCAGACGCCAGAATCTTCCCCGTGTGTGTTTGTGTGTGTACAATGTGTGTACGTGCGCATGCGTACGTGCACGTGTGTGCGTCTTGTCTTCAGCAGATGGGAGCACTGAGAATGCCATGGCTCTCTACTGCTTCAACTCCTCGTCTCTCTCGTTCCTTCTCCGATCCCCTCTCCCTCGGCACCAGACTCGTACTCTTCGATACCATTTCTGACCCCAGAGAAATATTTGCGTCGTGCATAATTTAGAGCACACTGTTCACCTGTATGCAGTACACCCATTGGAAGTGTCCCGGAATGTGTCAAGTATAAGATAAATCAAAATCTCTTCAAGTATTTCATCAATGTTCTGTATTAAGCCCAGGTACCCAGGCACAACACACCCCAGCTCAGCACCAGAGCCCTGATAAAGCCTGGGTTCTGAATGGAAACTGCTTATCTAGCAGCCAATGTGGGATTCCATCAGAGTGTTGAAAGGAGCGCTTAAATAGCTATGCAAGGAGATGGCAAAATAAATGACTGACAGTAAAATTGGTCCTGTGAAAAGCGTCAAATGTAAAAATGTGATTTGAGGGAAAGAGTTTTTCCGTGCCTTGGACAGTGGTCGGTCATGGACAGGAGAGCCGAGTAAAATGGTTGTGAATGTTGACCCTGCTCTGAGACAAGCGCTGAAGACTCCAGAGTCAAATCAAGCCAGTCTACAAGATGTCATATTAACATTTCAGTGGTGGAGTTCAAATTGGCATACACAGTTTTACCCTCCAGTGTCTGATAATGTATTGTAATTACTCATCCTTTCCTAAAAAACGGAATACAAACAAGATGTGTAAACTTACTGTGCTATACAGATAAGAACTTCTTTCAGGGTACAGTGTACTCTTTGTCTATTTTTGGCACACTACATGGAGCGCTTATTCTTATCAACACCCCCACAACCTCCCCAACTAGTCATCTCTGTGTTTTTAGTTCAACTTCTTTGGGTATGGCCAAACGCCCTTGTCCAGATCAGAAAGTTTGGAGAGTTGAATTCTTGGGGAGTGCTTAGCACGCAGTGGTGGCGAGAGAGAGAGAGGAAGTCGACAAACTTGAAAGAGATTTTCACAGAGTCCTCGCTCCAGCCAGGGGGTACAGTGTCAGAGACATGCCGCGTGTCACACTCTGCCCCTCAATATTTCATGCAGCTTTTTCCCCACTCCATAGTAGTTAACGACGACAGAATCCTTTGAACATTCCTTTTGCAGTGCTGCCGGTTCACAAAGTAGCCGTGGCCACTGTGCTCAGTGTCAAAGATTGTGTCACAACATAAACCTCATGTACTGTCCAAAAACACCAAAGACGTTTAAAGAAATCCTTCAGTTGTACTGGATTACCAACGTTTCTCCTGCTATCCGTGCAAGCTTACTGTGGCCCTTTTCTCAAAGGCATCTTGCTGGGCCAGTGTGCAAGTGGAGTTAAGCAAAGTTGCCACGCTCAGACTCCGACAGTGTGGAGAAAAACAGCTAGTAGCTTTCAGAGACCTGGAAAGAGCCGGAAGCAGGAAACAGACACACACACGAGACATTCCGAGAACATTTGAAAAAGGCTCCGAAAAAGAGCAAGACCCAGTTACAAAACAACCCAGAGGAAGTTAGAAAGATTGATCATAGGCAGAGATGTATTGAAAAAGAGAATAAGGGAGACACGAAAGGAGCAGGGCAGAGAAGGGAAGGGAGTGAAAGAGATTTGGAAACGCAGAGACGAGAGAGGGAGAGATGTTGGCCTACCGAGGGCTGGAGGGCCTGCGGTGACCACATCACAGCCTCTCCTGCTCCATCTCCCCAGGCTAACTAACCACTCTCCTTTAGAACATTCCCACACATGAGAGCTTTGATGATGGTTCCAAACCTTCTAATCTCTCTCAATGGGTCTGCATGGGCGAGCAACTGGTGAAACAAAGACAGTACAGTGCATGTACAAAAATATATATATACTGTATATGTATTTCCAAGAAAAGATAACATAGAACAAAATAATTGTTTCAGGCTGTAGCATCTTTAAAGATGTGCATTACCACATAGAAAAATCAAGAAGAATGGAGGGAGGGAAAGTGATAAATAGGACAAAGAAAGAGAAAAGTGCCATGTTACCACCCTTATAATACCTACTTTATCACACAAACACAGTAGGCTAGAAAAATCACTTAATATGCAAATAGTCCTGTATTATCCCATTGACAAATGAAGGCATCCAGCCACTGGGGAGATCAACAAATGGGATGGATGCTCATGCTGTCTCTGTAAATGTCTTCCAATTGCAGCCATCTACAACAATATCTGAATATCGTATCAAACAGGAAACTGCAGGAGTTATGAGCCAATCAAAATAAAGAGTCTGGGTAGTATCTTTCATCTCAGTGGTTGACTAATTACAGACAACTGACTGTTCCCGCTTACTTTTTGTGTCCAAGGCTTTTAACTTTGCTATTACATAATTATAGTAACAGTTTTGCATCGTATTTTTAGTTTAACCTGCAGTATATCCCTTCATCGACAACATTCATTAACAGTAACAATATTGGAATACATTATAAAAAATACCTCCATTTAGGTATTTCTCCGTTAAAAGAGAGTAGTGAGTAAACACACACACACAATTCCCCTGGTCCCTCAGACATGCAGACCAGCTAGCTGGGTACACTAGCTAGTGTGAATGATCAGCTCCTAACCTATGTTGCCACTGAGTTGATTACATTCTCAGACAGTTGCCTCAGGGGAGTCTCTCTGCACACTTGCTGACAAGCACAGGCTATCCCCTGTGTCTCTCCCCCCTCACCCCCCACTTCCCAGGGATATGCTGACTATTCACCCTGCCTGGCTGACATTCAACCACGTGTGAGGCTGGGAAAGTAGGGGAGAGGGATGGAAATAATGAGGAAGGCAAGACAGGATAGCCCCAAAAATGAATACACTCATCAAAATGGCGAACTGCAAACTGGGGGTAATTAGAAAATCATCTAGATGCAGTACGTCCTGTCAATCCCCATACGTAAGACCCCTCCCTCCCCCCTCCCATCCACCCCCCCTTTCTCCACCACAAACACACACACCCCTCTTTATCCTCTGACAAAATGGGTCAGTGACACAGCCCCAGATACCTAACAGTACTTACACAGCCTAAAATGCAGAAAGGATACCGTGTGACACCACTGTGGAACTACTGAGTCTGGAGGCGCCGTCTGTGGCCTTCAGAAGTGTTACTGCCTGGAGAAGCTCATTATCTCTGCTTCTGAGAGCATAGCCTGCAGGTAAGCTGGCTTTAAGATAAGAAGAATCAGGCATCGAAGAAATCAACATGATTTTTTCCCCATATATATTTCAAAAAGCTGTATCTTTCTCAGACGCTGCCAGTATATCGAAGACATCAAAGGCCAAAACAACACCAATTAACATCTTTATAACAATGACGATGGATTTTAGAACCGAGACACTGAGAAATGTAGTCACAATAGGAGTCTTTTCAACTGCATTCAACAAAAATAAAGACTTTTCTCTATGCAAAGACAGACTTTTTGGGGGCATTTCTGCTTTGTTGGGACAGGCAAGTGAAGAGCGACAGGACATGTTAGTGAGAGAGCCAGAGGGCAACATGCAGGGAATGGCCCGGGCTGGATTTGAACACAGACCACACCGGTAAGTCCCTAGCATACATAGTACAAGCACTTATCTGGTGAGCCAAAAAGAAACGAATGTTGAAACTAATGAAACCTTAACTTGACCTTAAATGTGGAGTTCTAGATGTCATAATGATTGGGGGGGGAAACTGCAATATAACTAACAGACCCAGACTGCTGCTGGCGGGTATGAAGAATTTGAATAAAACATTAGAATTGAGAAATGCCACCCCGACTCATGTTAAGAAAAAAATAAGAAAATGACCTCTGAAGTGGGTGGCTCGCTGACCCCTACCTGACCCCCTTTCACAGTCACACTTAATTTTGAGAAGCTTCTATGAATATTGTAAAGATGGTAAACTAATTGCCGACACATTTTCAAGGTTCCATCAACAAAACCTGACCCTTGGCCTGGACCTTCAAGTTGTTGCATTTCAACAGAATTGGAGTTGATGGTTTTAAGGACCATAAATAATCTGTATGCGCCTTGTCAAATAGCAGAGAGTTGCCTTATTATCTATAGGGACTAACTGAAGCTAAGTGTAGACCCTGTCTCTAATTGTTCTGCACTGGGAGCACATACTCTGGATCACTATACACAACAGAAATAAGTGAGGTGGAACTTAGATAATCACAAAATCAATGGAGCTCCACTTATCAGTGAATCAGAAGAGTCGTTTGGGGACCACAGCCTTGCATAATTCTCCCTCTAACTGATTGTGTCTACACAGGAAACCCAGATAAATTAACTTCTGCAGCAACAACAATTTTGGATAATTGCTGGCATTGATAAGGGGCTTTAGCTCAAACACATCTGCTGAAGAAACCCATCGTCTCACTACCATGGAGAACTAATCAGAATATTGGAATGTGCCTTTGCATACATCAATACTAATGCTAAACAATCACATTTAAAGTGCTGGTACAACCAATATCTGTAGACATGTGTTTAAAGCATAATGTACTTATGTGCTAGTAGCCAAAATGTAATGACATATTATATGTGTTAGAAATGTTAATGGTTAGAAAGTTTTTGTAATCCTGTTTTGAAAGTAGTTTTTTTTATTCAAGGAGTGCATTCATTTGAGGGTTGATTCATTCTTTTTTGGTTATGAAGATTTATATCACTGGTCATTATGTTCTCTGCATTCATGGGTTACTAGAAATTTTGAAATAAAACTGAATGATTTACCTCTTTTACCCGTACAGCAGAAGCATTACATTTAAATGAGGCAATTTTCTGAATTAAATGAGCCTTTCAGTGAAGGGTTACATTTGTAACACCTAAAGTCGATTGGTGTCAGGGGTGCATATGTGCACATAACTGCTTATCAATTTGTATGGAGTAAAAAAAAAGAGGAAATACCTCAAATAACTAAACAACACCTCAGTTGAGACGCACAATATTGTGGCCATGCAGAGACCGTAGATGCAGCCTACTTGAGTTTAAGCCTTAACCTTGTGGCGTTAGATGCCGGCCCATCAACTTTAATGACATTATATAACCAACAATCTCCCCTGTGAGGCCACTGATGGGAGGGGAGAGGAGGGTTAGGTGGAGTGGGGGTGCTACTATTAAAGTTTGAGGCTGGAACCAGATTTTGCCTCTGAGGGAAAGATTGACTAAGACTTTGATCATCCTATGTAGTGCTGGCATGATCCACATGTAAAAAATGGTTTCTAAAGTATTCACAAGTCCAATCCCTCCACTGTAGCAGATCTTCTTCACTACTTTTGTTCAACGTTGAAAACGGCAAAACCCTACTTCAAATATGTGCATATCAATTTTGGAATGAAGATATACAGATAGAACACATCCCTTAACTCAGATAGCAAGAAATTGGAAAAATATGAATCTTTCAGGTTAACTACAAAAGCCCCACTCCATTACAGCCTGCACAAACGTATCTGGACAGGCTATGCTTTAGGATAAAAAGGTTTTTTAGATTGGAGAGCCGAGGCATCTTTGTGATTGGGAGGATTTAGAGGGATTTAGCTCCATATATCTCTGGATGTCAGATGGGGGTTCTGAGTTTATCTGTACTCCATCACCTCGGTGCATCATACACTGTATCGCTCCATCCTCATAAGAGTGTTTTTTAACATTCGTCTAGAGATGGTCCATCTACTCTTAGTATTACGAGTATAACAAGTGCACTCGCCTTCACAAACACTTTGTTCCCCATCCATCCATCCATTCATCCATTCATCCATCCATCATCCATCCATCCATCCGTGTTCTCTATGTATTTGCTTATAATGGTCCATCTACGCTAAGATCAGAAGAAATGGTAGGTCCACATTTATCTGTACACTTTGTACATCTCCTTAGGTTACCTTCATTTCATTGTTTTATCTGGTTGGAAGTGGTCATCCCAGAACAAAAGAGGAAATCCAATCAAATGAAATCCAATAGGAATTCATAGTGAAAAGAGAAAGAAATTCGCTCGTGGCTAACTAGGTTTCACCATGTTACATCACTCTCTCTTTTGATTTTGAGCTTTGCTTTCTGGTCAGCTCTGTCTGGGTAGTGATTAGTGTGCTTGGAATGGGGGTGATAGCCTTCCATTTACATCCCACTTCCTCTCCACTTTCCTGCTTTTCTCTCTCCTGCAGCTCTGTTATCCAGGGGAGCTCTCTCCCTCTCTCCCTCTCTCCAGCTCTATGCACCATTCATTAGCTACCCTATCATTTGGGTCCCTATTGCAGGGCCTTTCTCTGGCACAAGCAGAGCTAATTGGCTATGGGTGGCAGTGGGGTGTTATTGTTTGTCAGTGTGTGTGTGTGTGTGTGTGTGTGTGTGTGTGTGGTGTGTCTCAGTGTGTGTGTGTGTCACCTTGTGTCTGTGTTCACATATCATTGTAGTTACCTGCCTTTGCTTCTGCCATCACATCCGTCTGTGTCCATACAGCTCGCAGTTGTTTGTCTCCATTGGTGTGTGTGTGTGTGGGTGTTACTGTGTCTGCAGCTTGCTGAAGTTTGCTAGCTGTCTAATTGGAGGGGAACCTCAACCTACAGGCTTGTCACCTTGTCGCCTCCCAGCAGCTGTGTATGTCAGGGCAGCTCGGTGGCAACACCACTCATTTTGTTGATTACACACTGCAAGGTAAAACACCTTCAACCCCCATCTGTGCAAACCGACTATGTAATCATCTCCAATCGGAGACTCTCTGGGGGAAAAGGAAATCAACTTGTCAAACAATTGTGTGAGAAATTGTTATAACAAAATCGTGTTTGGCGACTGGAATAGTAACCTGAAAGAGTAAGCTTAGGCAAAAGTTAGATCTCTGTGTAAACAATGTGAAAGAGACTTATAAAGAAGTATCAACTACTACAAGATATAGCCACACTCTTAATTTAAGGTGACATTTTCAAGAGCTCCGTCTTCAATTCTGAAGGTATAAATCAATTACATCAGCCTGGAAAATGTATGGAATTTAAATGAGATATTATTACCGTTTGATTGAAGAGGCGCCACAGAGATTTAAACCAATTAGCATACCTAATCTGACTAACTATTCCATCATAGTTTTATCATATTTTAATTATAACTCCAATGAATTTAAGAGGATACATTTTGGGTAGGACAGTGATTCCTATCAGTGTGGCTGAGTTTCCTTAATCTGATGCTGGATTGCCTCCACCGTTGTGCATTTTAAGTGGCAGATTAGTAATTGCTTGATGGATCTGAATGCTTGGGTCGGTGAGACGCTTTGGGCCTTGTACCCAGCAGAGAACTCAGAGTGAAACAAACAGTGAAAGGTATCAAGAAAGCTCCTTAACCAGGTGCAGATTTCCATGACTTGGAAAATATTCTTAACAAATCCCTGTTAATTTTATGCAAAGGGTTGTAACCTTGTTCCTGTGACAAGGAGAACGCTGACACAACATGGCAGGTTTCCGTGGTATTTAAAGACAGAACGTGATAGAAGAACAACAACAAAGAATCACAGATAGAAGGTGTGCATTCTGGCTAATCAAACCTACCGGCAATGGAGACACTCGAGATTGAGATAAATATAGTGCAGTGAATAGAGAAAAAAATCCCAGAGAAAAAGACAATGAGTTTAAGAGAAAGAAACAAGACACACACAGAGAGGGGGAAAGAGAAATAAGACAGAGATTCCAAGCATATTGGGAGCAACGTTTGCTGACTTTTCAACCCGAGAGCAAGGTAGAAAAGGAATAAACTTCAGACAATAATATTCTAACTAGGCCTTGATGTGTCGCATTTCAAGCAGCCTCGACATTCTTTTTGTTGCCGAGCAAAGACGGGAAAGAGCAAGATATGTATCTGGGTTGGAGAGAATGAGCACGACTTACGTCTCGTGTTTGATACCGTCCTCTGCAACACCTCGGCGGAGCAATGTTTTATTCAACATAGAGAGCACATATTGATGGCATCTAATCATTAAAAACCTTATGCATACGACACAGGGTGATTTAAAACGCTAGCTGCCTCTTGGAAAGAGCACACACCATTCCCCTTGAATTCCTAAGTGCATGCGCGTGACAATATCCCTCCGTGAACTAATTTGACAACAGGACCTCCACTGCCTACCCGAGAATCAGATGGGTTATAGGCCTATTCTGGGGCATTTCTGTTTGGCTATCTCTCCCCACATTGAGTGTAGATGGGAATGGTATTTGGTGCATTTCTGCACGATTTATTGTTGCTTGTTGGGTGTTGGCAGTTAAGCCTCATCACTTGTGGCGTGCATTTTTTAGTGAGCCACCTCCTTGAACTGGGATTGACGATCAACTACAGATTATTCCTTTAATGGTTTATGGGGGGTGAATTCACTGGAAATTGTTAGAAAGGATGTATGGTTTCCATTGTTCCTCTCTCAACTGTGAATCATCTTGGAACAATTTCCCTGCTGTCAAAATCACACAATATATCAGTTATTAGGTTGATCATGACGTATAATGATCATATCTAATCCATGGCCATGGATTGTTAATTTCAAAAAATGTTTTTGTAACGTTCAAAAGCTTGACAATGAACGGAATTGAATGATATGTTGTAGCTGAATCCAACGGGTCGTACTGTAGGAAAGCTTTATTCCCTGCCCTTAACGCCCTGCTGCCATCTTAACATACAAAGAGACTGGGGCTGTCTGTCTGAAACCCAAATTACAGTTTGTGGCTTTAAATGGCTTCGTTTAAGCCTGTAATTGACAGGCCTGTCTGACCCTTGAGTGTCGGCTAATCCATGCCTGTCTGACAAAGGCAGAGGAGGTGACAAGCAGAGAGTTCTCTCTCGCCCTGTGTGGGTTCGTCACTGTACCGTCTCCCTGTGTGGCTGGCTCTTCTCACCCTCCTTTGTCTCATCCTAGAGGGCATTCGATAGCATTTGAATATGAATACTTGTAGAGTTACTGTATAATGTGTGCTGTACAAAACAGGATGGTGTTGTAAATGGAATTGGGATAATGCCAAGCCGCATCGTGATGAGGGCACGTGCGGAGACGGCATGCTCATCTACTGTGTGTTGTATGGTATCTCACTAATGTGGGTATTCCATATCTGCATGTGTGGGGTGTTGATTTTGTTTGCGTCAGTGTCTTTGGTCTTAATCGGCACAAACACATGCTATTCCACTGTTGATTCTGAATATATGAATTTCATATTCTTAAGATGCATCTCAGAGACACACGGAGGTATTTCCTTTCCACACACGCATGCACATGCATAAGAACAGATGCCACACACATAAGTGTGTTGCCAGAAGGAAAAACGGTTCTCATCAGCACCTTGTGACCGAACATAGGCATCATTCGGTGGGACAGCTGAGAAAATGAACCTCCTGTTGTCTCCCGCATATTTCCCTTTAGGTATTGATCAGGCCCTGTTTCATAAGCTTGGGAGCTGAAGGGAGGAGAGAAAGAACAAAGGGGGAGAGGGGACCGCTGTATTAGATAAGCGAAGGAACAGTTAGAGGTATAGAGGGGGAGCAAGCGAGCAGAGTAGGAAAGGAGGAGAGCGAGGGACCGGCAGAAAACAGAGGGAGCCGAGGAGGAGCATAAGGGAGAGGCTTGGAGTGACAGAGAGTCGGGCATGAGGCGCCGTCTGCGTGGCCGCCAGCCCCACGGGCGCTCTCCCAGGACCCCAGGGCAGCCCTGGAGATTTACGCTCCAGGAAATGTAGTCCATCCTGCTCTGTCTCAATCGCTGTGTCATCAGTCTGTCAGTTATCCACCTGGATCAGCCACCGTTCCACATGGTCAGATAGGCCTGATTACACTGTGGGGGTGGGGGTGGGAAGGGTGGCGGTGGTGGCTAGGCTGGAAGCACACACCACGGAAAGGCATACAAAAGGTGGATGACGCACACAAAGGCACACAGTTTGTGCGCTAGACTAATTCGAGGGGTAATTTGTGCGATAGACTAATGCTTTCTGCAGAGAAGGGAGACTGGCGTTGGTCACGGTTTGGAATGAAAGGGAGAAAAGAGGCGGATATAAAAAATGTAAAACAATTCAAAATAATTTTGTTTTTGTCTACGTAGTTAAGGCGGCAGGTGTGTGTTGCTTAGGCGGACTCAACTGACAAGTGCTGCGGGAAACCCTGCATACCTTATGCAATGGTTTCCTGAACCAAATACTAACAGTTCCAAGACAGCAGCCAAACACACATATTGTATGTTTCATTTCAAGATTCATTGTATTGTGACTGGCTGTAAATAAAATAATTTCAACCTGTTGTCAAGTGAGGGTAAGGTAACCAAGGTAACAAGTGTTCTTCCTGGACAGTGTGTGCCATAGGAGACAATGGACAATAACCCAACCATGGGTCCATTTTCAAAACATCTAAGCTGAGACAGTTTAATTGATTGGGCGGTACTGTAGCTTTATCTTTGATGGTGAAATGTACCCGTATATCTTGCGTGTCTCTCCATTCCTTTCTCTAACTGTCATTCTGTCTCTGTCTCTGACCCACTCTCCTGTTCCCTGTCAAGCTCTCCCCTCCTACCGAAGTATCTCCCACCAACGCTCCTTTCTTGTGTCTTCTTTCTTCTGGCACGCTCCACCAGCCCCCGCTACCGCCACCCCTCAGTGTGCTCCCTCTACCCCTCAGTGTGCTCCCTCTTCTCTGTGACCAGTTATTGACCTCTCAGTGAATATTCTCTGTGAAATCCATTCGAGCGTCCGTGCTAGCAGCGGCGCTAGTGGTTAGCCGGCCCTCTTGGTGATTCTTGAAGGATGTCAATGCGGGTACAGCCAATGCCAGCCTTTGCCCTCTATCTCCACCTTTCCTTCCTTTTTTTCCCTCTTCTTTTCCTCGATGTTATTAGAATCCGCTCCTTGTTTCATCCTCACCCTCTTTCACCTCTCCTCTCCTCTCCTCTTCCCCCCTCTTCTCATTTCCTGTCCTCTCCACCCGGCCACTATGAAGATGCATGCCCGTCTGTACAGCAGCCATCTAAAGCATTACGGCTCTGGTCATTTAAAAGGAGCTTTAACAATGACAGTCTGCTGTGAAGATGGCTCCCAGGCTGCTGAGGGAGCCATCTGAGAGCATGTTTACCAGGTAATGGGGACCCCTGGGGTGCCATACAATGGCGTTGTGTGCCCTAATGTTCTGCAACGCCTCCTCCTCTCGTTAAGCTTGGCCTGGACCAGTGGCATGTTTCTGTGAGATTGCCCTCAACAAAAAAATGTCCTCTCTCCCACATGTTAGGGGAGTTACAATCTGTCACATTAAATAGAAATTGCAGTGCTGTATGGCACTGGTTTGAAAGGGAATTGCAGTCAAGAAGTCAAACTGGCATTTTCTTGCTGTCTTTTATTGATATTTTACAGTAATGTGATACTTTACAGCATGATTTTTTTAATGGCACTGGTCTTTTGAAGGAGTAGGGTTTGGACAAAGCATGATGCCAAGTAGCCTATGTCAACGTGCCTTTGTGCATTTTCCGGCACAATTTAGTTTTAAATTATATGGAAAAAAACAGGGTTTCAGGTTGAAGACAACGGTAATCGATACTGTATAAACCAAGCGGAACTGCTTCAGTTGGCTTGTCTGCGTTTCTATGTCGGCTGCAGAACAAGCCAATGCACTCCGGCATGTCAATACTCCCAGTGCAGCACCTCTCACATCGTCTTCCCGCTGCAAAATAAACTCAGGCTTGCACTCCTTTTCCCTCTCTCGCCAAGACAGAGGAAATTGCTTCGCTGAGGAACCACGGGACTACGTGGTGTTTTCTCAGCCAAAGCTTTGTAACCTGCGGGGTTTTCAATTTTCTCCTTTTGTCTGAGCTGAGAGGGGAGGAACAACACCTGGTCGACATCATTAGGAGTTTCAGCTCGACGTCGTAGCTTGTGGGCAACACGTTCCCCCTCAGACGAGGGGGTCGTTCGGAGGCCCCAGCAGCAAGCTAATTAAATTGTGCTAAAGGTAAATGCGTAAAGGGATGGATTTCTAAAAGTATTATCATTACTGCTGAGCAAAGTGAAATGCCACCATGAAGAACTTATTTATTGCTTTCCCTCCCAACCCCGTGGCAAAGACAGTCATGAGGCACCCAATTACGAAGAGATGTCCTACCGGACATCAGCTGTGCAACATGCAAACACACACAGAATCTGTATTAGCAATAGCAATGGATCTGGATGTGTCCAGATCCATTTTCACTGGATGGCTTTTAAAAGAGTATATTCTCTAAACCTAACAAACAAAACAATTGCTGTGTTTCAATTAACCCATTTGCAGAAATAGTATAGAAGTAGCAACACATCTTCAGCTTGCTTCAAAGGCCCTAAAATCCATTTAAGGTGATCTGAACATCACTATTCACACCTAAACCTGTCATGCCTCTCCGAGGTATAAGCATTGTTCTTAAGGAGGTCGTCTTTACCCTGTTTACTTATTTATTTAAAGGGATGAATGTGATTTATAGGAAAACTCCTCTCGCCGTGCTCTTTACATGTTCTTCTCAGTTGAGCAGACTTGTTGTTTGTCGGTTTGTGCAAATGTTGTGCGTAAGCTCCGTGTGTCTACATGTGTCTCATGTCCCTGGATGCTTTCCCTCATCTGCTTCATCGTTAGCTAGCAACGGCTCCGCTCAATCCCTTTCATCATTAGCATTAGCTCAGAAACACACAGTACCCCATGGTCTCTTGCTTCTCACAACAACAGGACAACAGCTCACATGAACAAACTCGCTGGCAGATTCAGTTCCGTTTTATGTCATGGCTTCCTTCTTTTACATGGCGGAACTGCTTGGAGAAGATAGTCATGTCGGTACAGCTATAAAGATTGTGTCTGCTGCGGTGATATGAGTGATTTAACTTGATGAGTTTGATACATAAGATGCTAGTGAAGATGCCTTTGTTCTGGAAGGTTCCTCTTTCTTCCCCATCCCTGGAGATCCTGACATCCTCTTCCTGTGCCAAATGTCAACGAGCAGTGAGACCAGAGCCCCCCCGAGGCTGTGTTTGGCATTCACGATTGACAGGCAGGCATGCACCACACCACGCCAAGAGAACATGTGAAGCGTATGTGCGAGCACGTCAGAGATGAGAAACACGACGAGTGTGGGCATTGCTTAGACGGATCCCTGTTGATGGATGCGCACTTTGTGTGATCCCAAAGCATACACGCCATTCCTGTCTACCCTGACTGACAGGGTCTTAAATTGTTTTCCGGCATTCAGTTAGAGGCTCTAGGGCTATAGACCCCACGGTGTGTACCATGAACATACGGCAGACAGTCAGGTACATCTCTTCACATAGAAAGGGTCTTAATGCTCTCCCTTGACCTTTCAGCTGAGATTTGATATGCTACACAAGACACGTGATTAAGTGCCTCCATCAAAAGGATATATCTTCATCTGACTCATCATCATCTTTACCTCTCATTGTTGAAATGAAGCATCTCGGAGATCAGCAGAATATTCAGCTCATGATGGTATGGCTTCTCAAAATAAAGATCCAGAATGTGTTTTTCAGTTCATGAGAATTGTGCCACCAAGTCACATAGAACAAGGGCATCAGCTTATCCCTATGTTATCGGAGGTTGGAAGAGAGATTCACAGATTCACAATACATGGAGCCAGTTGGCACACAGAGCAATCACAATGGATGGAGTGCTCAGCAGAAGGACGCATAGGCCTGATGGACTGTCTCTGTATCAAGATCACTCAGCCCTAATCGAGAGTCTTTTGGACTTTATCTGCATCAAATGAGCAGAGGTACATGTAGCCTGATGTGCCTATTCAATAGAGTCAAATCATGTGTCAGAAGGGAATACCCCCCCCCCAACACCCTCACTATTGCCATAAATTCAGGTAAAGATATAATTGAATTCTCTCCTTTAGAAGTTACTGTGGATTCTGAAATATGCATAGTGTGCCAGTTATCTTAATGTCACCGCTTTAGAGAATGGCATTTCTTTCAACAGTTGGACCCTTATTAGTTGGCTTTGCGCTCTATTTTCTGACCATGATTAAAAGTTTAAGGGAAGGGAAAAGAAGCGCATTCATGTTTCCCTTCCGCCTTCCACAACAGAACTTACTCTGCCCGGTTTTGAAGATGACATGAGAGGAGTTGGGAGCTAATGAGCAAGCCAGAACGAGGGGATCTGTGGAACGAGACAATACATTTCATAAACAGGCTTCTTTTTTTTTCTTCTCTTCACCCCGCTTTGTTTGCGAGATCCATTGACCAAAAAGGCCTGTCAAAATCTACTTAGGCGGCAAGACCGCTTTCACTGTCATTAAAGAAAAACACTTTATTATCTTGCAAGAAAGGAGAAGATAAAAAGTAGGACATTCATCCACAGCTAAATGTATAAATCATCCAATTCACTTTCACTCTGCATGCTGCAGGGAAATGCTTAACAGAAAACACCTTTGCAATCGTATATCATGGTGGCAGATATAAAATGGAAAAATATTCCTCTGGCAATAAATCAAGCATTAATCTACTTTGCACTACCATTTCAACAACCTGGAGTTCCCCCATCCAAGCATTAAAAAAAATATTTCATGAAGGGGAGACGACAAGCAGTTAGAATTCTCAGGTTTCTTTTTAGTAGCCTAGTGGTACAGGACATTGACAAAATAGTCTAAATCAATGTCACTCAAACTGACAATGTATTTGAACTCGGACTGAAAGTGTCTGAACAGCTAGCCAACCACAGCTAGAGTTTTTGACATAAAAAAGATTCCAACAAAAGAATTATGCAAGAACTGTTATCGATTCTGCAGTCTGTACAGTCAGCCAACCAATAGGGTGAGAGTTTACCACAAGTTGAGAAAAGGCCCCATTTGTGAATCCAGGGAATCTGAACACACCTGCTGAGCACTGAACCCCAAAAAAGCCTCAATGGCCTCCAGAACATCCTGAGTTTGAACCTGTTGTATGCGGGGAGATGATGAGAGCTCCTGCAGTAGTCATGATGTCCCAATACAATGTTGTTTCCGTTCTGGGAGAACGGAGATCCTTATTTAGCCAAGAGCTCATTCATGCAAGGTGAGTATTCTGTTTCATTGTGTTGACAAGTGAACTCGAGGCTGTCTTGGATGCAGAGAGAGGAAGACTTGAGTTGAGAGGCAGAGAGAGGAAGGGGGGGGAGAGGAAGTCAAGAGGTTAGGGAAAGAGAGAGAAAAGGGTGAAGAAAGTAGGATAAAGGGAGGGTAGAGATAAGATAGCAAGTGTGTGTATGAGAGAGGGGTACTGGAGAATGAGTGTGAATACAAGAGAGAGAGAGAGATGCAGAGGGAGAGTGAAATTCTGCACAATTTACTGGAGCTGCTCCTTGTTTTGCTGCATGTGCAATTCCGGAAATAAAAATGGAAAACTGGGGACAAAGTCCTTGCAGAGGACAATGGTTTTTATCCTACCAGGCAAACATGCTATGAGAGACACAAAACAGATAAGTAGAGGAATTCTCTTCTCGGCTTCACGGGTCAGAATGTCGACTATTACATCACCCATCACATCTCTCTCTCTGAGATGTGTGGTGTGCAGTGTCAGCCATCTTTAAACAAATCCCCAAAAATGTCAGATGTGATTGGCCTTCAGATTGAGAGACTCTTTATCCTCACTCATCTCAACAATAACCGATGATGCCTTACAAATATGAGTGACAAAAATGCATTCTGCGGCCTGAAAAACATCTTTCTGTGCAGCGACTGCAGCGAGTGTCATTGTTAACAGTTCAACCGACCTCACAGTGACCTCCCATGGTTGTGTTTCTGTCACCGCTAGCAACGATGAACAGGAAGAGGGGAAAAAAGAAAGAAGCTTTTCTACTTCCTGTGTTTACTGGTAGCTCACAGGCAATGGCTCATGCTTGTTTATTTATTAATGCTGTTTGCTAAACATAACTCATTATAGAATTTAGCAGCCAGCAAATCAGGGCACAGGAATATGGCATCGAGGATCAGGCAACTGCCAGTGGCAACACAAGCAGTTTTTAACTCAGATAATGAAGAAACGTGACCCTCATTGCAGTTGTTTGTGTGTGTGTGAACAGTACATGTTTGTGAGTGGTTATGAGTATGTGCGTCTGTGTGTTAAATGTGAGTTTTGCTCTCTCTAATCCCCAATTGACCTGAAATCTAACCCTCGAGGGACCATTAGGAATACATGCAGTCATGTTTTGTACACCTCTGTGTACCTATTTTGACCTTTGACCTTCTGTTGCTGTCAGTGTTTTCTCCGTAAATTGTTAATTATTTTAAGACGGTGGATTATGCATTTCAAGCATGTTTTCACAAAATGTACCTATAATGCTATGTAGCAATATTTGAGGTATGTGTAGGATTATAACATCTGTGTGGTAGCTGAGTTGGGCTGACAACGTCAAACTCAAGTCATCCTCTCTCGCTAGTCAAGAAACGCGAGTGGATAGAATTTCTACCATACTAGAAACTAGCAAAACCCCGGGACTAATGAAAAAAGACACACTAAATGGGATACTGCTACATTTTGGCTGAACTCTCTGAAACGCTAGGAGGCTAATTGGACTTGCATGCAATCATTTGACCCCTCTCATGAAAATAATTCTCATATCCGCCATACAGTGGCATCACTGCACGAATGATTTATCCTTGACTATTGCCAGTGCCATGCTTGCATCGATCGATTGTCTAATACCTTCAAAAAAGAGAGTTGCCTAGACATGGTAAAAGGCGCTGAAGATTTTTTTAATAGACCCAGGCGTGGGTGGTGTGGGAGGGTATTGCGACCTTGAATACCCCCAGGAGATGCTCTCCAGTATTTATGAGGGGAAACTAAGAAGGCAGTTTGTCGGGAGGTCAGTGGGGGACAGGATCTTTGGGTAATATGCCCTGATGTCTCGGCCCAGTAAGTGCTGTGGCAGCAGAGTTGCTTGTTAACTGAATGGATTGGTGACATCATGGCAGAGGAAGCAAAATCTTCAGATGTCCTTATTGCTTGAAACAGAATCTGAGCTAATCAGATCTAAACTAAATAAAAACTTGGAAGGCTATCACAATTTCTTTCTTGCATCACACGTAATATGTGTCTCCAATGTAACCATATAGGTTTAAGTATGGGAAAGTTGATACAGTATGGCTACATTTTCAAGCTTTGTTCGTAGTCCACCACCTTCTGTAGGGAATAGGCTTGTAAAGCGTGAATTGTGAGACAATAAATGGAACTTCTGAAAACTTGAAAGACTTTCCCAGAAAGAGAGAGAAATGACTTGAGAAAGTTGGACTATAAAAAGGCAGGAACATATGAGGCAGTTACACAGCTGTGGAAACAAAGTTACTCTGAAATGTGAAAATTGATTTTCAAGCCTGTTGTGAACTTCTGTATGGTAGCACTGTTGTCTTGTGATGGCCTTTGCCAGTGGAAATCCTGTTTGAAGCATACGACTGTGATGCCAGACTCGGCACCCAGCATTGCACCTCTGGCGACAGCTGTTCCCTCCCCACCTTCTGCTGAGAAACACAGACACACACACATATTCACTACATGACAGTTGCCTAGGCAAACACAACTCGGTTTCAACACACATGCAAGAATACATCAGAGTCAGACATTCATATTCACTAACACGCTTGAAAAAAAACATTCACACAAACAAGCACATTAGAATAACCCACAATACTATATGCATGCATTTCACACACACATGCACAATGCAAAGATCCGGTGACCCAAACAATATGACTTGATCTCTAAAACTCCAAAGCACTGCAAGTGAAAAAAGAACAGTGATGCAACACCTTCTGACACACAGAGAGAGAGAGAGAGAGAGAGAGAGAGAGGAGAGAGAGACAGAGAGAGAGACAGATAGGGAGAGAGTGAAGGACAGAGTCAGAGTCTTGGAGATGGAAGGATTTCTCTGATGAAGGTTAAATAAACAGCCTGAGGCCTACAGAACATGTGTGTGTTTGTGCTTCTCCCACTACAGTACTAGACAAGCCTGGCACACGCCACAGTTGCATGTGCGCCGCATGGACTTGAAGTGACCCTGCTCTCAGTCCATCCCTCTTCCTTCTCTGTCTGCTCAAAGTCAATATGTGACCTATAAAACCAAAGAGGTTAGCATCTTACTGGAACCGTAATGGAAAAGCATGTCGATGCTCTACATGTTTTATTAGGTTTCAGTCATCAGCAGATAGTTGGATATTGGCTCTTGTGGCTGTTATTAAGATGCAGGAGGCACCGCTTCACTGTTATTTTCTACCTTAAAACGTCCATGTCCCTGGTCTGGAAAATTACTATTCATTATAGGATAGATTATAATTAGCTGCCAGTCACTTTTAATTTCCCGACCTCAGGTTTCGCCCTGCTAGTTTCACTCCGTACCGCTGGGAACAACTGGTAGTTGGTCAGCATGTGTTTGTGTGTGTGTTTGATGAGTGTGTGTTTTTGAACAGTGCGTGTGTGTGTGTGTGTGAGTGTGTTTGAAGACTGTGTGTGCCTCTGCATGCACAAACGGGTGTCCTGGATTTCAATCCTTGTGCGTGCGTGACATGTGCCTCTCAGATGGACCACGCCACTGTGTCGTGTGCCGAGTGCCGGTATAAAGATACCCAGAGCGAGGAAAATGGCAAATCAATACAGGAGCGTTCAGGCACACTGTGCAGAATGAGGTAGCGTCGGGGGCACAACCACTTAACACTCACTTCTACATGTAATATAACCAAGACACATCCAGGTCACCTTGTCACCTTTTCCTCCGTTTTTCCTTTTAATTTGAAGTGTTCTTATGGAAACGCAATTATGACTTGTTAGCGCATCGGATTTGTCAAAGGCAGCCACTCCATTGACCAGAAATTGGACAAACCAAAAGGATGTGATCTACCAGATGTGATGACAACCCCGAGGTTCTTTAAAGCTGCTCCTAAATGTTTCAGTGGGAGAGCAGACATGAGGTGTAGTCCTCCCAGCATATCATCTTAAATACCTACATTCATCTCAATTGCAGGCACAGACCAAAACAAGTTCAACTTGTAATGTACTTGTAATCAATAATTGATATGATTTTCGTGTTTGTCCACATTGAAACATTTATATTGATGCAGCCATAAAAATGACTAAGTTAGAAGTTCATTCATAGCGACTCATCCTAAGTGTTTAATTTGATTACTCTTATGTTTATAGGAGTCTCTCGGTGAAGGAGAATGAGAACATACTTCATCCTCCTAATTATCAAACGTTGAGACTTATTGACCCCTTCATCCATCTCATCTGTTCCAGGTGGGAATCCTACTTCGTAGTCCTCTGTGTGTGTGTGTGTGTGGTGTGGTGTGTGCAACACTGAGTGTTTGAGCGATGCTTCAGAGCTTGTGCGCAGTGTGTTGTTGTGTGAGGGAGCTCTAATTTGCTGTTAAGCTCGCTGAGTGCCAAGGGCTTGAAGGTGAGATGGTAGAGTAAGAGGCCTCTTGAGTGGAAGAGCCAGCTCCTCTGCCATTTGAGTCATCGACACTTGACGGAAAACATCATATGTTGACTCATCGAAAAGTATTTTGACTAGACGATAGTGATTTCTTAAATGTCAAACCCAAATTGTTTAGATTTAACTCATAGGCCAAGTAAAGCATGAGTCGACAGCCAACAGCTGTAAACATTGGTCCTCTAATATTTTAAACGGGACTCAAGCTAAGCCTCCGACAGAGAACATGGGGCAACGCTCACCTCGACTCGGCTCTCCAGCTTCAGACGGAGCGCTTGCTGACACGGGTATTACATCATCAGACAGGACAGCGTGTCCCCCTCCCCCTCCACCCCTCCGCATGCACACAAACCTTCAGTCTTCTTGACAGACAGGCAACTTTGTAGTCACGTGTCACCCTCGAAATACCCTCTCCCGCCCCTCCTCCTCCTCCCATCTCTCACGGGGGCCCACACAGCCAACCTTTGAAGGCGTGTGTACCCGACGACAAGCTCCCCGGATGCTTGATCAGGCTGGGATGATCTGAGAGTCTGGGGTCTCTGATGTGGCAGCTGCACCTGTGCTGACGAGTGTGGAGTCTAGAGGGACCAGCATGTGGTCTTCTGGGAGGGGGGGGGTCCACATGGGTCTTGCTGGTGTCGGCAGGGTATGGGACGGACAGGATGTGCCCTGGGTAGCTGTGACCAACACGCAAATCTATTCCGACTGTGACCAGCGATTACATCAGCAATCTGGGATGTTGAAATTCATAATGGATTTTACATTGATTTACATTTTCCGGACGGTTGTTAGCGCAAGAAATTGGAGAAGTAGGACAGAAACACACACACTTAAATACACACACACACACATATTTCACCTTCAAATGCAGTTTGTTTTGAATTAGAAGCAGTGGCAGGATGCACAAACCCTGAGGCAATGTACTCTGCAATAATCTTAAATTCAGCTCTCTCTCTCTCTCTCTCTCTCTTCATTCAAACACACTCTCTCACACACACACTTTCTCTCTCATTCTCTCTCTCTCTGTGCTCGAGGAGCGAATGGGGCTGAGAAATGACAGGTGCATGACAATTAAGAGTGGAGCAGTCACCAGTCACCAGGGTGGAGAGGATTTCCTGGCTGTCAAACAACTTCTGCTATCCAGCCACCTGGCCAAGACGGGGGGAGCAGACAGCCAATTAAATACAGGGATTCTGCTAGCTTAAAGAAATGTTTGCTTTCATTTAGTGTTGGCCGATATTTCTGGCTTCGAGTGTCAAGGCCCCATAGTCCAGGTGCTTGTTGTTGTGCTAGTGCACGTGCATGTATGTGCATCAGTATGTGTGTGTCCGCCAATGCAGGTCTGGGCCTGTTCAAGTAGTGGACTTGTGCATCAAATTGCTTCATGTTACAGACACTAGGAATATGCTCAAAACCTGTGTTGTGAATCTGAATCAGCCGAGGACAGATTCTTGCCCTGTATTTCAACACTACGCATGGACTTAGCAGACACCCAGTTCGTATGTGTCATCATATCTATGAATAAATAACATATGAGCTCCACCTTCCAGAGGTTTTCTTGTTTGCGTTTGGAGAGTTTGACTTGTAGATCTGGTGTTTGTAATTGCTCTTTTAAAGCTTTTGAGAGATCAGATGAGTTGGGTTCAATTCGGGTCATCAAAAGACAAGCTACACAAATACAGTTAGCTCGATCTCTCTTCCTGGTCATCTAGAATCACCTCCTGCCTGGCTGGCCTCAACCACTGCGAGCTCAAAACCATGTCTTCTCCCACTCAGACAGGTTGCCAGTGCAGCAAGTGCAAGTGAAGGGAAAGTACATTTCAGAACCTTGGACAGTGCCCGTTAAGTGAAACCGGTTTGAAGCAATGTTCCAAATCAGCCACCTAAACACATCACACTAAGTTTGATATAAATGACAGATCATAGATTTAAATATTTATTAAACACGTATTTCTAGTTTGTAGCAATTTTCCATGACTTCTCCGTTGTAATAGCGAGCACGGCTCTGATGCTGATGGAAGTGAACACGTCTGACTGCGAGCGCTTCGAGAGCCAGGTAACAAAAGGGTTTGCTAGTCTTTGATATTTTCTGTCAGATTTGCATATTGTACAGTTTCTTCGTGGTACATAGTGAGTCCTTGGGGGGGAAACAAATATGTGGTTATGCAGGTTTCAATGCAACATTAATGAGAAAGTTATTTTAAATCACATGCTCAGCTTTCCCAATTACTCTGCGCGCTATGGCCAGGTACAGAGTGAAATTTTCAGATTGTTGCCGTCAGTGTCATTTTCATTTATATTGATTTTTCCACTTGAATCATTTCCATTTCAGCCAAATGTATATTAATGTCCCCACTCGACAAACCACCCCAGGGTTTCCTGCAGCACTTTTCAGTTAATGCGGGCCGCCTAAGCAACACATGCCTGCCGCCTTAACTACGTCGTAAAACAACAACAATTCATTTATTTATTTTTCATAGCGATATCCGCCGTTGTCCTGTTTTCTCCCTTCCATTCCAAACCGTGACCAACGCCAGTCTTCCCTTCTCTGCAGACGCATTAGTCTATCGCACAAACTACCACACCCTAGCAACAAACAACTAACAGGAAACCCTGCACCCAGACATCCCCTTCCCTGTTCTTGCACTCTGTCCCCTCAATGTGTCCCATTGGTCTACCTCACCTTTCTCTCCCCCTCTCCCCTCCTTCATCTCTTTCTCACAAGTAACCCCTCAGCCCCACTCCTTCCCTGGCTCCCTTCTACTCTCTCTCCTTGTCTTTCTCCACGACAGACTAAACTAGGTTAGCGTGAGGAGCATCTCACTGCCAGTAATTAATCAGCATAGATCTGTCAAGACCAAATAAACAGAGCACAGAGTACAGTGATGCTGGGATTCTCGCGTGACAAGGAACCCTTGTGATCCGAGCATACTTAGAGATGATTTAACTTTATAGCCGGCACATGCTCTCCCCTCTACAGCGCACTAACCAACGCTGCATAATGAGAAATGATTTACTCTCTCTCTCTCTCTCTTTCTCTCTCAAGAGAGAGAGAGAGAGAGAGAGAGACACACACACAGACACACACACACTCTCACACCCTTCTACTCATTATGGGACACACTCTCGGACATGGACACACACGTGCACACGCACTCTGTGGCTGCATGTTGGTTTATTCATCAGTAACAGGTCCCGGGCATCTCCAGCTAATGGGGAAATGAGTCTGTCTTGTCTGTCACACAGGCCAGGCCACCGAACGAGGAAGCCACCCTTCAAAATGGTTGTCTCGTTGAAATGATGCGAGGCATGAGTTTAATGCCTGCTGCTCTGATGCTGAGGTTTGTCTAATACCTGACGGGTGACTGTGTTGACTCATCTAACATCTGGTTAGATTCAAGATGTAAAAAAACCCACGACAGAATCCTCTATGCCAAGTTGCCAACATAGTTATTACATGCTGCTACTCGAGTACGAGTGTTTGTGTATGCTACCATTGTCTGTTTATAAATAAGTAAACACCATATTTTCAGCGTCAATCTTTTCCTTGACATGTATGGACCCATATTCCTGGAGTGCAAATCCACTGTGCATGCCAGAAAAACCCAGTTTACATGATGTGGTATTTTATCCTTAGCTTACACATATAAATTATATACACATGTATAAATACTTTAGGGAGTCATCTTGTATGGCTCATTTTTCCCAGAAGTGCTCAGCCAGTGGCATAACCTTGTAATTTCCTCAAATCTGTCAGTAAACTGGACTGTAATCCCCCTACCCCCCCCAGCCCTCAACTCATACCCTGAGCTAAGCCCTGCTCGAGTCCACCCTGCACAAGCTGTGTCCAAGGGATTCAGCTATTAATACTCTTCCCACGTCGTGGCTTGTCAGGGGTTAATTGTAATATCGGCAACATGGCTCACAGCACTTTTTATGCTTAGACAGGTTATATTGTTTATTCTTTATTTAGCAATTTTTGTATTTCCTTGGCGCAGCAGTTGGGGTCAGAAATGAGATTTGTGTGTGGGGGCGTGTGTTTGTGTATGTGTGTGTGTGTGAGAAAGACAGTGTTTGTGTAGAGGATAGCTTGAGGGTTTAAAAGACATGTCCCACAAGACTGCTGATTCAGAACGCTCCTGGTCAGTCATGGAAGGGGGAGGGGAGGCGGACAGGGAATGTGACATGTTTGAGGAACGATGCCATGCGGCGCTCTCTGGGGGAATGTGGCCACCATGTACCAGTGTCTGCACAGGGGAAAGGGGAGGAAACAAGGTCCCTGTTCAGGGGGAAAATAAGACTGACTCAATATTCTCATGAGGTGGGGCTGAGGCAGAAAAAGGCCCACAATGATGGCAGAAAGAGAGAGAGAGAGAGGGTGATGAGAGAGAAAGGGAGGAGGAGAGGAGAGAAATATGAAGATGGAGAGAGAGGGACAGAAAGAGAAGGAGGGAGAGTGAAGGAGAGAGACAGATATTTCAGCTAATTTCATACATTTTCATATCTGCTGACGCAGTGAATCAGACCTGACAATCAAACGAAACTCAAATGGAAAAAGAGGACTAATTTGGAGAATCAAATAGCCAATGTCCTCGTTTATTACACTACAATGTTGAGAGGTGAGGAGGACATTTTCTTTTTGGTTTCAGACTCTCATGTTCTCAAATGCAGTCATCACACAGCACCAAATGCAAAGTGTTTCATTTTACATCCATTTAAGACGGCATCAGCTTTGTTGCAAACCATTACAAAGTATAAACGCCCAATGCTCAGTCATGGGTTTACAATGTCCGGGGGTGAGTGACTCAGGATTGGGAGGAATAGTCTAGACATTGTTAGAGAGGAAAAGAGAACAAAGCACTTTGGGGTGTGTGATTAGTGTCAGTGTGTAGGCCTTCAGAGGCGTGTGAGAGAACAGGGTTGGTGTGTGTGTGTGTGTGTGTAGGCCTACAGAGGCGTGTGAGGGAACAGGGTTGGTGTGTGTGTGTGTGTTACAGTTCTTCAGGGGAGCGATGGTTTCCAATAATTGCTTGACAATGACAATTCTGACATTACCCTTCAGATCTGAAGGCAACAAAAGAGACAACATTTAGGAGCTTAAAACAAAAGCAGAAATTCATGCTCCTCCTCCCCCTCCCCACCCTTAGGTGGAACATTATGGGCTTATCACAATGTCATTTTCCATACTCCAAATTGCTTATGAAATGCAAGCTTCCTTCCCCTGAGCTCTGCTGCTCACACACACACACACACACACACACACACACACTGCAAATTATGCAAGCCTCTTAATAGCGTTGCAGTTGACTGTTAAAGAAGCTTAAGGGACAATTTATGCAGCAGCTATCCTATACCCAAACTTCCAGGGAAAACCTTGAAGGTTACACATCATAACAGAAGTTATTGCTCCAGCACCAGACTGGCCCAGAGATTTATAACAGCCATTTGAGGGGAGAGGGAGTTGAGGGAATATGTCTGCGATGTAGTTTGGGTAAAAATCAATCAACAAGTTTGTATAAAGAGAGAGCCAGGATGTGTGTAAGAGTGTTATCAGTGTGAGTGTATGCGAGTGTGTGAGTGGGGGGGGTGGGGGGGGCTGGCAGGCAGGCAGAAACTTTTGGCCCCCTCCAAGCGATCAGCACTTCTGCATGATGAAATGAAGGGACCCCATTGCATCACCAACAAGTTCCCAGCAGTACCAGCATTTTTTTATCTCTGACAGAGTGAGGTCTGGAGGAATGAAAAGCAATGGTGTGCGGAATGGAACGAAAGAGGGAATAAACCAAAGAGTGTGTGTGTGTGTGTGTGTGGGGCGGGGCATTGCATTGCAGCAGCAACATTAAACTTCATCTGGTCTGAAGCAACGTTGTTATGGACTCTGAAAAGGAACAAGCTAATTAGGGATGAGAAACACAGCTTTAAGACTCAAACACTGTGGCGCTCGAGTGCTTTTCCCTGCTGGAGAGGAGAGAAGGAGGCTAAGGGGAAGAGGTGGGAGGGTGGGTGGGGGGTGATGGAAAACCTTCGCCTCACCAGGAGTGGGAGTGTCATTACGCTTCAGAGTTTATGCGCACACACGGTTGTTGTGTTTTATTGGGGTTCTTAAAACCTCGTTGTGATAAGATGTTGATGTGTTAAATACAACCTACTCCGTCTGAATCCCCATAAGGGAAACCGAGTTTTGCTTGCGTTGCACTACAGTAGACATGATGGTTTAACATTTGCTTTGATAGACTGATTTAAGCACATGGAGACGCATAATTACAGTGTAAACACATGTCTAACTTATCCTCCTGATGCTGTCTGGCATTTCATACGTGAGTTTACTATACTTTGCTGTCATTAGAAAGTTAGATGTGAAACATAAACGCCTTCTGTTTCTATGTCCTTATGACCTTATATGTTATGTAATGTACTCGGGCAACAACATCAGACTAAATGCCGGAGAACAGGGATTCTTAGATATTCAAATCACATACATTTCATATATTACATCATTGAAAAACACAACTGAAGGTCACCCTTGAGATGAAAATCCAACCGTCATGTAGTTATCACATTTCACATTTTCTCAGACACTATCTCCGAACTTGAAACCAGGTTCACGTTCTAAAGTGCCTTCCTTTGTCACACCGGATACAGCGACAGTAAACAGGCCTACTATTTTTCGCTTCTGATTCCATTTAGCAATTCTCTATCATATATATGAAATGGCTTAAGCACCAATGCAATGTTGAAGTTGTGGTTAAGGGTCATGGCATTAGGAAGGTTTTATCTGGGTTTGTTATCAGAATCAGGCCGGTCCCTTGCTACCCTCCCGAGGGCTTCTACATACTAAGTTACCTCATTGCCATGGAGGGAGGGACAGGCAGAGCTGCAAATGACTGATGGACTCCATTTTACCTGCCACATTTTGTGCCTTGTGAGAAAGACGGAACGAGAGAGGAAAAGAGGGGGAGGGAGGGCTGGAAAGATCATTTGTCACATTCTATACAGTCAAAAACATTGTGTATTGGGAATCGAAGGCAATAACTAATCGTTATTGTGGTTTGGTCGTTTTGTAACCTACACTGTTATTGTTCAGAGGAGAACTAACTAATGTGCACGTGCGTGGACAAACTCACGTGTTCACACCATTTTCATCTCGACTGCACCCCTGTCGTTGTGCGTCCCCCTGGGAGGACACACACACACACACACACACACACACACACACACACCTCCCTCAGAGGAAACCATGAGTGGTCTTCCAGTGCTGGGGGGGTGCTCTACAGGGAGACCAGCGGGGGTTCAGCACCAGCTATCTCCCTCCATTAACACAGTCAGACAGGATCGAAATTAGAATGGATTCTGGACTTTTATTTTCTCAAATTGTCCTTTTTTCCGTGACCTAACCTGCCACAAAGGAGCTTCTCTTCAGCTCAACTCATACAGGCTGATAGTGTTATATAAGAAATTATATCAGAATTAATTTCAGTATAGTCATGGGAGAGGAGGGTTAATGTATGGAGACATGTCACACAGAGTATAAACTATAATACATTGTGTAAAAAATGCAGAATATCATTTGGTCTTACCCAGTCACCATCTACTACTCTTAAAAAGTGTTTGGAAAGCTTGAAAGTAGCCCTTCAAATCTACTGAAATGTACTTTGTGAGTAGGTGAGAGAATATATGCAACTGTCTATGGTTTAGAAGGGAATTCTGTAGGCTGGTAAGCAGACCAGTTACGTCACTGAGCATCAAACCTTGAAACCAGAAATGACAGAAGAAGGCAGGAATAGCCCCAGTACCTGAAGCACGGCCAGCCAGATGTCACTCTGCTGCACAACACAAGGGCAGATCTGGCAACCTACAGAGTCACTTCCTCTCTAAATGATCCACCTTAGGCACATCTGGAAACCCAAGGACTTCACTTCACAGGGGACTGACTCACACAGCCATTTCTATCTGCAATGGCAACCAGTGGAGCTAACTTCCTCCTGAAGCATATTTCCCAGAGTCAACTTCCCAAACACAGCCCTCATTCACAGACATAAGAGATTTCTGGCACAGTTATCGAGTCTCTCCTGTAACTGTTCTGTCAAATGTAATATGGATAGTTGAACTTTCTCTGTTTTGCAAAAGTGCTTGAGTGTGTATATGCGTGTGTGCGTGACTGAAATATATAACAGATAAAGACAGATTTATTTTAGAGCTGGGAGTGCTGGCAAGGGGATGGGAGCAGACGACTTTGAGGAGAGGGAACACAAGTCAAAACAATCACTTCACAGTCGTCAGGGGAATCATCGATTTGTAACACCTGACGTTCTAATGTGAGGAAGCAGTTCCTTCGTTCCCTTCTTCACATTATAATTGGCGCAGTGTGGGTAGATTTTGAAAAAACACGATACAAACCGTCGCATAGCGAGTTTCTCGGCAGATCAATTGAATTTAATTCTAAGAGAACCCTTCAAAGCTCTTGTTCACCAAGTCAACAATGTGTTCCGTGGTCCAGCTCCTCATGTGTAACGGACAATTTGGTGTCGCACAGATGAAGGATCACACCAAAGGGGGGAAAAAAACAACAATGGACAAGTTTCGGACACTCAGAGAGAAGGAAGAGAAAAAGAGAGAACCGACTCGCGAAAATTGGCGAACTATATATAGATGAAAGGGGGCCAGCTCCTGCCAATGCCACGCTTCGGAGGCTTGGCCCACTGCTTATTATGGCCAGGGAAGAGAGCAAGAAAGGAAGGCACAAAAGAGGAAATCAGAAACAGAGGCAGAGAGGGCTCGAAGAGCGGAATGAACAGACTAAACGGAGAGAGCACGACAGAGAGAGAGAGAGAGAGAAACAGATGAATAAGCGTGGAGTGTGAGAGTCAGACAGGCAGAATGTTAAAGCATTCTGATCCTGTCCAGCTATGTAGGTCAGTCTGCAGCTTAGCCTCTGCCTCATCGGAACTCTGCCACAACAATTACAGCAAGTTGCACCGAGTCACAGTCAGTCACAATGATACTTCAAAGGTCTTATTGTCTAGGAGTTCTTCAGTAAAGCTCCTAAACTTCGTTTATATGCCGATGGAAGATATTATGTTACTTGTGGAAATATAGGTTGATATTGTTAGATAGGCCTAAATCTAGTAAGATGTCTCCTGAAAATGTATTTAACCTAAAGGTTAACCAAAATGGTGCTAACTTGAAGCTACAAGCTCGTTGTAGGCTGGCCAAACTGACATTGGGACAACCTTCTGAACACAAATGGCTGAAGGTCACCAACAAAGAGTGTCTAGCACTTTAAAAGGTAAGCCAGGGAATCGCTGAACAGCTCAAGCCACAGATGGGTCTAAAGATCAAAGATGACTTCCAAACAAGTCTCTCAGCAGCTACTTCTAAATGTATTAGCAACACTGACACCAACGATAATCCTTTGCCTCGAAGCTCTTTAGCCAGGCCCGTAGACACTACTATTAAGTTTGTATGGAAAAAAAAACGACTATTGAAGCAGACTTGCTCGTGATGAGTTAGGTCTGTCTGACATGTTTAAGACCAAATGGTATCCTCTAGCGATGAGGATGTTCTATTGGTCCCATGGCAAACATCCAAGCTCCCGTTCTCATTCCTTGTCTTGATAAAAGTCTAGGGAGGACTGAAGTAGTCGATTTTTGTCACGCGAGTGCACTCCATACCTCCCTTTCCCTCCTTCTCCTCCCTCCCTCCCTCCCTCTCTGTCTCGTTGAAATCCAACGTGACTCGGGGCCATAGGAGCCCCAGTGGGAGGGGACGCCTGTCTCTCCAGCAGGCTTTTAGAGGCAGCGCTGACCTGCAAAATGTACGAGCTCCCTGATCCTTCCCGCTGCTGTGGAGATCTCCCAGGTCCCACGCCTGTCCCCTCTCCTGCCTCACCTACCCCCTGCTCTCTGCCTCCTCCCCACATGCTCCCCTCCGTCCGTCCCCCCAACACCCTTCGCCCTCCGCTTCCGTCCTCCTCCCCAAGCTACCGTTTCACGGCGCCGCGTCCTTGTTCGTCAGACTCACGGCTCCCGATCTCTCTCCGCTTTCAATCAAGCGACTTCCTTTTGGCACCCTCCCGTGCACCCCCAAAGCCCGCTGTCTCACAGACTCCCCCCATGAGGGTGTGGATCGGGGTCCAGCTCCGGCAGGCCGTGTCACATTCTGTAATAAATAGCTCAGAGCAGTGTGTGTGTATGTGTGTGTGTGTGTGTGTGTGTGTGTGCTTCCTGGCCTGCGTGGTGGGACTACAGAGCGTCTGCTGTCTCTTCCACTCTGTTGATTTAAAGAGGACGGCCGGGGGACTCATCTAAATTAGGCTGGGGAAAAAAAACGAATCAAGGCGGTGTCAGGTGTCTGCTAATATTTCATATCGCAGCCAGACAAGATGCACTGGGAAAAAGGAGGAAGACCAACTCAACGCCGCAGTGTCCATTCTTGAGTTGAGTCCTAAACGCATTACGTAAGCAGAGCTAGCGGGAAAGCAGGAAAGCTCAAATGTCGCCGTGAACAAGTCCCAAGGATGAGCATTGTTTATTTCCACACACAGAGGAGCTACTGTGCCACACATTAACACAGCCAATTTAAGTTAACCACCTCTCGAAAATGAAAAGGGCCCGGTAGATTTTTTCCCAAGCTGTTTCGGCAGCCGGGGTATTATTCAAAATCACCTTGATGTGACGCCATGTGCAGGGAAAGCAGAAATCCTGTCCTCCTCCTGTGGCGTTTTTCTGTTGAGTCAAACCTGGGATTTTGATTCATCGCTTCCTGGAGGCTAAGAACTCATCTGCATATTTCCGTATTAGCATTTGAGGCATACTGTAAGAGCCATGAATGACTAAGTCCGGCACACCTAACAGTAAGAGCTGAGATGGTTGGATTATGCCGAGAAGACACGACACAGAGGAAGTGAGCACTTGCTCATGAATACTGTCACGTGTCTCTCTGGAGGAGTGCTCCAGAAGGATCTCCCCTCTCGAACACGGTATCTGACCTTTTCCAGCGTGGGAACCTTTGATGGGTGGCAGAGAAGTGGAGGGGAGGAAGGGTGTGGGAGAGAAGGGGGAACAATAAAGCAGAAGCACCTGGGAGAACAGAGGGGAGTAATTCATTTTCCACCGGGATGGCGGGTGGGCAGAGGGGTGACTGGCAGCCTCATCATTCCAAGCTTGCTAAGATTTTTGGGTAATGCATCAAAGGGAATGTGTTCTGCCTCTGAACTCATGAAAAATTCCTCTCATGTTCCACACACTCACTGTAGACCCACACACACGTCTCTGTTCCAGCACTCAGGATTCAGGGCTGGGTCACCCTTGTTAGACAGACCATCGTTATGTCTTTCATGTAAAAATGGACACTGGCTACTTCCATTCTTTTTATCTGGTTAACTTGACAATGTGTCTGTGTTTCAATGTGCTGAAACTCACACCAGCGATTGTCACTTCAGAGTTGTTCTTCTCTTCCTTTTTCTTTCACATGAGTTCCCTTTTGGATTGGCAGTGCTCAGTAAGAAAAAATTGTGTTACGTTATACTGTGAAATATAACTAGCGATGAATGAAATAGCCCCACACACACACTCCCACTACGCCATACGTATATTTAACCCTTTGCAAGCCTACACTCTGTACCCTGTACAATCCTAAGGTGGTAAAGGGTTGTGCAGGGTTAATAGTGGTTAAAGGGTTAACAGTTTCTGCGTACTATGGTTTAGTTCGGCCGTGCTCACCATTAGAACAACAATGGTATAATTCATTTGAATGCTTGAGTAAAATGAAAGGGTCAATAGGGTAACAAAGAGTAATTGCTTCATTAGAGGCATTGGGGCCCTATCGATCAGTTGACTGTACAACTACAAAGCACTTTCTAAAGACAAAATTCTATTTGTAAATTAAATAGTTTCCATCCTGTTAGTTTAAATAATTTCTAATCTATTTAGTGTGGCTTCATTCCAAAATTGTGGCTTTGCTCTTCAGCATTGAAGAATCCAAATTATTCTTGAGGCAAGCCATTAAGAAACCCTTTACATTGAGGTTACACTAACTACCATGTGACTACAAACACAGGAAGTGGAATGGGGGGTGGGCATAGTGAAACTATGACGTCATGTTTAGTTAGCATCTGTTGTGCCCCCCCCCCTCCCTTGTTAACGATAAGAGATCGTAATGACATTTTGAATGTCCTTTGTTTGTGATGATTGTCTAGAGTTCGGCAACTACATTAATTGGAAAGTTCTCACCCCCTGCTTAAGGATATGATAAAATAGCTCCCTTGCCTCATTAGGTTCAGAAGTGCTCTGCCACTGCTGTCTGATCTGCTTTACAGTAATGTCGTGGGCCGGGGTCTGATAAGCCTTCTCTAGAACGTTGTTCACACAGACGACTCCCTTCATGCTCTTCATAGTGAAGAAAATGAAGAATTGATCAATGATGATGACGAAGGGGTCAGTCGGCACAATTTGAACCCTTACATCCTCAGTAACAAGGACAAGGACAGGTTGGGGAGCTCGTAACATTTTGTTTTGGCCTTCAAGCCAGTACACTTAGAAAATGGTCAATGTATGTTGACCGTTTTAGTCAACATAATAACCAGAAATGACAAGCACTGAGCAAAGTTCCAAAGTATGTGACCTACTAAATGTTATAAGTTCTGCTTAAAGCTGTAAAAAGCCAGATCCAATCCATGTTACTTTCACATTAATCAAGCAATGTTAAGTTTTATTACCAATATGGAAAACGTACTGTATCTCAGTACTACAGCCACAACACCCGAGTTAAAATATCTCTCCACCTGGATTTAACACAGAATTATTTAGAGCAATTATTTATTAATAGAGTATATAACCTTTTTGAAATTGACAGTAAAGTCAATTAAATTAAAGGGTTTGAGAAAAATGTGCTATATTAAACCCATGGAAGCGGCTACCTCACACTAGAGCTACCCACAAGTCCAGGCTAATTAAGGTTACCAACCAACATCATCTTTTTCAAGCATTATTGCTTTAAAAATATACATTGATGGTAACTGTTTAACATGTAGGTTTTGGTAACTCTCTTACCAACTAGCAAGCTAACCAGTTACATATGTTTTGAGCCAGAAGCCTACAAGAGATTTAGAGCAAATTCCAAAATCAGCCTGTTGCTATCCTAACCTAGCTAAAGTCCATAGGCATCTTGTAGGCAATCTGTTAACAGTAATGCAACTAAATAAATAAGTTAAGGTGGGTACTGTTGGTTGTTAGCAACTAGCATACTAACAGACTGGCAAGCTAACGGTGCATGCACAGAGCCTGTGGCCACTTTGTTATTCATCTCTTTCGGCTGTTTCCCTTGTTTGCATGTTAATCCAAGATTTACTCTTATCTTTTTACGTACTGCACCTCACAGCCTGCTGCTTGCTTTGCCTTAACATAATTTATCTCATTTCTCACATTGAAATGCTGCATTCACAATTGCTGCTGCATAAAATTGTGATGGGATTTGAGCTTTCATGCAGTACTATGCCCAAAGCGTTTTATTGACCTGCAGGTCACATACACACAATGTACACTTTGAAAACGTCCTTCATGACAGCAGCCAATTTCAGGATAAACGGTATATAACAATCAGTGGTGACGCATTGCCACAAACTATCATGTAACATTGTCTGGTGATTTATAAGGATTATGTCCAGATTTATACGTTGGAAATGTAATATAAAGCACCTTTAGGGAAAATAAAATGTAATGGTCATGGAAATATAGCCAGAACTAGAAGTATAAAGTCAGAAGCAAGCAAGAGTACAACCTATTACTAAGTCAACTTTAAATGCAACTTTTTTTAATTCATATTTCATAATTGAAAATAATATTTGGAACCACACACCTGAACTATTTTCTCCCAGTACTCTCTGTTTAACTTAATAAACTATATGAGTATATTATATGCGTGACTTTCCCACCAATATTAGTGACTAATAAAATTACAGGGATTCTCATTTATACATGCCATATATACTGAATATCCCATATATATATATTTTAATTAGTTAATTCAGCTTTAAAAAAACGAACTCAAGGCTCTTACTCATCGTTAAAATAACACTTTAGCAGAGGTGAAATACACTTGTAGGGGAATGTTTATGTATTTAAGTAATGGACCAAAATCTATTTAGTCATTCTAACCAGAGCATACCAGTGCAATTGCCTCTAGTCAAGTACAGATCTCAGTTTTAGTGAATGTTTGATGTATAACTAAGTGGCACATATTTAATAGCTGTAAACATGGCTCCTTCTAATCGGACATATAATGAAGCTGCTATGTAGCAGGAAGAAGATACATTTAAACACAAGATGCAGTTCAGTTCCAGACTGTCTCCTTGGTACAAAATTAAAAATCATCAAGTCCCCAAAAAGAGCTTTCTCTTTAATATGGCCAAGAGAAGCTGTCTGCTTTCATTTTCACATAACAAATTAGCAAATGCTTCTGTTGTCTGCCAGGCTTTGAAAACAGAATGATTCATATGAATAAAATACCAAAGGCCTTTATATGCTACTCCATTTTCCAAAAAACTGACACATGGGAACGCCTTCCGTCTAGGTGAAACGCCCTCTCCGAGAGCCCCGGAGAGCTCGACGTGCACCTCCTGAATCTACCAACTATCCGTCCTGATTTCGGATAGTTACAGATATCCCCTTGGCTGTGATTGGTCCGCTAACGACATCATTACCGTTGTGCCACCTACTCTTCTGGCGGTGCATTGTTTTCAGCACCCACAGCCTACGGAGAACTTACACAAACAAAGACGGGACTTAAATCTTGTAGTCTCTTAAAGCACATACTCATAATTAACATTAAGTTGCGCTTAGTTCTTTACAATAGGACACAGTAGTAGGGTTGGCTAAAGCTTTTCAAGCCTTTTACAGTGTGAATTACACTGTTCTGCTTGCTAACTTGCTCTCACTAGACTTAAGACTAGTCCTTAATAGCCTCGAAATGCATTGTGATACCAATCAATCGAGCGATAGGATCCTGTGTTGTGGTGAGACCGTTTCTTCAGTTCATGTTTTTTCTTACAGCATCCCATCGCCCCTCAAGTTGCCACTGTTTGTAAATAAGCTGTAGCACACATCAGTCCTAGCCCAGAGGGACTTGGGTCAGGGACAGCATGAATCATGCGCACAAACACACGTGTACACCACACACTAATTCACACACAGTCTCACACACACAATGCCCTCTCAGAGGAGACATTTTCTCATGTTTTATGTGGTTGTGTGCAAAACTGACTGTGTTTCCAGGCACCTCTCCCCATTGTGTCCTTCACATGCGTGGACTGATAACAGTGCTGTGACCTCGCCACAAGGTGCGGAGAGACAGACGGACTAATTAGACCTGACCAGACCAGGCGATGATAATACCACTCCTGACTTTGACCTAAAGACAGCGAGCTGTTGAAAACTGTAGCCGGGGGTCTGCATGACCTCACACTGCCCTGTGGCTAACCTAACTCGCACAATAGCTGCACTTACATGTAATTGTGTAAGACCTGAATGTGCCAAAATAACCTGCAGGGCAGGTTTCCTCTTGTTACTGTTACGTGAGGCAACTTGATTTAAAGTATAAATGCACCCTGTGGACAGGACACATTGTGTACACTTGAACTATATAGAAAACATAAATTCACTCTGAGGCATGCTTCTCTACTGTTCTCACACACAGTACACATACTACTGCAGGCATGCCTACGGTGGCCCCAAGGTGCACAGCACAATGACATTAGTGAAGCAAACAAAAGCTGACAATATAATACCATTAACCCACAACACAACAGCATGAACAGAAATGAAACAAAGCAAACACATTATTACATGTGCAACACTGCAAGATTAAGTGGAACACCTCAAGTAACACAACACGAAGATGTCCCACAGCTTTGACAAAAAGACTGAATGTTTGCCAAAAGGCAGCACTTCTAGTCATTCACAACGGAAGTATTTCTGATCTCTTAGGGAAGTGCGGTGCAGCTTACTATGGGTTAACGTCATTAGGTTGTCAGCTTTTGTTTGCTTTGCTAAGGTCATCGTGTTATGCAACTGAGGATCACAATAAGCCTGATGGTGAGCGGCCATGATAAGACTATACTGAACTGTGTAATTAATTCTCATCATAGTCAAAAGACAACATAAAGGCTAAATTCAAGAACAAGCGCATTCATCACTTTCATCAATTCAGGCAAGTCCAGAACACAGCTGATTTATGTGCCAAAAAGACAACATGACCTTTGTTGCAGTAGTGTTAAGCCTCGACTGAGACTTTTGGCACCAGGTCTGAACTAAAGTAAGCATTACAACCCTAAAGGCTGATAGCTCGCTCACTTACAAATCGTAAAGACTTTGTAGGCCTAGCTTGCATACTGGGCATTTACCACCGGAGACCCATTTTCAACTTGCAATGTCAGCAGAGCTCAGCCCAAAGTCGTGCTTTCAAATAAATGGGCCAACACACACCTTTAACCTCAACAATACTGGACTTTTGCATGTTGTGCTAAGTGTAAAACGTTCATGGATTATATTTGCATGAATTATCCCAACTCATCCACGTGCATATCGCGAACCGTGGCCCTCTGACCCCAACTAGTCCTCAGTTGGCACGGCCGCCGAAACGTTTTTAAATAACATAGCCTAGTACCTTTGATGATCTTTACTTGAAAACGAAGTCCATATTCCTGTCCTTTTGGATGAATTGGTTAACTCCAATGTCTCATCTAATCGCGTTCCCCACAGCGGGCGGAACTTGTCATAAAGTTAGCGATAACAAAGCCCACCCATTTAGAGGGAATTGATTGGTCAATTTGACTGTCAATGGAAATTAGTCTTTAATTGAATTACTAATCGGCCCTCGGTAAATTCATAGCTGGACCACCAATCACAGAGCTGCATAACATTTTCCTCCTTTACAACGGAGGCAGCAAAATTCTAATAGGGTGACAAAAGGGGATTTTGTCATTTAACTTTGCACATTCCAACACAAACTGAATATGCAGGGATGGAAGGGTATTTTTCAGGAAACATTGTCTTTAGATTGTCAAATTATGAATTGATAAAATACAATTAGAACTGATTACTTTTCAAATATATATTTGTAGAACATATTAGGCCCTCTCTGAGGGCCTAGAGGGCCCTGAAAGTTCCCCCCAAGTAGATTCTGGTCATCCCAGATTCTAGGGCCAATGTCTGTTTTACAGTATTTCCAAACTCATTTACAGGTTACATTTACAGTTTACATGTAACATAGAAATAGTGCATATAGATAGCACAGCAGAAGATTGAGGGTCCAAAGCACATAGTCGTAACAGTGTTTGGGTGGTCTGATGCAAGGAACAGTCTGTTCGCATTCACATCACAAAATAACCGGTTGCATAGCCCTGTGCACTAATTACTCGGCGTATACTCCTCACTACAGTTCCACCCCTGCCTGCTGACAGCAACAACTACCTCTGCTGTTTCCCACTCAAGGAGCGCACGCACACTCAACTCTAGTACTGTCTTCTCAAAGACCTTCAGGTCATTATGAATATGAATTCAGTCATTTCTGTGTTCATATTTTTTCTCCCAGTGCACACAGATAGCTAGCAGGCATGCATTGTGTATTTACGCATGGAAAACACACACACACACATCCAGGAGACTCCATTCGTCAAGCTGTCACTCCAGATGGGAGAAAGTGTCACCGCTTTACAATGACTAAAGTGGGGGGCTTTGGAGTGTACGCTATTTGCATATCAATACTTATTTGATGATTTAAGGGACTTCCGATTTTTCATACCTTTGCACAGGTATGGGAACAATCTATGAAAAATGCATGAAGGTCAGAGATAGATGCACTCAATATACGATAGCATTTTAAGCCATACATTATAAATGTATTGCATGCAGATGAACTTAAAGTTGGCGCCAAGAAATCCTGTACACACGTGTGTGTGTGTTATTTGAAAAGAAGCAGCTTTATTTATGTGTTGAGATGTATTAACTTTGCCTTATTTATTTATTTGAATTTGTAATCTGGTAAGTGAAAAGACTTTGACAAATGTTGCCTTTCTGAGAGAAATAGAAAGGCAAAGAGAGAGAGCCTATGTGGAAAGTGGATGTGTGGTGAAGGATTGTCTGCTTTTTGAGAGAGAGAGAGAGTGAGAGAGAGAGAGAGAGAGAGAGAGAGGGTGGGTGTTGGTTTGTGCATGTGTGTGTGGCTATGGGTAATTTGTAAATTGCTCCAATCAAACAGATTGCACCAGAAATGCCGGCCTGGGTCTGCCCTATGCCCACAGTTCATTAGACTGATGAGAGGTGCAGAGTTGGTAGAGTGTGAAGTATCAACGTGGACACCCCCTGTGATCCATGGATCCTGGCCTATCCTTTAACACTTGCATAGACACATTATGAAACACATTCACGAGAAATGTTCACACACGCATTCATACTACTGAAAACGTACATAAACATACATATGAAATGTTCGCACAGATGCATGTGAAACACATTCACACACATTCATATATATGACACTCAAGTCATACAAGGAAGAGTAAGAAGCTTCGAGAATGTAAGTGTGTTTTTTTTTACAGAAACCTTTTGGTGTCGTGTTGGGCGTGAAAAAAAGGTTTCGAAAGGTTGAATGTGTTTCATATGTGTTGGTGTAAGGACAGTCTGTAGTATTTCCTAAACGGCCCCTCATATGTGTGTGTCTTCCTTTAGGCATGTGTAATTGTCTATGTGCCTCTTCTGTGTGTGTGTGTGTGTGTGTGTGTGTGTGTGTGTGTGTGTGTGGTGTGTGTGTGTGTGTGTGTGTGTGTGTGTGTGTGTGTGTGTGTGTGTGTGTGTGTGTGTGTGTGTGTGTGTATGTGTGTGTGGTAAGTGTGTGTGTATGTATGTGAGTGTGGTAAGTGTGTGTATATGTGAGTGTGGTAAGTGTGTGTGTATGCGAGTGTGGTAAGTGTGTGAGTGTGGTAAGTCTGTGTGTATGTGAGTGTGGTAAGTGTGTGAGTGTGGTAAGTGTGTGTGTATGTGAGTGTGGTAAGTGTGTGTGTATGTGAGTGTGGTAAGTCTGTGTGTATGTGAGTGTGGTAAGTGTGTGTGGTGTTCACACTCTGTACCCAGTGCCTGCGGGGACATATGGAGTTGCAGCCCTGCTGCCCTCCCAGCCTGCCAGCTCCCACCTTGAACAGCTTGGAGAGCAGCTCCATCAGCTGTGTCTCTCTCACCGCAAGGTGAAAGTCTGCCACAACAACGTCTTTATAAAATCCACTGGTTAACATAGACAGAAAGTCTAGCAACACTAGCTGTGCCCCCAACATATGTTTTTTCGTTTTTTCTTGGAAGGAATAGATGCATAAAGTCTGTGACACAACCTAGTCGAGGCTTCGTGTGAACCTTTCAGCAGCCGCGTCGCTGAGCGCCCCTTTGTCCAGCCAATCACCCGTACTTGTACCCGTGGCGTGTGGGAAGCCTGGCTGGTTGTGGCGGGTTGCCCGTGAGGCAGGCGGTACCCCCCACCCCATGACTCAGTGGGCACTATAGCAGCAGAGGGTCAAGGCATTCCGGAGCACACTCCATCCTCATTACAAGGCTTTACCGCAGACATGATGCTCCACGCTCGCTCCCCTCCTCCATCTGTGGCACCCATCTGAGAAGGTCGGCTAACTATGATATACTGTGCCGTGGCAGCCCGTGAACCTGGGCTTGGCCATCTTACGCTGCTGTGCACACACTGCCCACTCTCTCACCCGCACACAAGCGCTATGTGCCGTGACTTTGCGCAGTCTTGTGGTGCACCAAGCGCAGACTCAGCCAGAGTCTCTCAAACAGAGGCATGCACCAACATGCAAGCACGCATTCATCGTAGCATCCGGTAGCCGTGGTTAATGCAGACTCAAAATGAGTCCACGCTAACCGTAGTGATGGTGGTAACTGGTGATGTGTGTGTGTGTGTGTGGGAGTAGATCCGTTGATTGGAAGACCTCTCTAGAGTGTCTCTCAAGGGAGATTTCTGAGGGTAGAGTGTCACCTTGTGGTCTTTACAGTACAGGCAATCTTTTCAGATCTATAGAGGCAGAGGGAGTCAATAAAGGGCATGTAGTTGGGGGGGGGAAGTACTCTATTCTTTATTGTTGCAATAAGATGTTTGAGTGAGAAAAAGAGGCAAGGTGAATGGGATTTCCTTTGGGCTTCTTCAACATTCCCTGAAAGGACTGTGGTCCACTCTGCAGTCACCAAATGAAAAGACCCTGTCAACTTCTCCGGAACCAAGCATTATTGACAAAGTGACTCTTAGAAGGTTTCTGCCTGTTTACACTAAGGGCTAAATGTATGTTCATGTTAAGACCAAGAACGTGCAGTGTACACAACTCCAGCCGTAGCCCTATGTGCTTGACACCCGTCTCAAGTCTCAATGACAAAACCACGGATCGACCGCAAGTTCCTGTAAGTTAGATTGACTATCGCCACAGGAATCATTCCTTCACCTGTTTTAATTGATCACAGCACATCGAGCCGCGCCCTGGACTTGTTTACAGCCTTATTGGGAGGCGCGACCGCCGACTTCCTCCTCTCAACCTCTCTCCCGAGATAAGGAAGTGATTTATCCTTTTTCCTTTGGTACATAAAGAGACGAGAGGACAGTGAATATCTTTTGGTCCCGGCAGGCCGGCAGACAGGCGAACTAGCGGTTTACATTCATTACTGTTTTCATCAGTTTCCACCCCTCTCTGTATTAATTTCCTTGACACAGGAGGACCGGGTGGTCAATATAGATGTCAGGAGACCCGTGGAGGTTTTATGGTTTGAGCTCTGATCGTCTCCCAGGCTGAGGGCAGAGGGTGGCTGAAGAAAGGTAATGGTGAGTTATATGCGGTGCTACAAAATGACCAGAAATCACGCCATGCGCCCGGAGAAAGGCAGATCAATGGGAAAAACGTTGAGGCCGTATAACCAGTCACCCGGAAAATGACAAAATATGAGCCATCTTTTCTCTCCCCTTTCCTTGCCCTCAGTCTGTCTTGGTTGGTGCCTATCCTTTGTCGTACCCTCTCCCGCCCCTCCTTTTCATCACCTCTCTACAAATGGACCGTTGCATTGATGCAGACATGAATTATACTGTGATAAATAGAAACATTGATTCGAGGTACCATTACCATCCATCCGAATCTCTGCTATTTGTATGCAAGTGTTTGGTTGGAGAGATGAGCGCAGTCCTATTTTTCTACACCTATAAGCCATTAGTATACATCATTCCCCAAGTTAGCCAGCTGTGAGGGCACCTATGAATAATGTTGAGTCGGTTTCAGAAAGTCTCGGTCCGCTGTATAGGGACAGAAACAGCTCATCGCCCAGGCCCCTGGCCTGATGCCCTTCAAATGTGCAACCACCTCTGCTGTGACATCATAACAGACAAAAGGATTCGAGGAGAAGTGAACAGGGAGTTACAATAGTTTGTGGACAGGTCCACAATCAACACATTTAGTGTTTCTGTGGGATTGCCTTACCCAGGTGTCTTCAAGAGAACAGGGTACCAGCTAGCTGAGTCTCTGAACTGGGCCACAGCAAACATGTTGTCTAATTACCACTGCTCCGTTGCTGTTTGATTGACACGCAAGTGTAAAGGGACTAGGGACGAAAAGCAAGCTACAATGTCTGGACTGGGATTCCGGGACTCAGACAATAATGAGCTTGGGGATTATATTTCAGGTTTTATTGCTTGGCTTTTTAACACGTTTCTTGAAGATTGCAGTACAAAGCAAATGCTGTTTTTCTTTAACATAAAGAAAACAGAAAAAAGGAGAGGAAAAAAACAATAGGTGTTATGGCTGTGTAATAGGGTGAAAACAGAGGCCACATTTTTGTTTGGAATTGTTGTTTTTATTGCTTGGAGAGAACGTGGTGTAATTGTGTTTATGCTCCAATTGCCCGCAGCTACAAGGAAGCAATTGTCATCTAGATTTGTATGTTTTCATCAATTAATTCATATACACGTGGAGCATGAGGGGGCAAACAGGATTAGCACAAATAAAACTTAGATTATATTAGGAAGTTGAATTTTGATTGTAACTAAACACCTTTCCACTCAAGCAAACACACGCAAATGATCAGTCTAATGAAAGTATCTAACCCGACACCCGAGGAAATGACAGATAAACTAAAACTAAAACAAGTTGATTTCTGATTGTAACAAAACACTTCCTCGCCCACAGACACATACATGCCCCCTAATCAAGGCAACAAAACCAAAACATGAAGATGGACCTGCAAGGCACTGCTGTATTCTTCCCTTTCAGGCTTCTACTGTACAGGTATTTTCCTACAACCAATGCTTCAGAACACAAACCCAACGTCTCTAGAACACCTCTTTAACCCCTGGATTTGTATCACTAGTATCTCACCGCAGTATTACGAAACAAGATGACTGGTTTTTACTGTAGCTAACCCAACCTGGATATACAATTAGGGCAGTCCAAACCTTGACATGTTTCCTCACTACCACTAATGATGTAAGGTGGTGATGCCTATGGACCATCTGAAATACAGCCACAGAGAGTTTGTGCCTGCTAAACAGTAATATCGATGCAGTCGGCAGGGGCTTTGATAAGAGTTCGATCGAGGGTCCGGCAGCTAATTTCCTCTGGGGTACTTTCTGGCCCCCGAGGATGCAACTCTGCCTTTATTGTTTCTAACGTCCAAACAGACAGCTTCAGACATGAGGAGTTAACATCACCATTGGTATTTATTAAGACAATCAGAGTCTCAAGCTGTGTGTGTGTGTGTACGTGTGAAGTGGTGGTGGTCAATATATTGTGTAATTTATTTTCCTAATATGGTTCTTCAATAATGGACAGACAGGTTTCCCACTCAGGCTTGCCCTCAGGCAGGCTAACATGCTGCATGCACGCTGGGAGAGAAACCAGACAATTGTTTTAACATCAGCTGGAAAGCAGAAAAGACACACCTTTGTAAGTCATTCAATGATAATTGTAACTTTGTCATTGCTGGTATTTCCCCCTAGGAAAGGTTACTGACAATAACCAATGCTTGAACATTACACCAAAAAGAAATTGTACAGTCACTTGATTAGCAAGATCAAAGACTTTGGCAATGTGCTCCTTTTATTTTGATAGGTTATGTAAAAAGATAATTACATACTGTACATAATATTGCCACATGGGGCCGATTCAGGCCCCACTTCAAAGTGGTTGTTTGAACAGGTAAATTCAGTAGCTGCCCTTCAGAGACACATGGAAACCCATTCACTCCTAGAGCAGATATAAACATGGCCAATGTTCATTTAAGAAATGTTGCTGAACAGCAGCAAATTATCTTTTACCTTGTTCTGATTACAAAGGAAGCACACAGAGGCCTGAAACAAGGTGAATGTTGTTGTGTGGACTAGTGCCAGTGTCTGCTGCTGTGAGTACTGCGCACTGTGAGTGTTGAGTGTGTGCATATGTTTGTGTTGAGCAATGTATTTCCTATTTAGAAGTTATAGGGTTAGGTTTTGGGTTCAGGATCTGGGTTACAGTCATGGTTAGGGTTATGGAAAATAGGATTTTGAATAGGGACAGCAATGTTAGTCGCTACTAGAATAGCGTGGTGGTGGTGTGAATGTGTGTGCTCTGTGGTGTCTCCTCGTTCAAGCATGCTTTCTGTTGTTTCCTCATCTCCCCTTCTTTTCTTTGGTAAATCCAATAAATGTCACGCATTTGGGTCTTTAGTTGCAGGGAGCATGCTCAGTAATGAAGATTTGAAGGGCAATAACGCTGGCAGCACAAACGGACACATTTTATTGCCACATTACCTGATTGGTTTTATGGGAAATACAGGAACACTGTATTCAAGAAAACACCCCAAAAGAGAGGGGGGGGGAGAGAGAGAAATGAACTTTTCAGCACTTTGCTTTATCTGCAGATCCACAGTGGTTGTCAGAGTTCAGGGTGCTGCCAACAGTCCTATTGGTAGGGCTGGAGGGAAGAATAGAGGGAAAGAGAACACACACAGAAACACACACCAGGCAGCCATTTATTATTGATGTCCTTACAGGGGAGCTAGCAAGCATAGGTTCCTACCTCCACCAGTCCTCGTTAGCTCAGCCTCCCTGGGTGCAGTGGAAGCGCATACCGCGTTAGCATTTAGCAGCCCGATTCACCTCAACAACTCCTCACCAAAGGAAGAATGAGAGTTACAATGTCATATCAGTGTCGCGTGAGAGCATGCACGTTTTATTTTTGAGGGAGCCATGACAGGGGCCCAAAGGCAGAGGTTTAATTGTGATGGGACCTTGGTATGTAACCTTCTCTGCGTATCTTTGCATATGCTAGCAGGGCAGAGACACGCTATTGGATTTGCCCTCAGATTCAGAGACCCAGGGAGGAGACCCTGATTCATTATGTAACTATGCTAATGTGTTGTGTCAGGATACATCTATTGAGGTTAGACTGTTGTGGACTGAGGTGTGACCATAACAACTCTTGCAAAATAATAAAGTCCTTTGCCTTGTTGTGCCACATTTCATTCCTCAATGAAACTTCAAAACTGAGATTACCTGCTACTTTGATTGTTTTTTTGGATTTGTTTTCATTCTTGGTTTCGGAGTGAAATAACCTAATTACAGTTGCGAAAATGGTTGAATGCAGAATGGATCCTTTGCTCTAAAAATATACAACCTCTGTTTTATGCATGCTGTACTTCTCCGTTGAAGGTAGGAGTCTCTCACAGCATGGGGAAAGTGAATGTTTCTTGTAAACACAGGCCTCCCTTGAGCCGTGTGTGTTGTGTGCAATATGTGTCTGTGAGGTAGAACCCCACTGAGCTAAGTTAGAAGCTGGATGCAAACTGCTGGCTCTCTTCTCCTAATCACTTCAGTATAGATTTTTCGCAAGAATCATCCCCTTATACTGTGTCGGTGTGTGTGTGTGTATGTGGGCGTGTGTGTAAACAGGGGATGTCTGGGGAGAAGATGTGTGTATATATTATATATATGCATGTGTGTGTGTTAGAGGAATATTGTAAGCTGGCATATTTTTCAGCTCTCATCTGTACTTCTTGGAGCAGAGAAAGAAACATTACCACCGCTCAATTAACTCTCTATGATTGGTCCTCTTTGTGGTGGCCCAGAAGGATCATAACGAATGGTGTTCTCCAGTTTATGCGTGTGTGTGTGTGTTGGTTTGTGCATGTCTATGAGACTGTATGTGTGCAGGCAGTGCAGGGAGCATGGCAGGGGCTCGTTGTGTTAAATTGCAGCTGTAGACGGGAGTGGAGATTGTAAAATGGCTGCATGATTCTGAAGCGGTGGTTTAAAATGCTGTCATGGGCCTGAGTAGAAGTTTACGGCCGCTGACATCACAGGCACGATCTAGGGACCAGCTTTGCTCTTATAGAACGAGATGGCACACATGGATGCACACACACCTGCACAGATGGTTATCATCAGGTATAACTGGTGTGATTGTGTGTCATGCCTATGAACAGCCCTCAAGTGCTCTATATACAATAGACTAAAGAGCTCTGTAAGAAGAGCTTTTAAAGCAGCCTTCCTGGTTCACAGGCCTGTAATGTGGTAGCTGTTGAACTGTAACTGGAGGGAGGTAGCTCTTAACAGCCAGACACTCCGTCTGCTTGGGATATAGCTTGAGCTGTAAAGTGTCTTTATATAGCTCCTTAGTTTCTAAGCAGGTTGGAGAAAAATTGCCCATTAACCTCAGATTCTTAAGCATGACAAGCTTCACATGACTAATACCCCATGCTCATGCAGTCACATTAATGATTGGTTTGTGCCTGTTGATGTTTTTACACAGTCAATGCCGATTTAACAGGTGTGTATGTGGGTGTATGTGTGCGGCGGGTGGGGAGGGGGGGGAGAGGGGGGGGGGTTATGTGTGTCTGAGGGTGACAGATATGTCATCTTGTCCCCTCCTCAGCAGCATGAATCACTGGAAGGCTATGTCAGAATCCACTTCTCATGACTGGGATACCATACCCAAGACTTTCAATCCACAGTGTCAACCAATGGTTGATGTTCTGTAGACCAACCTTAAATACCCATCTGATCCCAACATCCAACACCCGAAGTTGGGAGTCAAGTATCAAGCCGCACACTTTTGCATCCTTTAGTCTTTATAAATATACATGGTCTCTAGTGTCAACCTGTGAGACATACAAACATGGTCTTCGATAAGGAAATGACATGCTGGCAGGAGAGTACACAGATAAGGACTGCAGGCTGTCATTTCTTTTATTTGCGTGATTTGATCTGTCAAAACATTATCGTCGAGAATCTACTCTGACAGGATATGCAATTCGTTGTCAAATCAGGCTTGGGGGATAGGTAATGCCAAAGTGCCAGAATATACATCGAAATTGTCCAGGTCATTAAGAGCAGAATGAAAAATAATAAATATAATGTGAAAGAGTCAGTAGTGGTAACTAAGTAAGGTTCGCTTACTGGCAATCCCAGTAAAACAATATAATATGCACTTTTAAACAAATATTTCACAAGCCATTTACTCACTATCGAAGCGACCTGTTTCCAATACTACAGTATAGTTTTGAAATTTCAAGTATGTTTAAGCTATGTTGACCAATATTAATCCACGTTTTGGGTACAAGTTTCGTCATCAACTATCCCACCTATGAAACTTCTAGAGAGCTCCATGATGAGGCTGGTGCCCTGGTGTGTCAAGGTCCGCCAGCTTGCACATGGCATGCTCCCCCTCATCTCAAAATGATTACCCAACTGTTGCATCAATGATTCCAACAGAGCAGATCCAAACCTTCATTCCCCTGAACTTTTTGATGTGGAACTGAATTTAGCCTAGCCGTGGGGTTTTGAGCTCTGTGTGTGTGTGTCTGTCTGTCGGTCTCTCTCTCACTCTATCTCTCTGCAGCCCCTCTTGCTGAAGCAGCCGGGATGGGTATTGCAGATATAGCTGTCGCATGCAAGAGTGACGTTCTGTGATTCCGTAAATGAATTCATGTGTAACCCATGGAAACGCTGCATAATGCTGATATCTCCAAATGGTGCTCTCTTGCAGACGGAGTAGACCATAATAGAAGAGATGTTTTACGCAGGGGCGATCTTATCTCTGCGAGATTAACTTTCACAAATTAAAGTTCAATAAAGTAATATGACTGATAGAACATCCCTGCAGCAGCTGCCTAGGGGGTTTAATGCCAGTGTTCTGTCTGGTCAGGAGGGAGTAATGAGTTTTTACTGCCTGGCAGCCAGGTGTCCACTGATTCACACTTCTCTGCTTAGAGTCACTCTCCAACAGCTTGCTGGTTATGTGACAGGCAGCCAGAGTCCCCAACACCGTCATACAGACCCTTGGTCTTAGTTTGCAAGCTGTCCTGAATTCATCCCAACTATGACTCACCGGCAGGTCATTAGACTAGTCGTCCATGACGTCTGGTGCAGCTTTCCTAATGTGTCCGCTTCTCGTGTATGCGGTTCTTCCCACATGGCCGCCACTTGTAGAATACATGTTCTGATATGGCATCTTTAATTCTAGAATTGAAATTCCAATATGACTGCAATCGTATTATAAAGGTCTTATTTGCCACCAGTTGGACTGTGTAGCAGAATGTAATTAACATTTGTCTGATGTAGGCTGTGTACAATCCAGACCACTTTGAATATTCCAAATACTTTTATTCCCTACATGTATGGATGTCCCAATACGTTTTTTCCATTCTGGTACCATTAACCAATGTACCGTAGCTGCTCTACTTCTAGTATGAATGTATCATGAATCTTAAAAATATTAAAAAACACACTTCTTATCCATGTCAACTAAAGATGTTTCTTTACGTGGCTGCTCCAAATATTTAAATGTGTTAGAATGGATTAGGCACCTTCCTGAACATTTCTGTCATCTCAGAGCTAAAGAGATGAAAACACTATCAAGCAGGTATAATGATGAGAGTTTTGTCACCGATCCTTGTCACCGTCATAACGCTAAACCTTTCATGCTCCACGTCGGCTGTTCTGCCTTTGTTTGTCTCCAGAACAAACATTATCAGGAATGAAATAAATAAAATATTGAAATAAATCTACTCCTTATGGAGAATAACTTCAGAAGTCTGTCTCCCTTTGTCAACATTTCCCCCCATTTTCTGTAAAATTGGCTTGCAGTAGAAAGCTACTGAGGCTATACTTTGTTTATCTATACCTCACACCTATGATAAAAGACTACCTTGCACAAGTTTGGGGTGCAGCCATATGCTGCCTATTGCTCTCTATATCAGTGTCTCTTTATCACTGTATAGAAACGAGATGCTCAGGAACTCCTGTTTTAACCTCACAAATAACTTGTAGATAACAAAACCCTGAGAAAGTTTACATGTGTGCTCCTGCCATCACTGAAGTCAAGGTTTAGGCAAGGCTGGGATTGTCCAGCTACTGTGTGTGCATTCGGGAGATAAACGCGTGACAGATACTTTAAGTGGAAAAGAAGTTCCACTACAAAAACAGGACTATTAATTATAGATTGCCCGTTATTTGCAGTCATGAAATATTAAGTCGAGTTCATGGCCGTTGCAAATGTTCTGTAGGCTACTGTATACTATTGTATTGGAAATATTATGACTGCATATTGTGGGGTGATTTATTTGATTTATGTACTAAACCCCATAGGCCTACTCTGTCTTTTTGCAGAAAAGAAGTCGAGCCTTATTTCCTTGGCATCTCCGAAAAGTAAACAGGGTGGGCGACATGAAAAGGCTTGATGCAATCCGGTGCAAGCTCGATGAATAGCATAGGCCTATCTGAAGACAATCAAACCTCTGTAAAACTTGAATACCTTGACGTCAGAGAAGTTGCAACGACAGGCCGCATTGACAGGTTGTAAAAAAAAGACTCAATAACCCTGCCTCCCCTCCCCATCTCAAGTTCTTTACAGACGTATAAAGTCAAAGGAAAACGACCCGCGGGGAATACGGAGACAAAGAACGCTATTAGCTATAGTCCCCCTGTGTGTGGGTTGCGGTCAAAAATAAAGACGTTCAGTTAATCAGAGAGACAAAGATCTAAGTGTTAATAGAGATAGCTTCTGTTGTTTGTTTAGAAGTGTCGTAGGAGCTGATTCCGGGTTCACGCACCCAAGCAGCTCATGACGTGGAGAGAAAACAAGAGATTTCAGCACAGCAGTTGTATCTCTGTTTACTGAAGATCTAGGACAGACACACCACCTCAGCACCAGAGGAACTAATTATGTTACTTTTTCTCTGCATAATTTAAAACATGTTATGCTAATGCCATGGGTGGAAATGATTGCCTTCTGGATTTTTTTCTGGGCCACACTGTATTATTTTTGTGCTTACAACACAGCATTTGTCCCGGAAGTTCCTAATTAGCTCTGCTATCCCTCCTCTTTCCAACCCTTCTCCAACATGTATTGTGCACTATTCTTGGCATAAAAAATAATATATGATATTATATATTCCTCAAATAAGAAGTGTCTGTGTGTGTGTGGTGTGTGTGTGTGTGTGTGTGTGTAAGAGATATAAATAGGCTATAATATACTATTATATTCATCGTTTTTTGGATAGCTTCCTATAATTTTGTACTGTAACATTAAACAACTTATTCATCACACATCACAGTGTCGTACAACTGTATTTGTGTACTGTATCTCTGAACCATGGTTCATGATATTTTGTTTTTAACCCTGTAACCCCTCAATCAGATTCAGCAGAGGATCATTAGGAGGTCTTTCCCCCAACGTGTATGTGTGGCCTTCAATCTCTCAGGCAGACTTTTCTTTAATATGAGCATCATCTTTAATAGAAAAAATTAAGTGTGAAGACAGTTGTTCCTTCATTGCAGGGTTCTAGAGGAAGGAGGTAGGGAGGGAAGGGGGATGTAGGGAGGCAAGGGGGGAGGGAGGGAGGCAAGGGGGGAGGGAGGGAGTCAAGGGGCTATGAGGGACGAGAGGACGTCTGTTGTCAATGTCAAGAATATTTATGAACCTGCATATCTCCGAGGCATCACCATCTCTGAAGAAAATGTATTGACCTGCCCATCAAAATGGACTTCTCAAAAAAATTACCCGAACTTTATTGCTTTTTCTCCCTCTTTCTCTATTTCTATCTATCTCACACACACACACACACACACACACACACACACACACACACACACACACACACACACACACACACACACACACACACAGACAGTCACTTCTTATTTGAGGAATATATTGGTGCAGTAATAATGAACCCTGATCATATAAGAAATCTGCCTGCCCTAGAAATCACCTTCTCACATCACAAAAACAGAGTCCACATCACATTAAGTCCCGAGGGTGAAGATCTACTAAAAACTTTGTTGACGAACATCTTTATGAAATACAGTTTCCCCCCAAAAAACACTGGAATGAATCTGTCTGTCGAGAGGTGTTTTACCGAGTTGACGCGCAGAGACTCACGACAACACTGATCTAAACACAACTGGGGGAGGAGGGGAGCAAAGATCTGTCAATCATGTGCGGGATACATTTCACCCTGGGATACGTTTTAATGATCCCTCCATTATAGAGGGATGCTATGCATGTCACTCTGCTATATCCTGAGTCTGAATCCCAGGCACCGCGGTCTGGGCATGAACGGTTGAGGAAGATCCCATTGGGAGCTCAATCATCTGTTCTTCCTGCAAACTCAAGTTTACATCACAGGTGCAGTCAGATGTGTAGTTTAGCCATGTCGGTAGTTATTCGGCTGGAAGTGATGGACATTTTCAGTGATGCGACATGAGACGATATGTGATCTTGAAGTTACGGGACTGACTCAGCTTGATATCCATCAAGTATGCTTAAGGATTGGAAATGGACCCAACCCAACTACAAGACCAAGCCCTCTCCTAGCCAACCACACTGTCACGTCGTCTCATTCAATCACATCAAAAAATCACTAACTTGTCCAAAGTGCTCCACATCTCTACTTATGGCTTCACTGTCAAACATGGTGGATCATATCTAGTAGGAAGCTTCTGAAGCTTTTCTGAATGCTAAGAACTATCAAGTGGAGGATCTCACCTCTTAATCCAATCATGCAGAAAATAATTTAACACAGCAGCCTCACAGAATTCTGGGATTATCACTAATGTTAGCTACGAAATAAACCATGTAAATGTTGAATAAAATGTATCGCTGCTTACATTAAATTGTAGCCTCATGTGTTTAGCTGGAATGTCACATATGCTTGAACTAAATAAAATGAATTGTTCTCTGTTGGTGTACTGTATATTCAGCCTACTGTGAGCTACAAAGCAGGTGCAGGCCATTTATCTAGTTTTAGTCATTGCAGTTGCTTAGTGTTAGTTCTGGTACTTAAATCAGATAGTTGTGTGGTAATTGGTGTCATGTGTACTATCTGTTTGAATTTGTACTAGTACTTGCTTTTATTCAGGTGCTTCATGGCCATAAGACCCAGAAAACGGTCCAATTCATTCTGAACAGGGGGAGGTTCTCCTACCAAGATGTCCAACAGTGCAGCCATGTTTGGGATATTGCTAACACCATGGTCTCAGGAGCACAGAACTCCATGCAGAAAGCAAACAACAAAGTGAGCAATTCAGTCCTATTATATTAAATTGTACATTTTCAATAATGAATCATGAATGCAATCAATAATGCATTATTTTATCCAGACTTTCCGCGGGCCCTCCGTCCACTGAATCTGCTGACAAAAGCTAAACAAATCTCTCTTGACTTCAAATGAAAACAAACACTGCCACAGTGTAAATGCTAACTTGCATCACCCCAGGACACTGGTGTCCTGGTTTTCTTTAGCCCGACTGTGATGTTGCAACTGTCAGATATGTTATTGTGTCGCTCGTCAGCATCACTTACTCTTTCACTTGTCCTGTCCGGGCTGCAATCTCGGGTCTCCAGACTCGTGTACAACAGAGACCTCTCAGAACGCTGCTGCAAACAGCAGTGCCGCTGAAAAGTTCGAAATTCGATGGAGCAGGTGGGGGGGTATTTATTGCTGAGTGAGTTTCACCGATTCAACTCAGATACACACATATCGGAGTACCACACCCCCCCCCCTCCCCCTCCGCCCCATCCTACGCCACATGATCGCCTCAGCATGGTTTTATGGACATATACCCACAGGGTTTGACCATGTGCTTGTCAGTTTGGGGCCACAAGTCGATAAGACTTCTGGGCAGGAGCTTTGAAGCCTCTGTGCTCTGGTTGGTCTTACGAATTCATGGATCTGAAAGTTGAGCTTTTGCAGTCATATCACTGCATCAAGTGGGATTACATAGAAACAGTCTGTATAAATATGAAATGGTGGGGATGTGGCGTCACTCCTATTTTTCACAACTGGTCAAACTGAGTCCAACTGTTTATCCACCATCGACAGTACTATGGGACCACTGACATATGTGTCCCTTCCTCCCTCACTTACCCACACAACTGATCGCTTCTCAGAGCACCACTTCAACCAGCCATGTCCTCGAACAGATAGCTTTGATTGTGCTGGTGGGCGGCATTCATACTGAGGAGTCAGTTTTCACCAATTCAATTCAGTTACACAACTTCTGTCTGTTTTGGGTAAATGACACAGATAAAAGATAAAACATTTTTTATCTACAAAGCTTCTTTTTGATTGAATGTTTAAAAATAAATCTGGATAAAAGGTTCTTTCCTTTTCCAAACCACCAATACTACTAGTTATATGCATACATTCACATGTTTTTTGTTGTTGTAGACAGCTACTTAATGGTGTGCACAAATACTGATACAGGTGGCAAGAGCTGTGTTTCTTCATGGTCTTATAGTCACAGTGGGGTTCAAAAAGCAATGCACGAACACACACACACACACACACACACACAGGCCAATGGAAAGTATTGGGAAGAAGCAGGGACTATCCTTCAGCATGGTATTCCGACAGCACCTAAGTGCTGAGCCAACCTGGGGTGTCTCATCGACTGTGCTAAAAGCAGAGAGAGGTGGCTGTTCTCCCTGCTGGAGCTCCCATGAACATCTTTCGGAGTCACACATGCCAGCTGGATTTACTTCATCACTCTCAGGATTGGGGTAGGGGGGTGGGGCTGTCACGCATATGCAGACATGGCATTCAGACACACACACACAAATATACATACATACATACATACAAACATACATACATACATACATACATACATACATACATGCATACATGCATAAGTGCATACGTACATACATATATACATACATACGTGCATGTAAGGGATTATGTATAGAACGCCGGTCACATTATCGGGAAAATAAACTACATATATGGGATAAATGGATGAAGAGGATGGCCTTTTGCCACGCCTGTGGCCAAACAAATGAGGTTGCTACGGTACGTGTCTGAGCATCTAGTCACAACCTTTACATCCCATGACTCATTGAGTCACATCGCAATGCATGACATACCCAAGATGTCATGTTAACAGAATTCTGAACAGCGTAATGTATTAGTACACACTCTATACTATTGGCAGTTTTTCAAGCCAACTTGAATGATCTTTTTCATACATTCTATTTTTCTACCCGGCATTATAATCTTTCCGACAGTCCAATTTCTGGAATTCTGTATTGTTTGAGGATACATACTGCCCTCTAGTGAGTATTTGGAAGCGTAACCTCAGAGTATTGGAAGAGAAGATGAGCAAGAAAAAAACATTTATTGATCATGTGATGTGACTCACACAAGTGTTGAGTGTCTGCCAATGAAATTCCCTCAGCTTTTCTCCCATCCTGGTGCCCTTCCTCCAGGAAGGACTCCACACATGAAAGGCCCAGGAGATAACCCATCTGAGCACGGAACATGCTTCACAAGCACGACATTCTTGCTGTGAGGAAATAGTGCAAGAATGTGATGTGCATCTTAAATGTCTCTCCTTAGTTCCTTCTGTTCTCCCTCCGCATCTCTTTAGAAGTGGCCGGCCTTCAGTGAACTCTACCGCCTTCAAATAACCTCACCATAAGGCTGCAGGCTATTGTCATTCGACGTCACCACCGCACATAACTGTTGAGCCTCGTGCCATCACCTTATTCCACTTAATAACGTTATGTGAGTTACAATACACCTATAGCAGAGACATGAATACACTACATGATACCTGAAACCATCAAGAATGTACCACTATGCAGTGTGACAGCATGCTGCATCATCACAAAAAGGTACATTGCATTGCCAAAATCAAATTCTCATTATCACAGCAACAGGAATACGCTCAAACTAGTCGCTTGCTTGAAGCCAGGTGTACCTTATGAAGTTGCTCGATTTAAATGAAAGTGCCGCACAAATCCGTTCCCTGGCAGGGACAATACTAGCTGCTGCAGGATTGATCGACCCTCACAATTTCCATCTTTTCTTTAAATACCTTTCTCCAAAAGTTAGTCCACTACCTAATGTATCATTTTCTCCTCCTTTTCCTCCGGTGTTCTGGTATGACATTGAAGTGACCAACAGCTTTTGTGTTGGTTGCATGGACATAAAGTTAAACTCCAATTAGTACAATTATTTCAAGCCTCATCTAGCATTGTGTTTATCTTGTTGTAGCAATACCCTGAAGAAATGTCACATCCTATCATCTCCTAAGGTTACAAACTAATTTGTATACAAATATCAAAATGAGTGTTAAACAGTTTTGGTTTTTAGTAGTCTGACAGTGATGGAAATTGATTTCCTCAGGGGTCTCTGGGAAGTGACATGCGCTGTAGACAAGCAGAGTAGGTAGCGAGCTGGTTCAAACATTCCTTTTGCGGCTACGCCAAAGGCAATTGACAGATTATTGTGAAGTACAAAAATAACAGTGTGCAACCGGATGTAGATGGATGGAACCGATAGTCACCAAATCCATCTACACCCACCGGAAGAGCATACAGTAGCGGAAAAACATATAAAGCAGAAAAGGTATCTTCAATCTGGTTCATCTTTAAAAGACACATGATATACGATATGAAGATATACAGTGTATCAGACTGCCATTGGTATTTATATAACTTGAACTTCGAAAATCAATCAACATTTGAAATCCGAAATTGCATATACAAGTTATTGCATTAGTAATGCATATAAACGATCTTACACACCTTTGTCGTGTAAGAAAGACCTAGATGGCAGGAAGGAAATAATGACAGCTGACCCTTGGACTTGCTACAGTACTCAAGTTGTCACGTGCTGAGGAAAAGGGAGGCTCTTCTGTTGACATCAATGCACTCAAGAGCAATTGATGCAAGTCACATAATCGTATATGTTTCGCTTTCGTTTCACTTAGAATTGTTTACTTGTATGATTGGAAAACGAAACATTTGAGTGCATTTGCCGTTAGCGGTAGAGTCGTTGCAAGAGTCAGCACCGCAGTGTAGCTATCACGCGACTGGAGTACTGTTGGCTAGCAAGCTAACGCTGCTTGCAACTATTTAGTGTCATGGACGAGCTAACAGTGGAAGTGAGAGGAACGAGCGGTGCTTTTTATAAGGTATGTTGATTTTCACGGTACGATTATATCAATTACGTGTCGTTAATATTTTTATACTGCAAAATATTCCTAATTGATTTGCTATTGAGTTAGCGTGTTATAATGTTGACACGGGTCAGCTACAGGCCTCACCTAGCTAGGCTAGCTCTAATGATAGCTATGCTACAATTCTAGCTCGTAGTAGCAGGCAAGTGATTTGTGATACACCGCTACCTAATCAGATACCACTTAACAACCTTGCTAGCTAGCTGTCCAACTAGCAAGATATTGCAAACTCAATGCAAAGCACATCCTTTCCAGTCCTAGTTTGTCTAGCTAGCCACTATACCCCTCCTGCTAGTTGCAGCTTACTGGCTTGTCTTTGCTACCTCTGCTCTCACGAATTCCCTTCTGGTAGTTAGCTACGCTTACTAGCTATCTGTCTTTAGCTCTCTAACATTTGCCAAGATAATTGCATTCCAGAAAGCCTAATGCATAGAGCTAATGTTGTCGTGCTTGCTAGGTAAGCTAGCTACGTACAGGCGACTCTAATTTGGTTTAAGGACGGTTGTGGCTGTAATAAACCTTCTTATCTATCCCTCACCTTTCCCTTTCAGGCCCATGTGAAGGACGTACACGAAAGCACTGTCACTGTTTCATTTGAAAACAAGTGAGTACTTTAATGCAGTTGTAGAGAAAAGCTATGGAAATCGGCATAACAAAGTAATCCTTACCGGCTAGCTAGTTGGCTTCATCAACAAATTCTGCAAGAAAGAATGTCACTTTTACCACCCAAGACATTTAGACATGGCGCTAAGAAGTTAGTTGCAATTAAGGTGTAACAGCTATCACTGCAATTGTTCATTAGCTGTGCGGCTTCAATGATTTTACATCTGTCAAATAAATGCCCCATCTCATGTGCACTACTACACTGCTCAAATATATTTTGGGTATTGATCAGTGAAAGTATGGAAAGAGAACAGGGCAGTGGCATAACAATGGAAGCCGGCAACTATCTGTCATCAAATTTGGTTTTGACATTTTACTCTTCTTCAGCTGGCAGCCAGAGCGTCAAATTCCCTTCCAAGATGTTCGCTTTCCTCCACCCACTGGTTTTCAGAAAGAGATCAACGAGAGCGATGAAGTAGAGGTACGTGCTGTAAGTAAAGGAGAAGGACTGCTCAACTACTAGTCAATGTAGGCTTCCACCAGCTGTATGCTTTGAAGACTGATTTTGGGCCATACTCACACTGCATATATAAAGCCCTTTGTAATTTATGTTTTTATGAAAACATATATTTTTTTAAATGATGGACCATAACTGGTACCTTATGGTCTATTTCTAACCATGTGCAGATCAATTCCTATATAGATCAGTGCATTTGTGCAGCACTTTGTGCAGCTGCAGTTAACCCCAGAGTGATAAACAACCCAGTTAAGGTCATCGACAATCTCAAGCCATATCAAAACGCACAAAGTCGCTCTCAAAAGACACCTGAACACACCTGTCAATCGGTTTGGGAACAACATTGACAAAACCTTTCTGTCTATGTCCGCTCAGTGGTTGCTTGACTGTAAGTTTGACGCAACACGTATCGAAATCCGTGACGTTGTCATACGTACAAGTTATTACCATGGCGATAGGAGACTCCAGGGAGCCTCCCCTCTCGGTGTCTGAGCGAGCTCAGTCAACATGTAGGTGTGAGGACCCTGCCCTGTAGAAACTGAGCTAGTGTCTCAACATTCCATCATGCTTCTGGATGTCCCCCAGGCCTGATACATTTATAACCTTATTTCCAATCCAGCACCACCATACCTGTTGTGTCGATATATGAAACGTGTGTCTTCTGTGTTTCTCCCAGGTGTATTCACGAGCCAACGACAAGGAGCCCTGTGGCTGGTGGCTAGCCAAGGTCCGCATGGTGAAAGGAGAGGTGAGGGCTACTTGCCGAGAGTTTGTTTGCCCTCGCACTTGCCCTCGCACTTGCCCTCTTCCATTCTTTCTATTCACCCGAGGCGAAGTGTGAATGAGGGCTGAACATGTAAGAGCGCCACCTGCCCAGGGAGAGGGTTTAACTGCTGTTCTCAGGGTCTTTCTCTAGCTGTGGCCGAAAACTCAACTGACATTCCACGTACTATTGGTTCTCTCCATTATGTCTGCTCAATAATCCATTGTAATCCCTTTCTTTTTCTGCCCACCCAATTGTAGTTTTATGTGATCGAGTATGCCGCTTGCGATGCCACGCTCAACGAAATAGTCACCCTGGAAAGGTTACGGCCTGTCAATCCCAACAAGCCGGCGACAAAAAACACCTTCCTGAAAATAAGACTGGACGTTCCAGAGGATCTACGGCAAATGTAAGCAAGGCTACAGTGTGATCCGTTTGTTTTTTTTCTTTCAAATTCAATTTCTTTTTTTTCACGTAGGCTGGGTCCTGAAACATTGATGAAGGTTGTAAACCTGAACGAGCCATTCACAAACAAAGACAAACGAAAACAATGTATACGATGATCGTGAATCTTTCAAGGCTCTTCCGCAGCTTTGTGTTGTCAATGTTTTGAAGTTTCCTCCCCTCTCTCTCCCCTCTTCTCACTCTGCAGGTGTTCGAAAGAGTCGGCACACAAGGACTTCAAGAAAGCAGTGGGTGCGTTCAACATAACGTATGACTCTGACAAGAAGCAGCTGCTTATTCTGGTGGGTCTGGCTGTTGCGTTTAAGTCATTAGAGAATTGGACTCTGTGAAATGAAATGACAGGTCTGTTGCATAGCAGACTTATGCATTTCTATCATGTTTTTCTGTACTGGACGTGTTTGTCTTTTCTTTGGTCTGTAGTCGGTGAATGAAGTGACCACCAAGAGGGCCAACATGATGAGCGACATGCACTTCAGGAGCTTGCGGACCAAGCTGTCTTTGATGCAGAGGAACGAGGAGGCCAGTCGCCAGCTGGAGGTACACACAAACTCGGGCGTCAAACTCGATAAGCAACTGTGTGCGCCTCCGTCTGCTCTCTTGGGTTCTTATTGGGCGTGCGAGGCTGCTAACGGTGTGCTGACGCACTGTGTGTGTGTGTGTGTGTGTGTGTGTGTGTGTGTGTGCGTGTGTGTGCTTGGTCCTTGCGCAGAGTTCTCGACAGTTGGCATCCCGGTTCCATGAGCAGTTTGTGGTGCGTGATGACCTCATGGGCCTGGCGATCGGCACCCACGGGGCCAACATCCAGCAGGCCCGCAAGGTCCCCGGGGTCACCACCATCGACCTGGATGAAGAGACCTGCACCTTCCACATCTACGGAGAGGTAGCGATCCGCTCCCTTCCCTCCCTAGCTCAATTCTAGGATGTAGAACAAGGCCCAAACTGAGGATCTGACCCCCAAGCTAACACCTAGGAGCTTCCCCAACCGAGGCCCATGATCGGACCTTAACCAAGCCCTGCTACCCAGCCCCAGACACTTGCTCAAATCAAATGAGACTCACAGGGGCAGAAATTAGCTGAATTCCAGACCAGGATGTGTCTATGAGCCGTGATTGATTCAGCCTGGTGTTGTTCTTGGTTCTTTAGGACCAGGAGGCAGTGAGGAAGGCCAGGAGTTTCCTGGAGTTCTCCGAAGACGCCATCAAAGTCCCCAGGAACCTAGTGGGTAAGAGAACCTTGGACTGAGCGGAACAGTGTGTCTGTAAAAACCCTATACCACAAAGAGGTGGAGTGGCAAGAAACTTGTATTGATTATTACATAAATAACTTCGCTGGTCCCCAAGACCTATCGATCTAACGGTAGACCCAATGACTGTGTGTGGCCTAAATTAATTAAGATTAGGTTCTCTATGGACCCTCTCAACTGCTTTAATCTGCTTCCCTTTGCTTCCAGGAAAAGTGATAGGGAAGAATGGCAAACTGATCCAGGAGGTGGTGGATAAGTCGGGGGTGGTCCGAGTGAGGATCGAGGCAGAGAACGATAAGAAGCCTGTGCTGGTGGATGAGGTCAGTGGGTTGATGGAAAAACAACTTCAACTTTATTTGTTCCCGGAGGACAATTTAGTTTTGCAGCAAGACATAAAAACCAGCCATAGATATAGACTATAAAACAAGGGGAGGCAGCTAGGGAAGTGTTAATGTGGAACTGCCTGCCCGTACTCTCTATTTATTTAATCTTCTTTACAACTCCCTTTTCCCCCCCCATATCTCTCTCTCTCTATCTCAGGGCATGGTGCCGTTTGTTTTTGTGGGAACAAAGGAGAGCATCTCCAATGCGAAGGTGCTCCTGGACTACCACCTCAACTATCTGAAGGTCAGCTCAGACGTCCTGCTGCATGTGTACCACACCTGTCACTCAATGGACTGCTTTACATTGCTTAGCTTTAGCACCGGCCAATCAGACGACGGCTCATCTGTATCCCTCCTCTTCCAGGAAGTGGACCAGCTGCGTATGGAGCGCCTGCAGATCGACGAGCAGCTGCGGCAGATAGGCGGCGGGCCGAGAGGCCAGGGTGGCCGTATAGAGAAGGGACTGGTCATTGACAACGGCATGGGGTTGGGCTTGAACCTGGGGTCTGGGGCTGAGCGCCCAGAGAGGGGGGAAGCCGTACACCAGGGGGGGGACGTGGACGCAGAGGGCCCCCTTTCGCTTCAGGTAGCTTTGTGGACAAACATTTGTGTGTGTGTGGGTTGGGAGGGGTGGGGGGGGGTGGGGTAGCTATCAATTTAGTCCATTCGGAATGTAAATATCAGGGTTTGAGATTTGAGGCAGTCAATTTGTTCCCGAGCCCAATTTAGTAACTGCGCTGTGCTGTGTGTGTGCTCCACCAGGCACCAACTCGGAGGCTTCCAACGCGTCTGAGACGGAGTCCGACCACAAGGACGAGCTCAGCGACTGGTCACTGGCGCCCGCCGACGAGCTCATGGGGGGCGGGCTTGGGGGCGGGCTTGGTGGCGGCAGCGGGTTCCCCAGGCGGCCAGACCAGAGGAAGCGAGGAGTGGGGGGGCCGCGAGGCCGGGGGGGGAAGAGGCCGGGGAGGCGGGTTAGGGTTCAAAGGTGAGGATCAGGAGTAGAGCCGGACTGCCGGTTGGTCTTCTGTGTTGGCTTGTTGTTGTAGTATTCAATGTTCAAGGCCTCTCATAACTTACACTGTCCATTGCAGATTCCATACGCTGGGGAGGTATATAGCGGGTTGGTTGATTAGGGTTTGTTGTCGTACGTCATATTCTTGTTTTGACGCGTCCGTTTCCTCCTGTGAAGCAGCTGAGGACATCCAGTGGAGCGACTCGCGCCCTCGTAACATCCGGGACACCAAGATGAGGCCTCCGGAAGATTCTCTCCAGGTAAGACTCACCATCACAATCACCCAAAGATGTCTTGACTTAGAAGTTCACATCCCTTTCTGCCCCCTCATCATGACGTCTTTCTAGAAGAAGCTCTCAGCTTCCTCCCATTAGATGCTTCTCCTTCGAGAATTTCTAGGCGTTACACGGCCTTGGTTATACTTTTCCACCACTAGGTGATGCTCTTGGCGTGCGTTCTAGCTCCATTGCTGTGGCTCTTTGTTTGGAAGGCTGTTGGCTTGAGAATGAGCTCAGGGAGCTGTTGAATCTGGAACATGGGTACTGGCATGGTCTGTGAACAGGCACATTTTCATAAATTGCATTTTGTCAGTCTCAATTGGGGATCAATCGCCAAGAGGCATACACATTTGTGTTGATACACAAAGGCGATTGAATGATGAAAAACGCGACAATTTGTGTAACCATTAAACACATTGTAAAATGGAACCTCCATTCACTCACCCACGATACACACAACACAGTACAGCTAATCACAGCAAACCGTGAATCAACTGGGTGGATTATATATTGATTAGATTTCTTAGTAGCGCAGAGGGAACCTGGGGCCTTGCACTTACTCTCAGAGGGAGGAAAGTGTTGACAAATCATCCCTTCCCCCGGCCTGTGTGTTTCTGTTCGGGTCCATACCTCAACCAAGTCAGCTGGCCAAGTGCCTCCTAATCGACCACCACATTGTGTTTCTTGAAGATGTGACCCGTGTCATTTCCTGTCTGGCTGCTGTTGCAGATCCGCGTGGACGGGAACAACGAGCGCAGCGTGCACGCGGCCCGCGCCGCCACCGACGTCCCGGCGCGCCAGAGACCCTTCAAGGAGCGAGGGCTGAAGAAGGACAAGCAGGAGAGTCCCGAGGCCGTCTCCGCTCCCCCTCCGCTGGTGAACGGGGTGTCGTAGATTAAAAGTCTCCCCCCCTCCCCTCCTCCTCCCCCTCCACACACACACACACACACTCCTTGGGCTCGCTCTCTGTCACACCCACAGACACACAGACACCCACACTTTGTCATTGATTCCTAAGCTTCTACGTTCGACTCGTCAGGCCAAAGAGGAGCCGGTAACGGAGGGGGGAGAAACAAAGTGCTTTGGAGCCCCCGGCTGTGAGGTGCCGCAGGGGGAGGGGCTGGGGGCGGGGCTGGGGGCGGGGCCGGGCTGGGCTCTTCTGGTTCCGGCTCGGCCCGGCTCGGCAGTTTTCTGTGTATAGTGAAGGAATCCCGAAAGGGTTTTCTGTTTGGATTGAAAGGGAAGGCGGAGGCGGGGAAGACGGCAGAGTGTTTCTTTTCCACTAATAGACAGTCGTTGCCGACGGCTACCCACGGGACTGTTCTTCTCAGCTGTTGGTCTAAAGGTGTTTCAGTAGAAGACCCTAATTGGTCATGATGTGTTTCCTATGGGTCTGGTTTTTCTATCAACATCTCTCACATTGTTGTCTCACCTTTTTCTCCTGGGCTGCGTTAAAACAATTTTACATTTTCCAACAGCTTGTAAAATAAATATTTTATTATTTGTTGTTGTTTTTTGAAACGTTAAGCAACGCCTCTTAATTAATTCCCCATTCGGTGGGCGCGTTATGATGTAACAGGCTGGTAAAGCATCATGGTGATCCCATTTCCGCTGGTCTCGATCAGCTTCCTGCATTGGTCAGATACTGCTAGGTTTTCGTTCGTTTGTTAAATCAGCTCTTGAACGCAGCCCAGGTGTGGGGGTCGGGTCTCGCTCCTTACCACCAGTCTCAGTCTGCCACACTTTCCGTTGGCGCTTGATCTACTCACTCAAGTGCTACTCCAGAATTTGACAAATGTATTTTACCAAGATATGTTCACAATGTGGTTCAAGAATTACATTATTACTACCAACAGTTTCTAGAGGCGCCAATAGCATGTAGAAGGGAAAAGAAGAGAAAAAAAAATCATACCAACCTTTTTGTCTGATCTGTGCCTTTAATATTGTGTGGATAGTATCACAACTAGAAGTCCAATTCAGGGAAAAATACATTTAAACAACAAATGTAACTTGTGCTCATGTGCGGTAGTCGACGTAGCTCAACTTTGGAGACATGAGTCATTTAGTCTTTTTAACACGGGGATGCAAGTGCGTCTTTATCTGAGGGGGGAGGGAAGGGTTGGTGAGGAGGGAAACCGAGGCTCAGTCTCAAGATGACGCTGGCTTCTGTTCCCTCAGGCCCAGGGCCGCTTCAGTAGAGACAGTAATGGACTCCTTTTTTTGCTAGTGATGGAAACCATTTTCTCTCTCAGCAGGAGGGTAAAGAAAGACCATGAACTCAATATCTTCTCCAACCCGCACAGCGACCAGATCCAAACTCATATATCAAAAGGTTGTGATGAAGCCTCAAAACAATACGGTGATATTTCACGCCACCGGTTTATTAGTTGTACATTATACTATTGGCACAGGTCTGTGTGGGTCTCTTTTTTTGATGTGATCTTATTCTTAGGGCACCAGACCAGGATATTGAGAACATGGTATTTTCAATATTTGTCAGCCTACTGTTGCTCTGCATTTTTACAGTATCAATGTGCAACAAGCCTTTTGGCACGATTCTGTCGAAACCTAAACATATTGTTAATAGTATGGGAACAGCTGGTCATATCTGACTGTAATTGTTACTGGAAGAAAACGTTTTTGGATACTGTGTATATTACAATTCTCATTTGTAAAAAAAGAAAGAAAAAGAAAAAAAGAGAAAAAAAAGGAAAAGGTTTTTACCGTTGTTTCAGATTGAACTTGAAATGTGCACTTACCATTCTGTTTGTGTTATCTGCAACAGCTAAATAATATTGACTATATAATAAACTATGATGTTAAGGTTTTCTTTTTTTTTCTTTTTTTTTGGCAGGTGAATCACACGAATGCTGTTAATGTCTAGATAACCCTTATAGCTAACTCCCGAGTCACTGTACCTTATAGCCTACTATGAGGGAGAAGGACGTAGAAAGATGCTTAGTTTCTATGTTAAATTGTGTGTCTTATTATCTGACCCCTGCTTGTACAGTTGAACTGAACCTAGTTTACAGTTGCAGACTTCTCTTTTTGAATTTTATTTTTTACAAACTTACTGACTGTGAGGGTATTCTTAGTGTCTTGTTTATATTTATTTTCCTTTCTCTTGTTTGGTTGTTGACGCTAAATTGTACGATGAAGCGCAGTTAAGAAAACTCCCAAGCAAATCCACAGCTGGAAAGCTTGCTGGCTAGTAATCGCTCTTTGTCCTGTTCCTCTGCTTCTGTTCCTCTGTCAAATAAGGCCGCTCTCCCAACCAATCACCAGGTAGCATTCTGACGTGTGCTTGATTCAGATTGAGTGGGGAGGTGGGTGTTCATCAATGGACAACTTCATTCCAATCTTCATCCCATTCTGACCAACACGCCCACAACTGTGCTTGAACTTCTTAGGTTTTGTATGACTTGAGATGAGAGAGACTGAGATGAGCTGTGTATTATTATTGAAGAAACTGATTGCAGGTTGGTGGTAAAGATCTGTAAAGAGCAGGGGGTGTTCATTGGTGTAATGGTATGGAGTGCCTAACTCGAATGACGTTGCTTTTAATGAATGACATGGGGAGGACTGCACTAACTCTACCTTGAAAACTTTCCATTCCCTCCATATCGATCTAAAAGTCATCTGATGGTAATCCTACATTTGACACGTCTCATAGCCATTCCTAATGCATTTATTAAAAATATATAATGGAGAAGTGAGCAATTGGATATGGAGGGAGCTTGTCTAGTCCATAGATCACATGGATTGGTAGCGGCTCTCCATTCTAGACAAGCACCTCACGTAAGATGCATCCTGTGTTCCTCACCTGCTTGAGGTAAATCTCTTAACGCGATTGGATAGGGGAAACACACTTCTTTACACAGCACGTCACCCAGTCCAGGCGATATCATATCTGATTTGAAATGGAGTGGAGGACAGAGGGTTGCGTGCCCTGAGAGTTGGCCGTCCCCTTGAGATGACACGGGCCCACAGGCTCAGGCTTCTCCCAGCGGACCGCAACACTAATCAGATAAAGGCCACAATTGTCCCAATATCAAAACGAGATCTCAGTCCACAAAGTCGTCTTCTGAGACACAAAAGTGTTGCCAAACAGACTGTTTTTATAGTAATTTATTTTTGGGAATGTATAAAACCAATACTAAGACACAAAAAATTGTAAAGGAAAAAAGTTATTGCACTCCTTTGGCTGTTGTGGTTGAGAAATGGAACAGAAATACTGTAGATATCAAAAACAATGGTAGAAGCCACCTTGTATGTTATTAACTGCACTTTGGGCAATATTTTCTTTGTACATATTAGCGTATACAGATTGGGTTATATGTCGACATTGTTTGGTTATAGTGCAATATATTTTGTATGCAAGCAGTTTCAATAAATAAAGTTTGATCTTCCTCTGCTACTTAGACTCTTTTTCTAGCACTTCTAAACAAGTCATTTACGTGTCATAGTGAGTGTGGGTGTAAGAACTACACTGTGTATTCAGTGTATTTACTACTGTATACTGTACACATTATTTTGACTTGACCTTGATGTCCTACACATAGATTGTCTACTGTTAGACGTGTCGCCAAATATTATTTGTTGAAAAGATCTTACTTTTAAAGTAGGCCTGATGGATAGGTCTGGATATGTCTATCAAGCACTTGTAGTTTCTTCCTTTTGGCCACATGGTGGCACCCTGGTACAGCAGTGGTTGAGAGGACTTGGCTCTCAAGGCCAAAGCGGCTGATTGTGTTTAACACATTGAACATTCACGGCAGGAACCTGAGCAGGGTAGCTTCTGCTGTATGTACGTGCCAATTAGACTGGGTGCAAAACAAAAGAACACTTACTTGTTAATTTTTTCCGCTTTCTTTAGCGTCTCTGCCCTGCTCTCTTGAGTTCACATATGCCCTTTCTTCCTTCTCTTTCTGTCTGTCTACATCTCTCCCTCCGTCTCTATCCAGTCCTTCCTCTTGATTGCCACCACAGCCGCCCCCCCCCCGCACCCCCCCCCCTCCCCCCCTCTGTTTGCAGTCATTTTTTGTATCCCAGACTCTGACCTAGTTTTGGTCGGCCAGTCGGTTGCAGCAGCAGCAGTAGTGAGGGAGTGAGAGATATCAGCCCTGAGAGGAGGCCCCTCCCCTCCAGCCCGCTCTCATTGCTCTTTTCCTTCTTGTCAAACTTTGTCAAGTACCCCCCCCCTCCCCCTCCCCCTCCCCCCCTCCCCCCCTCCCCCCCGCCCCCCCTCTCCCCCAAAGAGTCCTCCATCTGGTCCTGGGCCCTCCATAGCTACACACTCATATACATGGATCTCTGATCGTACTATACAGCACACACACACACTCTAGGGTCTGTCTCATGCCTGTCCACCTCAACCCCATCGCCTGATCTGTCATGATTATTACTCATGACAAATTAATGACAACACTTAAGAATGTGCCTGGAGTAGTATTTAATCAGTGTTTTACGACGGTGATTCATCTGATACCATTATTATTCATTAAAATGGTCTTAGGGCTGAGGGCTGTGTTTTGGTTTTGGTAAGGAGCAGCACGGGGTGATTTAAGAAAGGTCGCTTGACACAATGTGTTCAATTCAGGAAGCGTTTTTCGTGTGTTTGTTGTTCCACGTCTTTCTCAGCAGACAAATTAATATTCTGTGCCTTTCTACACCTCCCAGCAACCCCAATCCGACAGAGGTGCATGTTGTAATACAGTGTCGATAAGAGGTGCTTTGTTGTCGAGCGTTTCCTCAGCATCGCTCGGCTCTTTACTGGTGCAGCTCTCCTCCGTCTCTGTGTCTTCTGTTTCTCTGAAACGGGCCAAACTTTCCCTGGCATGTTTATAATGCCCACCAGTCAATAGCACAGCTTCAGGAAGCAATCCTCACTTCCCCAATGTGACACCATGGATTAGCTTTCCCTTTATTGAGCTGCCAAGGTTCCTGCGAGATGCAGTGTGTGGCTCGCTGCTTGTATATCATTGTGTGTGAGTGCATATGGATTTTTTTCATATCTGAAGCACTCCAGGTCAAGAGCATAGCCATCGCTAAGAGTTTGACAGATAGGTCTAAACATGACTACAACAACTACAAACGTACACAAACACCCAGTTTCCAAACTGCCAACTGCCAACTGCCTACAAAGCCTTAACAAGCACCATCTTCCTTGGCTTTCTAATTAGCAAAACCACAAAGTAAGTCTTTGATTAAAAAAAAATGTCAGCCAAGCTTGTTGAATTCTACAAATAAGTTAGGACTGATGGTGTTCTGAAGAAATGAAATGTGAGAAGGATGAAAACACAGGCAGCTTTTGGACGTTTTCCAAGCAAGTGAATAATACACAACACAGACTGTTCACAGTCCTATTAGGCTTCTGTTGGAAATAAATCACTAAACAAATAAAGACTAGTGGCTCCATTATATCCCTCCCCACAGTTTTAATTAGTGGTACGGTCCTATCCTATTACCTAACTTTATATCCATCCACATACTGAGGTAATTGAGGATGCAGTCATCGCCATTCTGTTTAGCGCACTTGCATTGATGGATGTGGAGAGGGTTGTGGTGTTAAAAACACTGGCTATGACCTCTTAATTGAAAACTGAAATTAAAGTATTGATTTTAGTATTTTTCTCAAGACGAATGGACCTGCGTGGCTCGACGTCTGTGCTGCCATGTGGCGGAGGAGCTGAGAGCCAGCGAGGACGTTTGATATTCACTCACTTTATTCATTTGCCTTGAGGGCAGAAACAAAGAGCCTCAATCTAGAGTGGTTGTGCGTGCACACATCCAGTATGTGGTGTGTGTGTGTGGTGTGTGTGTGTGTGTGTGTGTGTGTGTGTGTGGTGTGTGTGTCTGTGGTGGAGGCATGTTCTCGCATGTGTGCGTGTCTGTGTTTGAGTGTGTCTTACATGTGTGTGTACGTAGGTGTGTTTGAGTGTGTCTTGCATGTGTGTTTGAGTGTGTCTTGCATGTGTGTGTATGTGTGTGCACGATGGAGCATTTTCTGGATTCAAGTGTGTGGTCCTACGTAAGCATGTGTGACCCATGCCATTATGTTCTGCAACGGGCCTACAAGAATTCACCTCCCAGTGTTGGGTGACCTTCTCAAGTCATGGCTGCTCTTATGCTATGCCTTTGTAGCGGGTAGTGGTTACCTGCATAGGTCCCCAAATATTCCCAAAAATTCTACAATGTCTAAAACTCTCTCTCATCCATCAAGAGAAATACTCACGCTGTCAAATTACGTTTTTCAAATGGAGCTATTTAGAATCCCATGTCAGATGGTTGTCAGCTAACTCATCGTGATCACTCTGAAGCCTGCCCCCTGCCTCACCGTCTACCCATCCAACCCACTAATGAGTCTGTGCCTGTGTAATTCTCAGCTATCTGATATCTTATCTCTCTGAAAGAGACACAATGACACACTGTGAACAAACTCCGCCGCCTCTTTATCTCGCTGTGGACGACACTTGAAGCGGTTTTGTTCTACTGCTGCACACACACACACACACACACCGCTGAGTCGAGATGTGGTGTTTATAAACTGTCAGTCATGTTCAATGGTAAGAGGAAGTCTCAGTTGTATTTCGTTGTGCTTGCCTCTGTGTGTGTATGCGTGCGTTTTGAGGGGCATTTCTCCCTCCCCATCATTCATTGCATTGAAATGAGTTATTACTCTACATGCCAATTAGTAAGAACAGACACACACATCCAAGCGTATCTGTCAATACATTGGGGCCCCTAAGGCCTGATCAAACCTTGGAAATACTTCCTGGCTCTTTCTAGAACCTTCTAAAAAGCAGGTGAGACACGCAGCCTCCAGAGCTGTTCTTGGATTTCATGGAGACGTTTTGATGGCAAAGAGCAGGACTTGTACAGAGCAGGACTTGTACAGGGCAGGACTTGTACAGAGCAGGACTTCTACAGAGCAGGACTTCTAAAGAGCAGGACTTCTACAGAGCAGGACTTCTACTCATCTTCCTGCTTTTTCTTCTTCTTCTCCTCCCTCTGTTGTTTCGTCCCATCACAGTTGGCCCAGTCTCAGAGCAGATTCAAAGGGAAAATCTGAGTCATGTGCAAAACTTTTATTTTTCCTGACCACAGATGACTTTCTGTGATTTTATGACCCACTCTGTGTATACAGGTGTGTGTATGTGTGTGTGTGTGTGTGTACACACAGTATGTGTAGGTGGGCGCATATGCATGCCTGTGTGTGTCCGCAGTCTGCGTGTGAGTGTGTGTGCCCGGACGTCCGTGCTCGGCTCTGTGTGCGATGGCCTCAGAAGTTGGTGTGGGCTCGGTGAGTAGTAGGTTGTTGCCGAGAAACAGAGAGCTCTATAAACATTAGGACCGCCCATTAGGCACATCTGCTTCCCTCGTCCTGATTGATGGTCTTGTCCAGACACACTCACCAGTGCCTAGTACAGGAGCAAGCCCAGCACAAGGTAGCATGTGTGTGTGTGTGTGTGTTTACATGCATGCATGCATGCGTGAGCAATCGTGTGCGTGCACCGCCACCGGCATTTTGATACATATATTTACTGTACAATGTTTTTGTGCCCGTGCACGTGCACGTGCGTGCACGCTGTGTGCCCACATTTGAAATGTATTTTTAGCGCGTGGCTGTCAGCAAATGATTCGGAGCCTCTCAGATTCCTGACAAGGTTAGCGTACTCCGGGCGACTTCTTCCCCCTGATTTGGAGAAGACTAATCTGTCACGGAGGGGAGAGATGTTTTGGTGCTGCGGTGTGTGAAATGTCAGAGGCAGTGTGCTGTCCCCGAGGTGCACTGGAGGAGAGAGGACGGATGAGTCACAGGGAGGACCAGACACAATCGGCAAGGAAACCGCTCCTTTTTAGTGAGGGTGGTTTATGGTTTGTGTACTGTGACACGTGATCCGTGCACTTTAATGGGCAATGTGTGGAGTGTGCGTGTTTCCGTTGATGTGTCTGTCAGTCTATCCATCCATCTGACTCTCATCTCTGTCTGACAGATGGTCTGTGTCTGTGTGTGTGTGTGTGTGTTTGAGTGTAAGTGCCAGTGTGTGACTGCTGCAGGTTGAGCAACAGTAGCTAGCACACCATCCTTTCCACGGGAGGCTAATATAGCACCCTTTACTATATCCCATTGCTTCGGCAAACGCTGTGATTGATAACAGCAATGTTCCACACCTTTCCTTTAAGCCTGAGACGTGTGATTGACAGGTCATTCAGGTGAGGGCTGGAGAGTCAGAACGGTGTGTTTATAACAGTGCCTGGAGTTGTGAGGGCGAGTGGTGACCCTATCCAGTTTCAGACAGCAGTGAAAGATCTGACACTCCTATGATCAGCAGGACTGATACGCCTGTATTGGCCGAGCCTCACATCTCCCAGTACCCATCATGCTCGGCTGCCCCTCCCGCCGCAGTAACTCATGAGGAGAGAGAGAGAGAGAGAGAGAGGAGAGAGAGAGAGAGAGAGAGGGGGGAGAGAGAGAGCGAGAGAGAGGGAGAGAGAGAGAGAGAGAGAGAGAGGGAGAGAGAGAGAGGTGTTCTCTCATACACACACATCCTCTCATTTCCAATTTCTCTCTTTATTTCTCTCTCTCTCTGTGTCGGTCTGTCTCTCTTCCCATACAGCCTAATCCCCCTATCCCACAGTAAAACACTATCATTATCAATCCCCCTGGATCCTAGTGAAGGCCTGCACTTCTTTGATTCTGTTCTTCAAAGAACCACCGTCTATGTGGTCATTATTTCTACTGGGGCAACTTTCTCTGGCTGCACCAACAAACACATGATGGTAGGAATAGAAAAAAAGAAGAAGGGAAATATATATATATATATTTGTTTCTAAGCCAAGATTGAAATATTCAGAATTGAACACAAGAGATATGGATATTTTGTCTTGTATCTTAATTTGTTTCATGTGTGAAGCGGGTTGGTAGCTTTCAATAGCACTTATGCTATAAAATAGGTCATGGTTCTATAACATATCTATTTGTTTACATGGTGCCATGGATTTCAGTTGTGTTCAGATTAGTCCAATTGTCTTTTGTGCATGCCACACAGACTTGTTTCTCTGAAATAATATCCTTATGTCTTTGACATTCTGATGACTGGAGAACACTCATTGCCACACAAGGCATCTGTGGTCTATCTGTTTTGTTTGTTTTGACATGGAATGGCTTCAAGGACATTCACAATTAGTCAAGATGCCATTGTATGTATCCCACATTTTTATTTCCTTTTGTGACTTAATTGAAGCTTTTGGGTACATAAACACAGCACGGAGGAGAAACCTATCTGTGGCAGAAAAGAATTTCTCGGCTGAAATCAGCCAGAGGCACTTTCGTTCTGCGCTCAATGTCGTCGCTCTCATTCTCTCTGTCTCTCTCTCTGTCTCTCTCTCTATTCCTCCCTTTCTCTATATCTCTCTCTTTACACTCTGAAAGTGTCATGGATGACTGCTGCCTCAGAGAGGCTTTCAAGACAAAAAAAAAGGCAAGACAAAAAATATGGAGTCTTGAGCGAATAGCACGGGCTCATAAAGAAAGCTAAATCATGACAGTCACCACGAAGCTGAGAAACGGTCCTCATTCTCTTATTGTACTTTTTTTCAATGGAAAATAACCAAAACAATTACTTCCTTAACTTGTAATTTATAATAAAGAGCAAGTGTGTATGAAAAAAAAGTATTCGTAGGATGGTTTATCTCTCAGTATGTCTAGCTGTTCTGAAAACCAAACTAGTGTTCAGTTCTGTTGCAAATACACTGTAAAAACTCCAGCTTGGAGAACTTCAAGGTATCGACTCTATATTCAAATTCATGGATATCTCTTCACGTGCATGTGTGTGTGTCTGTGTCATGTACCTGAGTATGAGGTTGTGCAAAATATATACTGTATATATGTATTGTCTTCTGTCCCACCCACATTTGAAAACAAACCTACGCCCCTGGCTAACATGTGACACACAAGGTGGATTCATCTGTGGATGTCTCCACCTCCGGATCCTCCATCTTTGGTTCTGTCTTTGCTCATACTGTATCTCTCAGGGTGATGGACATTGTATGGATATCCATATTTAAACATTCGAGAATATTACTTCTCTGTCTATCTTGAAAGGATTATTGTAGACGACAACGACCTAATATTCTTCTAATGACAGTTCAATGTCGCTGGTAATGGTGAGTGTCTTCACATGTGCAATTGAGAGAATTCAGCAGAACTGAGATAGCTAATTAGCACACTTAGGATCGCTCAGCGTCTCTGCGTGTAGAGAGAGTAGTGGTAGAGTTTCCGGCTGCCAATATCACTTGCAATTATTAATGAACCCGCTGAAGAACCCCGCGACCGCATCTCCACGCTCTTCAGAAGGACGTTAGGACTTCACAAGTCAGGGAGACAGAGGAGGCATGGACACGTCAGTTAGTCACATCTAATCTCAGTTCTAAACTGTCTTCTACAGTTCTACCTTTCTAAAAAAATCTGTGCCCCTGCAAAGGTAAACGTTCATCCAAATCAAATCCAATTGACATTATAATATCATCTGATGTTTCTCATGAATATAAGAAAAAAAACATTGTTGTTTCACATCGGGATGAGCATTGTTAGCCATGGGTACTTATTGTCGGCCTTCCACCCTGAGTCGTAGCATTCAGATGGCACGCAGAGTGAACAAGTTAGAGAGATAATTAACTCTGAAATGACTGTGGTATAATTAGGGGGTGATCCCCCTAAGACCACCACTGCAGCTTTGCTCCTAATGACGCTGATTCATTTTCGGTTGATGAGGAGGGACAGAGAGAGGAATCTCTCTCATCTCCCTTCCTCCTCTCCCCTCCTCTCCTCTCCCCATCCCCTTTCTCCTTCCCCTTCTCTTCACTCCCCTCCTCCCCTCTCTTTTCGTCTCCCTTCCTCTCCCCCCCTCTTCTCTCCCGTCTTCTTCTCCACACTTCCTGCCTCTCCTCTTCTCCACCCCAGCCTCCTCCTCTCCCGTATTTCCCCCCTCTCCTGCCCTGCCATCTCCCCTCCTCTCCTCCTGCTCTCTTCGTTTCTCTTCTCCCCCATCCCCCTCTCCTCCCCTTTCCTCCCTGATGAGGTATTTTCCAATCACCACTCCCAGCATCTAACAATGATTTAACCACAGGCCTTTGCTCAAACGGCCGCCACAATGTGTGTCTCGCGCGCTGTGTGTCATCAACAGAGTTGGATGGAAAGATTGTAATAAGAAAAATGTTGATTGAGCAATTAAATGTTGTTTTTTGCCTGCACGCTTGTGAAATTGGGAAAGCACCCTCTGATTTCAATAGGCCATTGTGACGATTGTGAATCTTGTGGCGGTGGTGTAGTTTGGGGTTGTGCACAGGTCGTGTGTGTGTGTCTGTTTGTGAAAGAAAATAATTTAAGCCAGTTAGAGAATGGTGCCCTGTTTTCTCCTTTCGTTTGCTCTGACTCCTCGCTTTCTCATTTTCTCTCTGCTTCTTTCTTCTTTCCCCTCTACCCCTTTTGGTTCCCTCCCTCCCTCCATTTCTCTTTTCCCTTTCCCTTTCTCTCTCTATCTCACTCTCTCTCTCTCTTACTTGCTCCCTCTACCATCTGTCAAAGTAGCTCTGAGTTTTCTTGCAGTCAGTTTACGGGTCAACAATGCAAATGAAGAAGAGGGCTGTGCAGGCCTGGGAGGCTCAGTGTGTGTGTGTGTGTGTGTGTGTGTGTGTGTGGTGTGTGTGTGTGTGTGTGTGTGTGGTGTGTGTGTGTGTGTGTATGTGTGTGAGGATGATGCAGAGCTGTGCTGGCATGTGCCCCAGACCAGACCCAAACAAAGGAAGGACCAGGGCGAGAAAGACACTTACAGGACACATCCAAATGTGCTCTCTTCCTCCTTCTCGTTCTCCATGTCTTCCTTCCCTACCATTAGGCTACACATCACCATTACAGAAAAACAACATTGTGAACCACATGCTACACACAGACACTAAAGCCACTGTCAGTGTTCACTGTTTAGTGAATTCAAATTAGTCACACGTATTATAACACTATGTCCTTTCCACAAGATTGACCGGTGGCATTGACTGCGACATTACCCTCAGTGGTCTGATATATTCAACCATCTGGCAGAGTTGAATCTGAATTTATTGAAGAAAAGTATGTGTGTGTGTGCTTGCAACAATCTATTTTCATGTTGAGTTCAGGGTTACCGTCCTGTCAACATTACCCATTGAGTCTGTCCCATAAATCTCAGGTCACAGAACTCCAACTGCTCCATTCTATCCTTATCTATTAGCGCTCAATAAGAGGTTCACCTTCGACTCCAGCAACAATATGCTAATTGTATGCTAATGCGTTTCAAGCTTCACTCTCACACTTTTTTCCGTGAACAATTAAAATAAATAAAATGTGTTCGTTATATATTTTTCTCTTTTTGCCCAGGCTTACTGTCAGATAACAAAACATAATGTCACACAGGTGAGAGTGGTTATGAACTATAGAGCAGAAGACACCTCGGGATCCTATCAAGCATCTCCAAGCCCCGCCTTTCCCTCTCTGTGCGCGTGGACACTGTAGGCAGGCAGGGGAGGCTGTAGCGACGTGCTCCTCGCTGTGTGCGTCTGTGTCGCTCTCTTGCTGCCTGTCAGCTCAGCAGACCACGTAGCAGCTCCACAGTACCGCTAGTTACAGTTTCCAGATACGCACACAATATCTATGTAGACCGACGCATAGCCTTCGCTTAGCAGGCACCGGTTCCTTTACCGGATCAGACAACGGACCGGGACCGACAATGGACCTATTCGAGTTTGACTTCTTTCGGGACTGGGAGCTGGAGCAACAGTGGTATGTACAGATGAATCTTTTATATTACCAGAGTGTCTTTGTCATAAACTGGTTTCCTCTAGTCCGCGGACTGCCACATCGATGCGCTCCCGGCTTTTACTGTCCGTGCGTTACTCAGAAAATGCTTTTGGGCTCGAGACGCTTTTTGACTGAGCAGTAACGTGTACAAATTATATAGCCTAATCCTTTAGTATATTTGGCTGTGTTTACGTATTGTCATGTCGTATATGGGGCTACTTTACGGCTAGAAAGTCTTGTGCACTCAGATAAACATTGCCACCTCATGAATGGAGGAAGTTCGGAATTTCTGGGTTTTGCTCTCACCAGTCAGCATGGAATTAGAACCAGGTAATTTTATTGATCGTGTGGTTGGTGGATTCATGTCCAGACCTTTAGTTGACATAGTACATGTGGTAAGAAGGAGCCAGCGTATCATTGAATGGTGACAATAGAATTGGAACAGCCCTTTTCTAAAAACGATAGCAGTTATTTCTGTTATTTGCCAGATACTGGTATTTCCCAAAAGGGATGATTAACCTAATGGATGCTTTTTAGAATGCTGACATGGACAATGGTGTATTTTCTGTTCAAGAGACAAATATAAGTATGACATATTTGATGCTTGGAAAAGACCAACCATTCTTGTGAGAACATTATAGTTATATAGGATTCAGGACAGGTTAATTTCCCCATTGTCTTATAAAATTTACAGTAGGTCTATTCACTTTTTAGCATCTGGTTGTATTGATGATTGAGGATATGATTGAGCCGACTTCCCAAGTGTATTCCATACAGTTATGACCATAGTATATCTGTTCTAGTAGAGCTATTCTATAAAACGTATTTAAATTGCCTGTCAAATGATCCTATAGCCAAACAATGGACAAGGCCTTTAAAATCATTTCCACTGAGATGGATTCACTCATCACATACATTTTCAAATGACGGTTTCTAATTCATCTTATCTGATTAGGAATTTGGATTGTGGAATTAAGAGGCATATTCTCAAATGTGTGTCACACAGCTGTGCGATGTTTGATGATCAGTACTTAATTGATCAGTCAATGACAACTCTGTTGTAATCCGGTGCTTTGGAGTAGACTGGCCCTTTGCCATTGTTGTAATAACCTCTGTTGTTTGATCATTGAGTTGTCTGTTCACTTAATTTACTGTGTATGTGACAGCCCTCTGACATGATAGCCATCTCCTGGCCCCTGGGGGTGGCCATGATATCTCAATATGGATATCGATTTCACTGTGATTGCTCTCATTCTGTTTGGGGTACAGTGAAGTGAGGGAGGCTGGATTGGGTTCAATTGGGTCCTACTGTGTGAGGAGTCAGCGAGGTGCGAAATGAGGTGCAGAGTGTGTAAGTGAGTGTGTGTGTGTGTGTACTCCTGTGTGGATGCTGTGTACGCACGTGTACTCGAGACGGTGTCTGCGGAATGTGCTTGAGTGAGTGTAGGCGTGTGCGTGTGCACACGCGCGAGAGCTAGCCCTCTACTCTGTCACCACTAAGAGGAGCCGATGAGAGTGGAAGGTTAGTGGAGCAGCTGTAGAACACTGGGTCTTCCATATCAGCCAATCACAGACCTTATACGGTCTCTCACCACCAATCAGAACAGTGAAACCTGCCCCAATGACTTTCCCAGCTTCTCCATATGTACCAGCCTTTCCATTATCACAACTGAAGAAGAATCCATATGTCACTTTGAATAATAGCGTCTGCTAAATGAACCCATTTAAAATATATATATTTTACTTTTAAGGAGGAGATTGTTTTATGCACCCCAATGTCTCTTTTAGTATTGCCAAGAAGAAAAAACTCGACAAGCTTACAGTGCACTGTCATGTCTAATAACGCCATTACACACATACACCTTTGTAGTGGGTTTAATGCAGGCCTCTTAATTAGCTTCAGTTATTTATTGTTAGCCTCTTAATTCCTCACTTCATGTTGACCCAGCTTGTCCTGAGGGGCTCTCCCCTGTGTGACTCCTCAGTGGCGGGTGGAATAACCCACCTCTCATTCCCCTCTCCCACAGGGAACGCTGCTGGCCAAATACCTGTTTTATCATCACATAGGAAATGTGATGCCTCATCGCATTTCCAAATGGTGATTACAGTCGTCGAGATGGGGGGGGGATAGGGAAGGGAGAAAGGGTTGAAAGAGAGAAGTGTGTGTGGGCCTATTTGCTGTGTGTTTGTTTAAATGTGCATCAGAGAGAGTATAAGAGAACAAGACAGAGAGAGGATAAGTGGTGTTGAAGCCTTGTGTATCTATTGACTGATATGACAATGGTAGCAGGGTCTCACCAGTGAAGCAGGAAAGGAGGAAAAACAGCCTTCTGCCTCTCCAGGGTCTCCCTACCAAATACCCACAGGCTGTGTTCCTCTAAAACACAATGTCACAGATAATAAACCCTATGTTAAAGCAGATAATAAACCCTAAGTTATTGCAATCCTTCAATCAATACAAACTACACTTATCAGGTTATAATCATTTCAGAACGTTGACATTTTGGAACAGTATATAGATTTGTATGGTAGATGTCTTGGTTGAAGTGGGTGTTGAACAAAAATGTTCACATCTCAGTAATATCACATAGCATTTACAGAACAGCAGTTAGTTGCAGGAAAACAGAGTTCTCCTTGTGGACACTTTGAGACGAGTGGGAATTATAGAACAGACCTTCAGTTCTGTATTTATAAAGCTTTTTTTAGCCGGTCCAATCTGTTTGCAGCTCTCTTTTTTCTCTTTTTTTTTGGTAGGCTGGTGCCTCCACAGTCCCGCTCTGCGCCTTTTAGTCACAGAGATTCTGTTTTCCCAGGGTCCTCTGCTGCTGACAGACCCTCCACGGTCTGTCCCGCTGCGCCCGCGCACACACACAAGCACACAGGGACACACATTTACACACACACATACACAAGCACACACACACACAAGCACACAGGGACACACATATACACACACACACACACAAGCACACACACACACAAGCACACAGGGACACACATTTACACACACACACACACACAAGCACACAGGGACACACACAAGCACACAGGGACACACATTTACACACACACACACGCACACACAAGCACACAGGGACACACACAAGCACACAGGGACACACATTTAGACACACACGCACACACAGACACACATTTACACACAAGCACACACAGACGCACATTTACACACACACACACACACAAACACAGAGACACACATTAACACAGGCGCACAAACGGACACACGCGGACACAACACTTACATTCGCACGTACATGCATATAAATGAACGCAACAAACGAACAAACAACATGTACACACACAATCACACGCACGTCCCCACGCCGCAGCTGGGGGGCCGGCGTGTTCTGAAAGTGCTGCCCGAGGAGGCTCCTCTCTGCCAATCTCATTTGTGCCTGGCGCGGATCCTCGGACATGCCAGTCGGTCCCTGCTGGCACCTCTCTCTCTCTCTCTCCCTCTTTTTATTTTTTCTCTGCCATGTCACCTCCACAGCCATGACACTCTCTACCTCTCTCTCCGCCGCTCCCTCTCTCCCGTCTGTACATTACAGACGCACAAACACGCGCTCACGCTGGCGTCGGCTGGCACGTCGCTCCGCCCGTCCACCCCGGCCGCGGTGACACAGGCCCTGGCATCACAGCAGCGGTTGGCATCCCACGGGCTCCAGGAGCCGTGGCTCTCGCCTGCCAAGTTTTTCTGCGTGGCCCCGAGGGCAGCCGGCGCCATCTGCCAGCGCGGCGCAGCCACGGCGCAGGCACGGCCCAGGCACGGTGCAGCGGAATGATAAAGCAGCAGCACTGTGTCGGGTAGCAACCAGAGCACTGCTGAGTCCTGGCAGGGTTATGACACACACACACACACACACCACACACACACATACACATCAGTATAGGCTACTTTGCCCCATCCCGACCCCGCAATTAACCAGTTCATCTGGAGGATATTGGCTCTGTCAGACCTGGCAACCCAGGCACCCCCGGTGCCCACCTGCCCAGGCAGGGGATGGTCGGCCACAAGCTGGCACAGGGGCAGAGGGCAGGAGAGGGGGCAGATAGAGGGCAGCGTAGGGGAGCTATTACTGCATGTGAAGCCAAGTCTGGAAACAAGGTATCTCTTTTGTCCTTGGCAAGGTGCAGGTCTGCCTGTGGTGCTGTGTAAAGAGAGACAGAGGGTGTGTGATTGCGTGGGTTTGTGTGATAAAGGATTGAAGATCAGATGACTTATCTGTCAAAGATTCACTCCAGCGTCTCTTAGTGGTAGTCAACAATGTTAGATCAGTGGCATTGGCTTCCTACACTGCCAACCTAGGAAAGCATGAGAAATATACGTACAGCACACACACAAACGTTCTCCACACACCCACACGCGCCTCGGCATCGAAATCTAAAAGCAGGGACCCACCTTCACCTCTCCTTGGCCTGGGGGGCAAGCGTTCTCTTCATCAGCGTGTCTGTCACAGTCCATCAGCTGGTGGTCTCACAGCACCCCTAACTCTCTCAGCACCCTAACTCTCTCAGCCCCCTAACTCTCTCAGCACCCTAACTCTCTCAGCACCCTAACTCTCTCAGCCCCCTAACTCTCAGCACCCTAACTCTCTCAGCCCCCTAACTCTCTCAGCACCCTAACTCTCTCAGCCCCCTAACTCTCTCAGCACCCTAACTCTCTCAGCACCCTAACTCTCTCAGCCCCCTAACTCTCTCAGCACCCTAACTCTCTCAGCCCCCTAACTCTCTCAGCACCCTAACTCTCTCAGCCCCCTAACTCTCTCAGCACCCTAACTCTCTCAGCCCCCTAACTCTCTCAGCCCCCTAACTCTCTCAGCCCCCTAACTCTCTCAGCACCCTAACTCTCTCAGTACCCTAACTCTCTCAGCACCCTAACTCTCTCAGCACCCTAACTCTCTCAGCACCCTAACTCTCTCAGCACCCTAACTCTCAGCACCCTAACTCTCTCAGCATCCCTAACTCTCTCAGCACCCTAAATCTCAGCACCCTAACTCTCTCAGCACCCTAACTCTCTCAGCATCCTAACTCTCTCAGCACCCTAAATCTCAGCACCCTAACTCTCAGCACCCTAACTCTCTCAGCATCCTAACTCTCTCAGCACCCTAACTCTCTAGGCACCCTAACTCTCTCAGCACCCTAACTCTCAGCACCCTAACTCTCACAGCACCCTACTCTCTCAGCACCCTAACTCTCTCAGCACCCTAACTCTCTCAGCACCCTACTCTCTCAGCACCCTAACTCTCTCAGCACCCTAACTCTCAGCACCCTACTCTCAGCACCATAACTCTCTCAGCATCCTAACTCTCTCAGCCCCCTAATTCTCTCAGCCCCCTAACTCTCTCAATGAGACCAGTGGGGATGCTGTCTTTAGAGGTTTGGCTTCAGACTCTAAGCTACCATGCGTATTTATCTTCTCCAATCCTTCTGTACTATAACATGTTATTGATATGAATCTCTTAAACTATGACTTGATTGTTTATTCATGAATGGACTTACAGTTCACGCTTCAGTGTCTCTTTTGAAATCAAGTCTGAGCCAGCAAAGCTGAGACAGTCCTCAAAATGAAAGAAGATCTTAACAAAATGATCGCATTTTTACTCACTCAGGCTGACTGGTTACATAGGAGCGGATTCACTGCATGTCCTTCCCTATATTTCCTGTCACTACGCTGTCTCCATACCAATAAAAGCAGAAATGCCCTCAAAATATCTTGCAAAAACTGTTATTTAACTTCACCTGCTGCAAAAATAAAAAATTAATACTTACTCAGTGATGTAGTAATTGAAATCTCCTAGCAATTAACCGGTGCGGGGTTCTCTGATAGGCTGTCGTCGCACAGTTCTACTCTGCCTACAATTGGCCTGGTCTGTGTTGAAGCGTGTGAGAGTTAATAGTCTAGCCTTTCGCCAGTGAGCAATTTACTCCCTAGCTTCAAAGGTCAGCGGCTGTATTGAAAGCAGTGTATGACAAATAAGATGATTCAGCGGAGCCCAGCTAAAAAAGAAAGGTCCATGGTAGGAAGAGAGAGAGGTTTTTCCTCTGTTTTTCATGGTAAATCAGTTTGTTTTAGAGTGACCTTTAATGATTGGCTGGGTGTAAGCTGGCGGAGATTGCACATTCTTTCATGAGAGCCTAACAACCATGGAAATGGAGGGGTAAGCTTGTAGTTTGTCTCCCTTTGCGCAAAAGAGCAAGCCTAGTTGTGATATTCTTCACCGCTTGTTTCACGTGAAAAGATACTAGCCTCGCATCAGATAGAGACGAAAACTCACATCAGATATTTTGTACAGTATGACCCAACCTTTTCACAAATCATACTGTACATGCAACATGGGGTTTAATGAACTATCCAAGGGTAGGCTAATAATGAATTGCCGAGTTTATCCAAGAACGGAATTGTCTGGTAAAGTTACAGGCTACAGGGCAGTTCAGGTGTAGGTGGAATTATACACTATCCAAGATTCTACCAACTGTTCCGGCTTTGAGTAATGTCACAATCACAGCATTGCCGTCTCTGGGGGGAAAAGTAATGTTGTGGGGCTTCTTGCCCTGCTCACCATGAATGAGCTGGAGGATAACGATGGAAGCATCTTCTTGTGGGCTGAACGCGTGCAGCTCAAGATACTCCTCCTCGTCGAACATGTATTCTCACACACACTAATACGGCCAAGCACACGAACACGTACACCGATTCCTGCAGAGAGGGGAGAGGTAGTGGAATATATTAACAGCAGTCAGTCCTCATGCTACACAACACAAAGAAAGCCTGGCTAGTCTGTCTAGCTAACTGGCTTGCTGCTGAATGAATCACACCTTGTTTGTTTGTACAGAAATAGGGGAGGGAAGGGGGGGGGACTGAGTGCGTGAGCGAGAGCATGTGCAACACAGAGTAGGATAAAAACGAGTTAGCTCATCTTAATGAATATCCATTGCTAATACGCTGTCTACCTGAGTAAGACATGAATGTCAGAGTATGGTAGGCTAGATCTAGATGTTATCTTTCGGTCTCGCTTGTTGATGTAAATAATAACCCGTGATTAAACTTTCTCTAGGTGCTGTTGGTCATGTGGACAAAATTATTTGCATGCCTGTGTAACCGGTGTAAACTGCTGAAACTCACTCCTCAGGTAGGCTATGTAATGGGCCACCCACGTCTTGGTGTAGCTAGTTGGTAGTGGTCGCGCTTGACAAGTCGGAGGTCGAGCGTTCGAGCCCAGCGAGTAGCTACGACGCCTTGTCGGACGGAGCGTGGCTACGTCCGTTACATAGGCTACCCGTCACACCTGTATGAAAGTATTTCCAATAACCAGACAATTTGTGCCAATACTACCTGCCTTTCACTTGTCAGTCGTAGAAAAGCATTCGCCTCAGCCCAGTGGAGGACATTCAGCGAGCCTCTTTCTCAACTCTATCTAACAGTGTTTTGGGCCGCCATTGTTAGCACACCCGGTTTGCACGGGGGTTACGGACATGATATTACCGTCTGGCGTCCCAGTGTCAGACATGTTTTTGTGGACATAAACAGCTGTGAATCTGGGCGTCTTTGTGTCCAAGCGAGTGAATGTTCGTGACACGGCCTTCGTCGCCGCAAATCCAGATTTAGGAGGGAGAAAAGTGTGGGAGACAGATTGGCATGCTGCTCATCGTTCACCCATTCAAGGCAAGTACAGTAATGATGCCTCCTGTTACACGTCAATCTTCCCGCCGTTTGAATTCACACTTGAATTGAATATTTTCGTCATATTTTTTAAATCTATCTTTTTGGTGTTACCGTAATACATGTAATGATACATGTATCATAGATGAGAGACAAGTCTTTGAAGTAGGCTACATGTGTGTGTGTGTGTGTGTGTGTGTGTGAATAAGAGCACTATCCTTGTAGTATCCTGTCCACTAACACAACCTCATTCTTATTCTCCTTCACGTCTCAATACAAAGCATCTTGGCTTTAAACTTCATTTGGAAACCTTTTATGGAAAACAACATAGCAAGCAGGGTTTGAGATAGGCCTAATACTGTACTGTAGTCAGTAATAGTGACAAACACTGTGTGCGGGCAGCCAGCTACTGTATGCCTTGGCTGGGTACTGTGTCCCAACCCAAAAATGGCGTCAATGTTGACAAATTATCACCTCACATTAAAACACACATTTCCAACTCCTAGCCTGCTTTACATCTCCCTCCCTGGCTAACTGGGCTTGTTTTCTTAGTAAAGAGTCTACCATTAGCAACACATTAGTACTTCTTTGTTATGGTGTGTTTTTACTTGAAGCAATAGCTTGTAGAATTCCCCAAAGCTCAGTACAGTCCCATCCTACTGGGGGTACTCTCTCTCTCTCTCGTCTCATCTCTCTCTCATCTCTCTCTCTCCTACCCCTCGCCCTCCCCCCCCTCTCTCTTTCTCTCTCTCTCCCTCTCTCCATCCCTCTCTCTCTCTCCTCTCTCTCTCTCTCTCTCCCACCCTCACTCTCTTTCCGTTTCGCCCTCTATCTCTCTGTCTCTCAGAGAAAGAAGGGCCACTGGGATTTGTTCCTTGCAGAGCCCCCTGAGTCTGTTGGGGAAAAGGAAAGCAAAGACATAGCAGAGGTTGGTGGGGGAACCCAACCAGAACAGGATGTCTGTACAACAGCAGGGGACCATGTTAGAAGTTAGAAGATGATTCTGTGTCAATTAAGCAAATATCAATTTTCCATTTAAAATATTTTACATATCTGAGATTATTTATTTATGTATTCATTATAAATATATCATATACAAATATATAAATGACATAATACTAGGTTAATCCAAGGTGAGACTGTGATATGTGGATACTTAAGGTAGCATGTTCAGGACTGGTCACAGAGAAGGGCTTGGTGTGTGTGTGTGCGTGTGTGTGTGTGGTGTGGTGTGGTGTGTGTGTGTGTGTGTGTGTGTGTGTGTGTGTGTGCGAAAGGGATCCGGCTGGAGGTGATTTATGGCATGTTGCTGCTTTTCAGGTCTGATGGCATTGAGTTATTACCCGTAACTGTGAACAACACACCTGTTAAACATTGATCGAACACCTCTTTTTGGTGGCGGACTTGTGTGTGTGTGTGTATGTGTGTGAGACGACGGCCTCACCCTTATTGATATTTATCTATCGATCTGTGCTCTAATTCTTGGCTTCCTTCTCTTGAGCTGCTCTGTCAGCAGTGGTGTGTGTGTGTGTGTGGGTGACCATCCAAGTTTATTGCGATCAAGATGGATGTGACCGTGTCTTCAGTGCCCGCCACAGTGTGTGTGTGTTAATGAACCCATTAGCTGACTCCCAAGCCAGGGCATGGAATAGGGAAATTACCATTATTCCAGAAGTCATTAAGCCATAATATACCACCCTCTCTCTGGTATACCACCCTCTCTCTCCTTTATTCGGGTCCCTCTCTTTCACCCATGCACGCACACGTACGCATTGCACATTTCGTATAGACACACACTCTCTTTTTCGCCCCACACTTCCTCCCTTTCTCTCACCATCTATGTTTCCATCTGTCTCTTTGTCCCTCGTCTTTCTCCGTCTGTCCCTCCAGTCCCTCACTGCTGTCCTTTAAAGCCTCATTCATTCATATGTCATCGAAATCAGTTTAAGCTCGGAAAGACTGGAGGTGTTTTCTTATGAGTGTGTCTGATAATGAACATGTTCACTGGCCTCATAATGCTCTCTCTCTCTGTCTCTCACTGTGTCTCTCTCTGTCTCTCTGGGTAGGGGTTTAGTGATGTGTCTTGGCTTGTGTCTCGAGCACAGGCTCTCCAGATCATAGCCACCCCGTCGAAGCCCACAGTCGTCCTTGCTGCTCTTGTTTGCTGACGGACTGTGACTAATTTCAAACCATTTTAATTAAAGAGGAAAGGCTCCTCTCCAGCGGGCATCTGCAGCAGCTGACAGAGGAGAGGCCTCACTGTGTGTGTGTGTGTGTGTGTGTGTGTGTGGTGTGTGTGTGTGTGGCTGTGTGTGTGTGGCTGTCCGCCTGTTTTTCTTTATGAATTCTCCTCACAACCACGGTCCAGCTTTATTCCAGGGGATTTCACAAGTCCAACTTCAACAATTTACATTTTCATTATTTTCAATAATGATAACAAGGTGATTATTTTTTTTTACATCCAATCTGGCCACAGCCAGTATTAAACACATATAAATGACCAAACAGAAGGGGGGAGAAACAGAAAAAAAACTGAACAAATGTATTGACATGTCCGGCCGATAAAACAGCTGAGTTCTGAAGAATGCCTGGAGAAGGAGGGAGAAATCATTAGAGGAAGTGTTTGCTCACTCGCAGGAAGGAAGTGGCTAGTGTGGCTGAAGCCCCCTCTCCACACACACACACAACACCACACACACACACCACCACCTCCAAGCCACTTCTCTCATTGCATATTCATCAGGGAAGACCAGGTTGGTGCCTTCAATTAGTCTTTTTCTAATCCACTAAGGACCTATAGGCAGACTGGGTCTAATGTCTCACACCAGCCACTGCTTCATGCCCACCAAGAAAATCTGTTTTCTGAATAACCTTAAGATACCAGGATAAATATCCAAACAAATGCACAAAGTGGTTAAAGCCCCAGTGTGTAGAATGTTGAGAGACCTTGTGAAACCATTGTTTAGCAACAGTGCCTGCAATGCTGGTCTTGGCTTCAAATGGGAACTTCATGATATTAAGGGTGTGGAGCTTGTTCCTGTAATTCATGTTTGTTGATATTTTCCCTGGCTTGTTACTGTGCTTCAGGGTGTGAGTTTGTGTATGCAGATGTTTGTGCATGTGTGTGTGTGTTTGTGTGTTTGTGTGTGTGTGTGTGTGTGCAGGCCTGCGTGTCTGTGTCTCGTCTGTGGAGGCTGTGATTGGGAGCTTATAGCTGGCTCATGTGTGAGGCTTGGCTCAGTGTTGTTTGGGACGCTGGTGGCACAGCTCTGCGCTCGCTCATCCAGGTTTTCCACTGCGAGAGCTTCCAGCTTCCTAGGCCTTCCCGTGGCCGGGCTCCAGGTTAGCTGCTCAATGCTATCTGCAAGCTGCAGGAATGCCTGGTCTGGAAGAGGGGGTCTGGACCTGGAGGGTTGAGCCTGGAGGGGTTGGGGCTGGAGGGTTGGGGCTGGAGGGTTGGGGCTGGAGGGTTGGGACTGGAGGATTGATGCAGATGAGACCGGGGTCTCCAAAACCATCAGACCAAGGTGGTAGATAGGACACAGGTATCCCACCCAGTTAGACCAAGGTGGTTCAATTGTTCGCTACCACACAGGATCTTAGACAGAGGCCTGGGCTGGGGGGCTAGGGACTGGGGGCTGGGGACTGAGGCCTGGGCTGGGGGCTGGGGGGCTGGAGGACTGGGGGGCCGGGGGCTGGGGGCTGGGGCTGAGTTTGGAGAAGGCAGTGTGTCAGAGGGTTGAAGGATAGATAGTGGTGCCTCTGTCTGCAGCCATAGATAAGGCAGGATTGGGGGGGGGGTGCTTGGGTGTACGTGGGGTGAGAGGTGGGTGGGCAACGTTTGCTGTCTCGCACTGCTGCAGCTTCTTCGCTGCTCGGGGCTGACACACACACACACACAAGCCACACACACAAGCCACACACACACGTATATGTAAAATACAACATTATTTTCCGAACTAACTTGGATTTCCTTTGGAATATGCTGAGCCAAACACATGCAAAATGCTTTTCAGAGTGAGTTCTACAGTCTTTATTTAAATGCTCTAATAGCCTCCTATTCACTGGCCCATGCCAGGGTAGAATCTCTTAGCACCCACCTTCAGCCCCCAGTCCCAGACCCTGCCCCCAGCCTTCAGCCCCCAGTCCCAGACCCTGCCCCCAGCTTCAGCCCCCAGTCCCAGACCCTCCCCCAGCCCTCAGCCCCCAGACCCTGCCCCCAGCCTTCAGCCCCCAGTCCCCAGACCCTGCCCCTCAGCCCCCAGACCCTGCCCCCAGCCTTCAGCCCCCAGCCTTCAGCCCTCAGCCCCCAGACCCTGCCCCCAGCTTTCAGCCCTCAGCCCCTAACCTGTAGCCTCAGCCCCAACCTCAGTGCTTAACCTCAGACATGTCCATACCTTCTCTGTAGAAGAGTTCCATCCTTCTATTGAAGACCTGCTTATTGAGGCAATCTCCTCTTTAGCATCTGTGTTATATGAAATAGAGACTGCAGGCACCCAGAGAGCGAGAGAGAGAGAGAGAGAAAGCCTGTAACACAAAAGAGACGCACCATCGACCGTAGCGCCTCTTCACTGAATCACTCCAGTCGCCAACCTCTGTGCAGTGGGCTCTGGGCGTCGCTAAGCCAGCTCGAACACAGAGGAATAGGAGAGGCTTGGAGAAGGCCATTTTGTTATTTTGATAATGTTGATGTTATTGGAAAATCAATGGGGCTCCAGCTAAGCTAGCGTACGGTGGGGTATTGGTAAGGAGAGTGAGGGAGACGTCTGCAGTGTGTAGGAATGCGATTAGTATTGAACCGAAGGGGGGGAGGTAGATGAGTGGAGGTCTCTCTTTGACAGACAGCTCACATAAAGGGAAGGTCACCTGTTGTCTTGGAGACACTGGTTCAGAAAGGGGCTTGTCGTTTTGTCTTAATGATTTTAGTGTGTTTGTGTCTGTCCGGCCTGTAACAGGGGTATAGGGTGCGTGTGTGTGTGTTTGTGTGTGTGTGTGTGTGTGTGTGTGTGTGTGTGTGTGTGTGAAAGCACTCTCTCTGCTCTGGGTGGAGACAGGATTTAGGCGTGACACCAATTTTCTTTGTATGGAGAAACACATAGTGTGTGTGTGTGTGTGTGGCCTCCCCATGTGGCATGTGACTGTTAGTAGACACATCACACACGTTTGAGCGTGGAAGAGGAGGATGTGAGGAGGGAAGGAAGAGGAGGGTCTTGATGTTTCTTCTGTCAACTAATCAGCATGTCTGGGATACCAGGGGAGCCTCCGCACACAGGCACTACACAGGGACGGGTCTTTCTGCTTCATTAATCAGTTGATCTTGTAAGATAACCCACAATGAAAGAAAATTAAGTGTTTGTAAAAAAAGACGTTTGTGTGTGCGATTAAATCCCAGGCCATCCCAGGCACGGCCTACAATTTGATTCTTTAACAGCTGGAGCATCTCTGATCTTCTCATCTATGTGTGCTTGTGTGTGTGTGGTGTGTGTGTGTGTGTGTGTGAATGAATGAGAGAGATAGAGGGGAGCCCGAGAGCGCTCCTAAACCTGATTATCACCCCAGCAATTCACTGGAGTCGGATTGAGTTGGGCAAAGGCTGTCCATTCCCCATATAATACAACATACACACACACATAAACACTCTCGTACACACACAGACACACACACACACAAAGTGCTTAAACCACTGTCTCCGGAGACATAACCCCCTGCTGTATCGCAAGGTTTCATTTTAATGTTCTCATCCTTGACTCTGAGGGCAGTATTCCTTTGTCTTTGTCTCTCCCCAGCGATTGTGAACAAGAGAGAAAGAGAGCCACAGCGGCTGGAAACAAGAATCGTAAGCCGTTTATCAGTGTTTATCGTAAAGCTTATGGCCAACCACGCCCTAACACATCATCAGATTATTCGGACCCAAACACAAAACACAGCTTAGGCCCAGATTACGTCCATCTCGGATGGTTTCCGGCTGGGACCTCTCGGCTGGGCGCCAGCGTGGAGTCTGTCCACACACAACATCCCCAGGCTTTATGAAGACCGTTAAAGGCACACACAACAAAGGTCTCGCAAGTCCGAAACTGTCTGCGATTATTATTGTTTTTTGGCAGCAACATCAACGTCCTCAGCAATTGAACAAACCGCAGAAGTAATCATTTCATGCTGGTTCTGAGAGTACTGTTCCTACTGCATCCTATGGATTTACGAAAGACGTATGAAACCACCTGCTTTGTCGTCGAAGTGGCGCGGTTTGAAACTTCAAACCTCCAAAAGTCATACTTGGGACTGACAACTAGTCCTCTTTGTCTAGAAATCCTTCATCCTGGTTCACAAGGAAACAGGGTGTGATACTTTCCGGATCCTACGTAGACATCAAGCCTTCAGACGGTCCTCCTTGACGTGGCTCAGTGTTTGAGGAGAAGCCCACACCTGCCCTCTCAGCTTCACTCTAAGGTGGGCAGGTTCATTAGACACACGGCTAACCAATGTTATCTTAATCAGCCTCATTACTGTTTATCTGAGCTTTGATGGTATTTTTCAATTGAGCTTTAACGGTGGTATATATCCCACTGTAGCCGGAGGGGGAGTAATTAGCGCTGTCTGTTGTTAGCTTAGCGGCTATCACAAAGAGATCAGCATAGAGATGTGGCTACGCTCATTAGCTAATATCCTAGAAGCTCTTTGTTGCTGTCAGTTGGCTGTCTAGGCAATCCATCAGTCTGTACATGGACACACACACACACACACACACAACAAGCAACACATAACCATGTACCGACATATTCTCAGACAAACACACAAACATTGAACTGTATGACCTGGGCATATGCCACCCCCATCCAGGTGGTCTGCCAGCTGTGGCACTGGGCTCTGTGTGTGTGTGCACGTGTGTGTGTGTGTGCACGTTGTGTGTGTGTGTGTGTGTTTCCCCCTGGTTGATCTTCTTGAGCTTCAGGTAAACTTACAGCTGTTTAGCATTCAGTCTGTTGGCTTGCCAGTTATAAATAGTGTAACGGCACATCACATCAACAAGCATGTCACAGATGTCCTGACTCCAAACTGAGACTGTGTGTCTGTGTGTCTGTGTGACTGTGTCTGTGTGACTGTGTGTATGTGTGTCTCTGTGTCTGTGTGTCTGTGTCTGGGTGTGTCAGCATGTGTGTTCATGCGATAGATGTGCACATCGTTTTCCGTAAAAACGAGTAGCGATTATATTTGTGCTTGTGAGTGCAGACAGTCATATTGTACGCACACTGTGTGTGTGTGTGTGTTTTACCACTAGCTTATGTGCAGGCTCCAGGCTGCTGGCCTTGTGCTGTTGTCTGGTTCCTGTCCAAGTTCTTCACAGACTGGGAGAGTCACCTTGATGACTCAGCTTGATGACTGCGTGCAGGGATTTCTGTCGTGCATGGAGACGGCAATCAGCTGGAGGGGCTTTCTCTGCGCCTGTCAGACACACACACACTCACACACACACACTCACACACACACACACACACACACACACACAGGAGGGCTGTGCGTCAGAGAGCAGGAGCTTGGTGGCGTCACAGGAGAGGCTGGTTCTCAGAATGATCCTGATTGTGTGTAGAGCCGTGTTCAGATTAGGTTCAGAGTCGGGATCTGCATTATGAACATGTGTGTGTGTGTGTGTGTGTGTGTGCTGTGCTTGTTTCTCATGTGCGCCGTGTGTTGGTGTGTGCGCCTATGTGTGGAAATGTTCGTGTTCATGGGTGTGTTGTGTCTGTTTTGGTGCTTGTGTGCGTGTTGCCTGTGTTGGTGTGTGTGTGTGTGTGTGGGTGGTGTGTG
>CAEFZP010002576.1:0-87149 GCA_903064625.1 Mallotus villosus | reverse complement strand
ATTTCTGTGGTCTCGGTTTCTTCTCTTTTTGGCTATCGTCCCACCACACAGAGATTCTGAACATTGCGTCCTAATAATTATACCAGGCAACTAGGCAGTGGCAATGCCATGGTGCCAACTGATAAGATTAGAGCGTAAACATGCCCTTCCCATGCCCCTGTGTTACCATGAGTATGGACTGGACCTTTGCAGACATTATGGCTGCGTTGTGAAGAGAAAGGCTGGCACACAAAACTTGTTGGCACAGCGAGAGGCCTTTATGTAATGGTAGTGCTTTGAAGCCCTGCAGAGAAGCTGGGGCTGGGGCCAGGGGTTGAATCTGGAACCTGGGGTACTGAGGCTCGAACAGGGGGTGGGTTGAGACCGGGGGTAGAACTGAGATCTGAGTGCTGGGAGCTTATATCTGGGAGGTGGCAGCTAACAGATTGGAGCTGGGAGCTGAGATCGAGGAGCTTAGTGCTGGGAGTTGGTTGGGAGTTTGGAGTTGATCTGGGCCTGGAGGACTGGTGCTTGAACTTGATACATTTCACTCCAGTGGAGTGGGAGCTAGAGCTGGTACTTGAGTTATGAAAGGGGAGCCGTGGAGAGCGTGCGAGGAAAGCCAGATCAGAGCGGGATGCCGGTTTCCATGGCAACGGGGTGGGGGGGTGGCGCTCCACCATTCACACAGGAGTCCCTAGAGCAACGAGCTTCACATTCTCCTGGAACATGTGAGCACAATGTACCTTTACTTGAGCGCACAGACTATATACACACACATGCAAATGGCAGTATGGACATACATATATTAACTAGGCTTGTGCACCTGACTCTCTGGCATGCACTTAATGAGCTAGACGTGCACTCACAAGCAGACACACCTTACACTTGCGTGAGACTACTTTATGTATGTCCAATGTAACTTAGTATGTATCCTCATTTGTACATGGCAGGCAGGCATACCATGCTTAACATACATTCCCACACCTGTGTTTAAACATTTTACAGTCAGATGTGACTTTGTCAAGAACATTAAACACGGGAACAGCCAGGGGCGTCATTTCTGACGTGGTTTGAGTCAGTTAAAACACCCTGGAGCTAAAGATCTGGATGTTCGTGCAGTTTTAGTTTGCCTCCCAAAGCCCCCTAAGCAAATTCTTAAGAATTTCTATCTAATTGCTTGTCACTGAGGTGTAGCAAAATATGCTGTGTAATGTAACCCTTGTGTTTCTCTCTGCAAATTATGTCAGAGAACCCCTTTGAGTACAGTCGCGCCCAGATCATACCTTGTAAGTACTTACACACAGGTAGCCAGCTGTTTAGGTGTGTGTGCACTGGAGGCGGTAAGGAAAACTCTGTTACATAAAAGCTTGTGAGGCTGGAGTGGTAATGAAGGCCTCAGTGCACCTAACCCAGATTGAGACCTTTAAGTGAACTGTCTTAAATCTTTCACTCCCACTGCTTCCCAGATGACTGTTTTCCTGAAATATCCCTCCCCTTTAAATTGATCCTATAAGTGACCTCGTTTGGAACATTCTGTACCATAAGTTTGGTCCATGTACAGTACAGTAGATGCACCTGACCCCGATTCACTGTTGTTATGTGTGGGTGAATGAACAGAGCAGATTGCTAGTGGTGGTTTTTTACAGCCTGCCTACATTTTAAGCCAGTGTCCCCCTGCTGTAAAAGGGGCCATTCAGAACACGCAGCACATGACTCGTTGACACATGACCCAACTAAGTTACATAGGCACAGGCATGCACACACAGCAAAGGATTACTTAGCTGTTAGCTGCCCTTTGAAATGCATATTTCGCACACTCATACTATGTCTCTCCTGTTTTACACCCTTTTTCTTGGACTGACTAACAGACAGACACACCCCCACACACACTCATACTCACATACTGGAGGGACAGGTCATGTCTGAAACTCAGGCATGCCCCAAAAACGTTTGTATGGCTCACCTGTGGATTGGGCTTCCTTTCCCCTAGGGGCCCGAACCACAACGAAAGTGCAGCATGTGTACTGTAGCCATGCATGCAAACGAGAATTTACGACCACGCCATCCCGTGCATGTGGTACATTCTGTCCTACTCGGACAGATGCAGTCTTTGTGTGGAGTAAGACCCGGCTTCACACTGTTGCCTATCCTCATGATCCCCGCCGACTACTCCAAGAGCTGCCTGTTAAACTTCGCTCAGTGTTTGCAAACACTCCATGCTTCAGAAGGATCATCCTCATCTTTTCCTTCATGGGAACTTTGAAAAGTTCTGAAAAGCAACAAACTGTCTGTGCCACGAGTGATGCCAGAGGGGATCACTTTCTCAAAGACAGTTGGTCTGTCTGTTTGGCAACAGAGGGCTGTTTATTTAGATTGGTCGTTTGCACGCACTTGGGCGAGGGACTAGAGAAATACGTGAGGATTGGCGTGTTGTGGTTGACACAAAGAACAGAATGTTTGGCAGCCTACCCATCTCCTGCCCTGTCCCGGGCACGCTGATGAATGGTTGAGTGGGAGAGGAGGGCTTAAAGATGAAAGAGAGGAACAGAATCCGTCCGTGTCACATCAGACATACGCAAGCACGCATGCACATGCAAACATCAGCTTCTGGGTCGGGTCTCGCCTTTGCCTTGACTCCTCTGCTCTATACAATGACAACACTGAAGTTACAGTGCAGTAGCTTCTTCTTTGTACGATTATATTGTGTTGAAGTTTGAACAGAAAAGGTTAAACATTTTTTTATTTCTATTGCCGACATCTTAGGTGGTCCGTTTTGTTTATGAGACGCTGCACCATTGATTATGTTTTATTCTTGAAGTAACAAAGTCTCCATGCTCCTGGCTTTAACTTTGCACTTCCATCCAAATTTGGGCTTCTCAGATGAGAAAGCTGTTCTTTTTCACCATCCAAGACTCTAGCAGACATATCTGGAATTTAGATTCTTCCATAACAGCAATTTCATTATGAAGACAAATGATCATGCAGAAGAAGTAGTTGGCCCTACATAATAAGACTTCTAAACCCTCAAACTGAAACCAAAAACTTTTAAAATAGGTTTTTATTTGTTGACTTGGGCTCGCCTCTGACTCTTTTTAATCAATGTTCTTCTGGAAACCCACCATCTTTGGACAACATGTTCTGAGCCGGGTTGGCTTTTGAGTCCTCTAGACTGCAGTTTCCTGCCCTTACTGAACCAAGAGAAACAGCGAGAGAGAGAGTTGTATCACTGAGACTAGCACTAGGGGCACTGACAAGCAGCCATTCAACAAACGCCTGCACACCACTCCTTTCCTGCTGTGTCCTTGTTGGGCAGGGTATTCTCCCGTGTCCCACTGCTGTGGACCAATCAGAGCTGGAGCACGGTATGTGGTCGAGCCAGTGTGTTGTGTAATCGCCTCAGACAGCCATGAGAGCAGAGTGTCTGAGACCGCAGACTGTTACTCCATTGGCCCCTCACCCAGCTTTCAAAGCTGCCTTAAAGGTGCAAGCAGCAGACAAAGTCAAGGTCAACAACAACAACATAAATAATGGAAAGTATTACTTCTGTTGTGTGCTTTTTTCTGGTTTATTACTTACAAGTAAAGAAAAATATAACGACTGATATCCTGTTTGTCCAGGGATGACTCAACAGTTTTGACATCAAGTAGAGATAACATCAGTTTCCAATGCCCAAGTCCTCAGATTGTTTTTTAAATGCTGGTGCCACGTACAGAGGGAATCGCACAAGCTCAATTTGAGGTCTATTTTGAGGTACCGTGTTATGCATTCCTTTCCCATAGAGTAGCCTACATGCTGATGCTATACGTAGAAATAGAATGTCAGGGTCAGTTTGTTTGTGATAAGTGAGAAACAGAGGAAGTACGCCGTCTGCCTTTACAACAGTGAATGAGGTCAATACAATGGCTGGTCCAATTCTCCATGGGGGGGCTTTGTGTTCCGGGCCATTCTGTAAACAAGGTCACATAACTGCTAATGACAAAACCATCTGTTGAATAGATGGAACCACTTATGACTAATACTTGTTTGTTTACTTTAAGTAGACATTTGCTGTATCAAGAAAGGTACATAGAAGGAATCAAACCTCTGCAGCTGGAAACATTTAGGCTGAGTCAGTCATATTGACCACTCGGCCAAATGTTGGCAACATTTGTAGGGAAGGTAACATCAACCTTTACCGGAAAAGAGGAGCAATACATTATCTAAGGTGGTACTGCAAGATAGCCCTAGCCTCAATCCCCTTTATGAATTCATCATATCATTTTATGATAGAAGTACTGTAAATGACACTCCCAAATCCTGTTCAGTCCTCACAGATTTAGTTTTGCTTTCTCAGCTGTGGTGTGGAGAAAGAAAAAAAAACTACTGTCTGACTGTGCATTTTCAAACGCTTTTTTTCCATCAGGGAACACAATCTGGCCTTGTGACAAGACAAACATGCTCTCTGCAGCCATAGGGCCTGTGTGCATGTCTGCCCAACAGGAAAGGTTGTCACTCTACTTCCAGAATCAATTTCCTGTCATCTGCCATGGCTCTCCTCAGTTCTGAAAGTCCAGTTGACTCAAAGTTAATCTGACTGGTCCTGGCGTTTATGTGCTTCAGGTTGAATTTTAATGTTAACGTGTTCCCAACTCAACCCTAAAAAATAAATCATTGAATTTGAAAGTACAACTTATTGCATTTGGACTTTTGTGTTGCTTTTATCCTGTGCTTGTTTGTAGTGTACTATGATGACACAAATAGTTGGCACTGCTTATTTAGGTACAGGTCTATCAATAAGTCTTACCTTATCCTAACTAATTGATTCATTCTTTTAAAATGCTCCAACACCTCCTAGAATGTTACCTTCACTCTGAGACTGACTGAGTCTCAAGAGCCGCCCTAGGCCCCCCACTCACCAATCAAACCCACGTCTAAAGTTCTCATATGACCATAGCTGAACATGCTGACCTAGTTTCTATTCACTATGTACATATGTGTCATGTGCTCAATAATGTAGACATCAAGCAACAAGTTTTGTATTAGTGGGGTTCCTTTGGAGGAACATTCCATGAAGACACAACATGAACAACTGGATTTGTGGTCGGGATGACTTTCTGTCTTTTCCTCCATGAATCTGCATTCTGTTCAGTACATACTGTACGGATGAATAAAAGTTCCTTGGAAAAGCTCCTTATAGGTCACGTAAGGCCAGTCTTGTTCCCAACATTCTGGTGAATAATCTGAACCAAACAGAGAGCGGATCAGGGCCAAGTTGGCTTCTTAAGGTATTTTGCTCCGATATGAGCTTAACATTTAGACATTTTCTCAGGACTCCCTTTGACCAATAAAAACATTTCATTAGTCATATGACCAAGATGTTATGTAATGACTCAGTGAAGCTGTGTTGTTGTAAGGGCAACTATGAGGTATGGAAGCATGCCAAGAGTATTCACACACTGGATAATGAGTGTGTGATGTCTGCAGTCATACGATTTTATCAAAGCACTGATCAATATCGAGCATGATCAAGCAACATTCCTGTTGTTCATGCATGTCTAAAACACCTGTATTTAGTGTGACCCAAAACTCAGTCAGTCAACAAACACTCCTCAAAACATAAATGTCTTTGTACATTCCTAAAATGCATGAAGTTAAATGTGAAACTTCCCTGTAAACGTTTGTTTCTGGAAAAGGTCAAAGTGTTGGCTGCGTGCTCTAAAACTGTCAAAATGAATTGACTCATTGTTTACCCATAAATGCTGCTTCAAAGTGAGCAACACAGGTTTACTTCGTGTTTTTAAAAAAGCGTAGAGAATTTTATATCTCTTTCAATAATTTTACTGGTTTCAGTGATTAACATTCAACAGATGTTATTTGACTAAAAAGACTGATTACGGAATGCTTTTGGGGATAATTAGAAAATCTCAATGTTGTTAAGTTCTGAAGTCACTGACGTGCAAAACATTTATGTACCAATAAAGCTAGTGAACGAAAACAACTGCTGAATTGTTGAAAGAACATTTTAAGGAGATTGACTCGTGCACCAACTGCAGTAATCTTTCTCCGGCTCAAGTAGAGTCTATTTCAAGATATAGGCCCAGTGAAAGTAAAATTTCACCTCAACTTAACAGCTTCTTTTACTGTTCACCATATACTTAATCCTGAATGCAAATGTTATATTTAAACATACATACAAGAGTTTACAGGTTTGCCAATAAAACACGTATGTTGTAGATAAAAGATCCTTTGCTGACATGCCAGACTACAGTACTGACACAAAAATATGAGTTGCTGTATGCAACTTCATGTGCATCATCAATGGTCACTGAATGATCTTTTTCCTGAGTTGACTCTGGTTGTGCTGGACTCTGCCTGTATACGTGTGCAGCATGGCAGTGGAGTACTTAGTTAACATTGGCAAAAGAATTGCCTTGTTGCAAGAGCCTGATAGCATGTGATAATAACACTGATAACCCATTACATAAGCATACAATGACTGCTGCAGATAACCACATTATAACCCATCTGCGGGTCGGTGATCCCCAAAGATTGGTGTATCTTTTTTTCATGGGTCATAACAAAGTATTACATTTTCTAGACTTTTTCATTTTTTTTAGACAGCTTCATTTTCTTCTGTTCATATTAGGGCTTGCGTGCTGCTGCGGCTCGATCAGAGAAGAGCAATGCCACACTTAACTACCTGAAATCTCAAGGATAAAAACCCTGTAAACCGTCAAATGAGGTTACAGTACATTCCTTATCATTACATAACCTGTTCTATTTCTGTTCCAGAATCGTCATGGATTCCGCATTAAGGAGTTTACATACAGTAGCTTTCCATATTGAGGACTGCTTATCAGTGGCTGGTAGTAATAGGGTTTACAATAAGCCTGGTGATCGCTGGCCTAGGCCAAGAAATGGTTTTGAAAGATTTAGTCTCTAAGCATGAATTAATCTGGATGTCTAAACCTGTTAACTAAAGCTACAGTATAGTTTTAGTTTTCAATTGAGTTAACCGTTCTTAAGGTACAAACCAATTGGGTTAAGTGTATGGTATTGTATGTTCAAGATCCGTATCTGTGCGTGACTATGCTTCCCAACACACCCATTGAAATAATCCTATAATGCTCTCCAAACAGACTTCAGCAAACACCCAACACTGTCTGTGGAAGCAAAGTATTTCAAATACCATTTGAACAACATCTATCATAACAGACTACTAATTGTGACAGTTGGGCACAGCAACAATATCCACACCTAGAGAAGGTAGGAGAACACCCAAGCATTTAGCCTTTGTTGGTCTTTCCACATGTGCAACACCATGTGGTATTACTGTTGTTAGTCTGTCTTTCCAAAGCAACATCTTATCCAAACAGCTCATTGTGACACACACACACACACACACTCTGCAGTGATGATGTAACAGGTGTTGGTCTAGATTGCTCCGATGGGTACCAAATGATGGATAACCTCTCAACCCTAATCTGCGGATGTAACACCCTCGGTACCAGGGGCTTGGTACAAGGAGCAATCCCATAATTCTGTTCAGGATGTCCAACTCCTCTGCTGAGAAACGTTGCCTCCATGACATCCGGATGCACAGAAGGCGACCACAAACTCACACGCTCACAAAAACACAGACTCGCACACACACACACACGCACACGCACGGACACCAGGGAGAGTCGAACCTTCACCCGCCTGAAGATGCAGCAGTGCACAGGGGGAAACAACAGACTCCTGTAGCTTCAGGGCCCCAGAGCCTGTTTACACAGCTGTGTATCGGACTGGCCTAAACCCTCACCACTGAGTCTGTAGAAGATTTAATCAACCACACCTTGTGTAACCCACATCTGTACAGTGGTCTGTCGCTAGATCCATTATACATGGGTTTATTGTTGTGTGTTGCCAAAGAAGGGATAACCCTAAGAATGCAGTGTGTGACTGTGCAGAGCGCCGATAGGAGGTGTGTTTGATAACCCCTCAGGGCACGTCCCAGGTGTGGTGAGGGTGAGATCCCAGGCTCAGTGGCATAGCAGGGCCTGTGCCAGATCTCTTGTTGACACACGTGCGCTGAGCAGCATTTCCATGGGTGACCAGGACTTGAACCCGGCTCTCCGATAAGTCATCCAAGTGGACAAGGAGCTGACTGGTGGAGCTGGGCACCTAGAGTCATCCACTTTTTCGGATCACAGGCACTTAGACTTTACCCACAATTCCAATCGCCACAATTGCTGTTTCGGGACACTCTGGGATCTTGATACTGTGGCTGCTACTGAAAAGGCTGAGTCAGAGGCAGTCAGGATGCCAGACCTCTCTCAGATGTCCCAGCTCCGGCTGAGTGTCTGGTGGGTGTCGTGTCATCCAAAAAGGGAATGCTACCTAATCCAGACGCACGCACACACACGCGTGCCTAAGCAGACCTCAGCACGCACTTAAACATACACGAGCATGTACACACAGACACTAATACACGCACACACGCTCAGACTAATGCTCCGGGTAGAGGCTGCGTCTGGGAACAGTAGGTACTTGTAAGGCAGTGCAACACTAGTGAGGTGAGTCAAGGACAACCACTTCAATGGAACAGCAATGTTTCACAATGTATAATAACCCAATAACTCAACAACATTATCAAATAAAACTTATCAATGACTTATTAGTTATTTCATATCTTTATGCCTTTAAAATGACCGAAGCCCTACACACCACTATACGGTATAGCTTAATAGTAAACAAAAGAAAAACTTGACATCTGGAGTTAACTGTTTGCATGTGTCAGGACAGGAGTACAGAGTGTACGGAGGGTGATTGTTAACTAAACATTGAAAACACACACACAGATTTTCAGTCACACACACACACACACACACGCACGCACACAATGATGAAATAAAATGGCTGGCAATCGAGCCTTGCTGCTGGCTCATAGCAGTGGTAAATAATCACAATTAAATTTGCAGTGATGGGAAGCATCAAACTGCAATGTCTCGAATAAAAATCATCCAATCAAATGATTACTGCATCCAATTCCCTTATTTGAGCATGTATCAGCAAACTAATGCAGTCATGAGGTAAAATGCCACATTTATCCATAGCCAATCACGCAGCCAATTCAACTGTGATGACACAAATGACACAAATGACAAATGAGAATCAGCCATGAAAACGATACTCTTGTTGAGTGTGCGATAACAAGCTGAGATATTGAGCTTGACATTCACACAAGACACACACACCAGAGACACACTGTCCTGCTTCTATAATACAGAGTTAAGTCTGTCGTTTACCAACACCAGTGCTCAAAAACAAACCCACAATGTTAGACTACTGACCTACATCAAAGACTAGCTCAGTAGCCTATTTACCACACTCGGTTAATTATAGAGTTCGACTGATTAGCTGTACCCTCACATAGACACAGTCCAGACAGGAGACAGAATCAACTGACACACAAGCCCCCACTCTACATGGCCTCTAGAACTCCAGGGTGCAGAACCAGACAGTATGACTACAGGCTGTCACACGCTAACACTGGACAAACACTGTTGTCGGCTCTCTGGTTTTCTAACACGTGTAATACATGAACAGTACTCCTGTACCCCGGGATACGGCCGTTCAAATCCCATTCCCAGACATTTATAAAACATCCTCCCCCTCTATGATGATAAACTGTAAAAAGGGACAGGAGAGAACAAAAAGAGAAACGTAAGGATATATTTAGTGTCGGCCAAAGTTCCACATGAGTCATCGTGCTGTAGACATCATGCCTGATAAGCATTTGACTGTGACATACATTGCCCTAGTGGGACCCAGCCCTGCTTTACATAGCCTTACGCATTAACCCAGGCTGTGATGGCAGCTAGACACACGGCCCTCAGACTTTATTCATGTTCACTGAGGCAGAAAGACACTCTTTCAGTCAATGGATTACACTTTCACCCAGTACACCAGTCATCCAGCCAGATAAGGATACGTAGCTCTGTAGGCACTGCGGGGCTTACATACCTTCAGTTATGTAACAGAGCTGACTGAGCTGTTAGGCTTCTATAGTTTCTGTCAGACGTCAGCCAAGAGGAAAGGTAAATAGAGATGGAATATCACCTGTACTGCTCAAACATAAAATAGTTAATTTGCCATGAAGGCAAATGAGCAGTTAGAGTTGGACAAAGTGTCATTGAAATTAAGAGCAGGGCGCTTATTAAGTGTTTAGAATTAGATGTAGATGCATAGGTCTAGATGCAAATACAGTGCAAGACACTCAACCATACCCACATTTAGATTATGTGTAAAGTAGCTATAGACACACAAACACACACACACACACACACATTTACAGGAACAAATGTACCCCAGTGCCATCCCAGCCCAAGCTCCTTTGGTTTCCCTCCAGGTTTCTAATAGGCTTCATTTCCTTCCAACCTCAGGCTAACAGCATCTGACAGAGGATCTGTAGCCCTGTAGCTTCTGTCCTCAGAGAGCAGCCAGTAATTGAACCAATATCATAAGGCAAGCTAGGCCAGCATATGGGCTTGTATTACAATGTAATCTTCTGTCGCACAGTGGCCGGAGTTGAAACTAACCGCTTGCTCTGTCAGTGCAGCCTCCTTGGGGGTTCCGACATACCTGGGGTTGACCGGGAAAGGAAAGAACATATGTGGAGTTCCCCGTGCAGACTCAGTGCAGCCGCCCTAACAGTGTGTGTTGCATTAACTTGACTGTTAAGCAGGCCATTAACATGTCACGTCTCATTCGGTTTGAAGCTGCCCACCGGAGCAGCTGTGTCTGAGCCACTGACACGCACACGCGATACACAGTACACACATGATACACACAGTACACACACAGTACACACAGTACACACACGATACACAGACACACGATACACACAGTACGCACACAGTACACACACGATACACACAGACACACGATACACACAGACACACATGATACACACAGACACACGATACACACACGATACACACAGACACACACAGTACACGCAAGCATACACAAATAGGAAACGCGCACATAGACAAATAAGAAAGGTGCCCACCCACAGAGAGCAAACACATTATGAGCTGCCTTGCTGTCAGTATGTCTGGGACAATGTTTTTATGTTGACTGTTTGCTTTGTTAGGAAACCTGATGTTGAGGAGTAGCTGCAAATGTGGCTGTACAGTAAAGCCCGTGTGATGATACCGCCAGGGCCTTGTGCCTCCAGCTACTCGTGTTCATTAGCTCCTTCACTGACAGAGCTGTTTGGAAACTTGTTTTGACAGCAAATTGTTGAGGATGAAAATCCCGGTGCTACAGTTACATTAGTATCGGATATCACCATCATGTGGTTCTGAGCATTCAGTCTTTCTACAGTGCGATTCTCTTACATTAAGGACTAGGAGTTATTGTATGCAAATATTGACATTTTAATCATTTAAACGTTCTGATATTTTACTGAAATCTCAAGGATAATGGTCAAGCAAACAAATGTAATAGTTTAAAATAGGTAAACTTGTTCATGTTTATCTAGAAACTCCCCCGGGCAACACTTCCTGTAAGTCAGTACAGTCCCTGTTCCAGATAACTTGAATGAGTCAGCTTGCTTGGTGTCTTCATAGCTGACAGTGACCAAGGCCAGCTACATCTCTCCGTTTGAGTCACACTGCTGCGTAGAGCAGGAAGGTATTTTATCTCAGGGCTATGCCTGACAACCGAGAAACAACAACACTAGCAACCCCTACCATGGCAACAGTGTGTGGTCAGGGTGCCATTTTGAAATGCATGATATGTGACCAAATATTCCTCCTTCAGTCATATGGGAAAAAAGGGGACTCATCACCTGGTAGTGGACATTTTCAGTAGGCTGCATTGAGACTGTAGTTCAGTCTTACAGTTTAGCTTTGAAGGATTTGGAGAGAGGGTCACTCCCATTCTCTGTGTCCTCTTTTCTGTCCAGAAGACAGACTATTGAGAAGGTCAGAGATGTAGACCTGTCTGATGTAGGCTCTGTCCCTCGTTCCTCTCCATCTCTCTCCCTCTCTCTCAATCTCTTCTTTGCCCTCTCTCGCTCTCTCTGTAGCCTCTGGCACACTTCCTCCTACAGTTAGCCAAAGCCCCATGCTTAATCCTAGCTACCTGCCAGAGCCATAAATACACTGGGAGCCTTCCAGTCAGGACGGCTGCAGGACTCACAGTACCGGCTCCATGCTAAGATCAGGGATCTCAGCTGTCCCTGCTGTTAGAGAGGACGGTGTCGGATCTAGGTCATCTCTTCACATCCGAGAAGGTCGAATACCACATTTTGGCCCATTTGCTTAATGCTAGGTACACAACGCCCTCCTTCTTCCTTTCATCCTTGTGTGTGTGTGCCCTTGAGATTCAGTCGAGAGTTCAATCAGGAGAATAAAAGGGCCTTAGAGAGTTTACGTCTACTTATGTGGCTTGGGTATAAGGAAGGGTTTGTTGAATGGTATGTGTGTGTTTGGGTGAGATCTATTTCGAGGTTGACCATGAAGAAACGACACAAACACCTTGATGAAGGTCGAGAGGGAATGCACACACACGTAGACAGTACACACACACACACACAACAACAACACACACACTAAACTATACATGTCTTGAAGCCATGCAAAAAGCGAACCTGAAACGTAAGAAAAGTTGATGATGTCAACCATACTGAGTTGATGTCATTCTTGTGCCCTTACCCCTGCCCCCAATCAATGCTTGTCAGCAGGAGGGGCTGGGGAAACACCTTGCTTTCTGTTTTACCAGGAGAGAACTGGGCGGAGCCTGGGAAGGAACAACTTTAAGTGACCACACCAGAATGTTGTCACCAAGCCTTATAAGGCCAACCCCCAGTGGGTCTGATGATGGAAGGGAGGCATAAAGGAAAGGAGGGTTTTGCCCTGTTTGTGAAAAACATGGATCTGTCCTCCAGATTTGGAAGAAGGGAGGTAGCTCGAGGTTCTAAGAGAGAAGGACATTGAGGTTTGAGAAGGAAAAGAGGTGCAGTGTTTTGGGAAAAGAAAACTAAAAGAGAAGAAGAGGGGCAGGGAAGATTTGAGGCAACATGGCCGACTGGGGAAAGCCCCCTGAGTCAACCAGGAAGAGTCCCAGACCCAGACAGGATAACAAGACCCCCTCCTCCTCATCATCACATCTCCCTCTCCCTTTCAACTTCTACCCAGGACTGTTTGCTCTATAAAGAACTCAAGTACAAACAAACCCTGTCCTTGTGTTTCGCAGACACTACTACCTTAACAGAGTACAAACAACACAGAATATGAATAGAAGGGCTGTTTCACTTTCTTTTCCGTAAATCAGTCTGGCATTGCTTTGGATTTCCCCTCTTGAGCTCTGAAGGGATGTCACGTTCTTTTGACGTTGTTGGGTACACGGTGTCCATGGAGACAGAGTAAGCAACTGTGTAAACAATGGATATACCACAGAAAGAGGAAGCTTAGGCACACTGTTAGTATTGTAATGAGGTGTCGTTCTCTGGAGCACTTCTGTTGGCCTTAACAACAGGGAGGACAATACTGGTTAACACAATAACAAGATCCAAAACAACAACAAAAACAAGACAAACTGTCGTACATTTGCTGTGTCTAAAAGACGTACCATAGAAATGCAATTTCCAAATACATATTTTTTCACACGAGTTACTTAGTGAGGATGTTTCACAGGAAACACTGCTTTAGAAATAATTCACTAACCCCACCCCAACCCTTTGCAATAATGATGTAACAACCAACTCTCAACCCCTCCCCAACGTTTGTGTCTGAACACGTCAGGCAGAAAAAAAGGATTTTTCACAAATGATTGGCTGCGGAAGATGTCATGCCACCCTGCTCCCACACCAGAGCTTACTGTGACGTGTAGCATGTCTATATTTGGAGCTGCAGTCACACCACTCTGAGTGATGCTGTATGAGGGCAGAGAGGTGAAAGAACGTTATTCAGCTTTATCCACCCCTCCAACACCCACCCAGTCAGAATGACTTGATTCATACTCACTCTAGTTGGGGGCCTAGACTTTCCAATAAATTATTCTGTAACTGCAAATTAAATTCCCATACGATAGATGCTGTTTCTTTTTATATATTAATAATTATCATGAGAAACAAATACAGAACTGAATGTGAACACAATTGCAGTGGTAAACAAAACCTTTTGTTGTAGAAATACAATTAGATGGTTCTTGTCATTTAGTAAGTCCACTGATGTTGTGTCCACTGAAAATCCCATTTGGCGTCAGTAATCTGTTTTCCACTTTGTGAGTTAGATTCCCATCAGGTAAACATATTAAATGTTTGTTTTCATAAAGGGAGGAGGGGAGGAGCCCATTATTAAGTACCAGAAAGGGGCCCCATAATTCCTTTTTCCAGCGATGACATCACTTCAACAACCTAGTAGTTGGCTCCTTCTCCTTTTAGTTTCAGAAATCCAGAGTCAGCCCATTCATTCTATTCTCGTCTACCGTTTCCATCATTCCAGCAGTATAGATACATTATATTCCTGCTTTTACTGTGGAGAGGAAAAATACTAGATGTGTGCTAGATGTACGTACATCACTATATTTAAACGTTGATAGTTTGACAGCTTGATGCTTTACCTAAATGAGGTTACAGATGTATGTCAGGTACCTAAAGTGGGTCAATGTGCCATTCGTATTTTCAACATATGGGTGTCAGAAGTCACACTGGTTCACCACTCTGGACATAAGTCAACTAACTCTGGCGCACTTAAAAGGCCACTTCATGTCAGGCTAGGTCAAAGCCAACGTCTCAGACATATAACACCTCCCCATTTAGAAAAAGAACTGTGGAAAATACCAATATTTATTTTGTGCAGATGCATTTGAACAGTACACACTAATGTAAAGGATTTTGTAACATCAACTGAACAAATGGAAGCTCTTGTCTGACAGTGACACGTGTGCCATTCTCCAGTCTCGGAAGTAGGGGGATCAGACAGGCCTTAGGGATTACAGGGGTAATTGCAATGTTGTACCGTTTCTAAAGGCAGACATTGACCTATATGTCTTCATTTAACAAGATGTCCGGTCTGCTTTAATCTCATGCTCATGTAGGTTGAAACGGTCACCTGGGACAGTCAAGTCAACTGACCAGTGCTTGTCCTTAAACCTGACCCATGACAAAACCAGACCTAGTCCTTACTCTGTTGCAGTTCTACATTAGGAAAATGACACTTATAAATTGCACTCTATTCCCAGCTAAGGTGGGAATGTTCCTATTCACATAAACACATAAACTCACATCCTGTTCCTCTGGTCCGAGGGGGAAACACACCCTTCTCCCCCTGTGTGAATGAACCAGGTTTTTTTCCACTCCCAAACAGGGTTCAGAGAAACACAACTTGGCATTTGGGGTAAATGAATGCTCTGAATCCAAACCTGTTGGAGTTTACAGTAGTTAGTTGAGTTTAGGAAAGATCATCTGGTTGCCAGGTGACTTTAGATAAGTGACAGGAGACCTTTTTATTCCAGCGGTGATATAACTCTAACTAGAATTACAGTAAATCAAATCAATCAATTGTGTTCTGTGATTTTAGCCCTGGAGTCCAGACACTTTATGGGCTGTACCACATCAGCAAACTGAATTCAATCTACTACTCAACTATCACTTTGGACTGTGCGTCAAGCATGAATTCCATCTTGTTGCGTAAAGAGTTCATCTTCTCTTATTCAACTGAGCTTTGAGTTCATAGTGTCCATGCTTATGTTTTTTCGCTGGTTGAATTTAAGTGGAATTTGCTGGATTTGAAGTGAGATTATGTTTTTTTGCATAGTGTGAAACTGGTACACTCCAACATCCCTTGGTTACTATACTGCAACACATGATAATATTCAGATTTTATACCAGTTTATTTCTGTAAAAGTTGGGATCTTTAGGTCATTGTACAGACTGGCAGGATTGTAATAACCAGAATGAAAGTTGCTTTATATTAGCACACCTACCAAGATTTATTGAACAATTTTTTTGTTATTTATTTAGAGGAAAAAAACTGCTTTTGAACTTGATCCAGTCTACTACTGGATCCACTACTTTCTTTACCTCAACTTTTTTCATTAAAAAAGCTGTTATTTGTAAAGGTAGCCAACTCGAAAGTTTGCTTGAATTGTACCTTTTTCAAGTGCAGAAGGCAGCTGTGTCTGGCTACCTACCACATCCCTGAGCACTCGTTTCCATAACATGACGTGGAGAATTGGCAGTGAGTAAGATGCAAGAAAGTGGGGAGAAAAAATAAATCTGGAGCGTGTTAACACCAGTTCTTTTTTGGAAAACGGAGGGTTATTATTAGCTCTGACAGCCTTGGGCAGAAACAACATGTGAATGGATGGCCGCATCAACAAAAAATCACAACTGTTCTATAAATATAGCGGCCTTTAAATTCACTCCGAGAACTAGACTTCTATTTCAGCAGGCCTTCTCCTTTATAACTTCTGAAGGCATTTATAACTATTTTTCTACAGTTTAATTAGAAAACAACGCTGCGTTGAGTTGAATAGGATGTGTTGTAAATCTCAGATGACCTGTGAAATCACATCCTGTTTTCCAGTGAACCAATAACAGCTCTGGGTATGTGGGCATGTTAATCAGTAATGAGGGGTCGTTTTGGGTGGGATTTATTCGAGCTAGCTTAGAAAATGTAATGTTTGAATATAGGAAACCACTAGTACGAAAGTGAACCATAAAGTGTATCATGCAAATGCAAACTGTATGACAGTTTGTAGAATGTATGTGGGTTCCCAAACAATCTAAAAAACAACCATGGTTCAGAATGGTGCAGAACCCTGACATCAACCAAAAAGATAATTTCAAAGGAAGTGATCAAGGTGTGGCAAAATCAGTCATTCCTTCCTGTGAGTAAGTCTCATCAAGGTGTACTGAGTAGACATATTCGGGTGGTCGGGGTTCACAGTTCTTGGCCGCAGTTAAAAAGATTGAGAGAAAGAGGTATAGGGAGAGAGGCAGAAAGAAAAGAGACAGAAACGTGTTAAGAGAAAGAGGAAGGAAGGGAGGCCCACTGATAATGAGAGTCTGAGACCTGGGAAGAATGAGACACTTCTATAGGGAAATATCAAAGAGAAAGAGGGAGACTGGGGAGAGAGGGAAAAGAAGAGCTCCACTCCAGCTATCTTTGGCTGGGCTCAGACTCCAGCTGTTGGTTCAAAGTACGGTCATTGGCACGTGCCCAGACACAAGGCGGAGAAAAACACTTTCCGAGCCACTTCCTGTTCAGAGCAAGGAGAAGACGGAATGTCTTTGGAACAAGTGTGCCTTCAGACTGGCGTCTCTGGCACAGAGCACTGTAATGACAGGTCTCGAAAAACGCTTGCTTAATCTCAAATCAATTAAGTTCAAACATGCTCCTGAGAGATTTCCCACGAGCACACAAACTTACCCTATGAAACAATCTGCTATTAGTCGCACAGTGCACCCAAACACGTCTCTCTAGCATTCTCCTACTGAAAGTCACTCTTAATTTAAGGTGGCCACCATGTTGACTCAGAGCTAAGAGTAGGAATTGTGTCGCTAATGTAAAAATGTGCTATGCGTAAGCGAACCAGGTTATGTGGGTATTTGTCCCCTTGCTGCAGTCACGTCACCAGATTATGCCTGGTGGTAATTCCTGATGTAAAATGGCATAAGAATTCTTCTCGTGTTTTTAGCTGAAAATTGAATTAGGCTGCTGCTGTTACATCATACGTCGTGAGTGGATAACGAAGAATATAATTCACTCACAGCACAGGGCCCTTTAGACTCAGTCACAGGACTATGGTACACCCAGTTCTTTAAATGGCCCGTTCCTCTCTTTCTGGATCTTATCTTTCCTACTCAGGGTTTCCCTCTCCCTCTCTTATCTCACTTTCTGTCACTGTCTTATCCCTGTCTCTCTATTTCAATTCCCACGGAGTCTCTCTCTGTCTTTTCGGTTCCCACACATCTCGACCTCTGTGTGTGAGCGTGAGGGGCTGAACAGTCTCCCTCACCAGGTTGTCAACTCCTGGCCTCACCTCCCTTCACAGGATGTAGTTTCCCTGACACTTCAGCACTGCTGAGAGAGAAACAGAGGCACACAGGAAAGGACACCTAGGCTATTCAGGGGCCTACAGCGCCAAAATGGAGATGGAGACACTGAGGAAGTAATGTAGATTAACATTTCTGCCTGATGATCAGATGGAATTTGGTGCATCTGTAGCAGAGGTGGTTTTGGATTATGTGAATCTGCCTTTCCTCTCAGATGCTAAGAGATTGGTCTAATGGTATGTTATTATTTTTACTATATTAGTGAGAAAAGTGTAAACATTTCCCACTTTCCCACACTCTAACCTAGCCAGGTGCAAATTGGTGGTTAGTTACAAAAATGGTTATGTTTGTGTTGTTTTAAAATGCCAAAAATCAAACATTGGGTGAGGAACAAAAATATGAACAGATTTAAGACCTATTGACATCAAGGATATGGCTTACACACGTACATGAGAGAGGGAGATAGAAAGAAAGAGAGAGAGAGAGGGAGGGAAACAGAGAGAGAGAGTTACTATTAACAGTGTTGTCATGACAGAGGAAAGAATATGCCAGGCCATGAGAACATAATTAGATTACTAGTTGGTAAACTGATTGAAACTAATCGGTGCAAGTGCCATTCCCGTTTATAGAACAGTTGGTAGCAGAGCCATAAAAGAGCATTGGGAGAACCAACAGACAAGCCTGTCAAAGTTAATAAGAACGAGTAGTGTCTTATTAAAGAGCACACAGAGGTCCTCTTTGTGAGAGCGAAGTGGTTAGCCAGGAGAGTTATACAAGTACATTTACAACCCTGTTATCTTCTTTATAGGCCAACTTTAAGAAAGAAAACTCGTAGTAATTTACCAACATTTAACAATTTATATGTATTTACAGCAACCAACAACAAAAAATAATGTTTCCCAATTTTTTTGTATACATCCCCGAAGTATTGCAAGGTACCATCTGTTGTCTAGTCAGTCGAGTTTGCCATAGTTTTTTCCCCCATAGTTCAAAGGTCAACTCAGCGTGAAGTGTGTTTGTTTCATTGTCCCATGGCTTGTGTTCCTTGATCCAGAGCCAAAGCACCTAAGCAACTCTGTCAATTCAAACAAAAAGTACAGTCGGGGTCTGCAGTAGTCTCGTGCTTTTTAGTCCTGCATGTGAGCGGCCGGTCATGTGCCCGCTCAGCTCTCTATCCCGGACCACTGGGTCAACCGGTGTGTTAAGGTAAGCACACGCTGCTAACACCAAGAACTATCTCCTTCTATAGGATCCACTGGGAGTCCAAACATGACTGGGGAACGCTGCGGGGAACGCTGCCATACTGACAGAACTATTGTTTTGGACACCTGACGTGATCGGGTCGACACCGATGGAGCGGGTTTTGTGTTTTGGCAAGATGGCTGACCTGGAACTTGAGACTTGTTGAAACTTGTTGTTGCTGTGTAGTGCCAAACCTGTCAGCAAATTGTGCCAAGTGTATGTGAATAGGGCCATATGGAAGGTACTTATGCCTCACAAGGAAGTGACATTTGCTGCAGTGATTGGTTATTTGTATCCAAGTATCATTCAGTGCCTCATTTCATGTGCATGAGAGTGGTGCATAATGCACTCAACAACATAACCCGTAAAGTGACGTGAAAACTAGGGATTGGTAATGTGAGTAATGTTCTGTATTTTAAAAGGGAATTGCCTATTAGAGTATTTTTGGAATGTTACTGTAATAATTTGCTCTCATGCCATGCTTAAAATAAAAGTAAACGATAAGATGAAACTTTGAGTCCAATCTCAATTTCCTGATAACTGTGGTGAGCTATCCCACTAGCTTTAAAGCTCCACCTGAAGTGAATGTCTGTTCTTGGTCTTGTGCCAGAGTTTCAGAGAACTATTTACTTTAATAACAGGTAAGAAAGCTTAATCTCTTTGCCTCCTTTAGCTACTCTTATATAACATCCAGGTCTATCATCAAATATACTGTTTCATAACCTGGTTTGTCAACCTAGAACATTTTAAATTGGAGACAGGTAATATTTCTCTCTGGCTGGTGAGGTATTCAACAAGTGGGTGTTTAGTTGACAGACTTTATGTGTAACTTGCAAGTCGGCTCAGGGTTGTATCCTCACTACAGTCACAGATGGTGGTCTGGAGCTTTCACTTCTTCTGGACATGAGCCACCTGCAGAGAAGACCAAACGGACATGTTGGAGCACTACTGGTGGTGAGACAGGGGAATTACAAGGCCATTTCATAAACACTGTTGATAAAAATGTGTTTCACATGTACTTTTACCATATCAGGGCTCTCAAGTCTCACGCATTAGCCAAGAGAAACTCATGCATTTCGGCCATTTCTCATGCTCTCATGTAACACCTTGTATTTCTCACGCTGAGAAGTAAGGGATCACTTGTCTTGCTATATACAAATAATGGACGAGGTGCAGGTCTAGGAAGTTTTATGCCGAGTTGATAGTTGTCTCGAGTTATACAGAGTTAAATGCCACCTACCAATCATACACATCACCACCACAGCACCCTGCAAGCATCCTATGTCACAAATTGAAACCAGCCCCCTGGTGTACAATACACTTATGATATTATGCAACATACTCAATCAAGCCACAAAGTAGTACAGAAAAAAAAATCTAACCCAACTTGTGCTTTCTCACAGGAAACCCTAGCTGACACCCAGCCCTTCCACTTCCTGTCACTCGGCTAGGCTTATGGTGATAGGCCAGCAGTTATCAGGCCATCCGCTGACATGTTCCTAGGAGGAGGTCTTAGACATTTCTACCAAAGGAAATACATGTATTACTGTATTAATAATATATTACAGAAATTGTCTTGATTTACACACACATACACACTCACAGATGCAAACACAATAGCACTAGGAAAATAATTGGCATTTTAAATGTTTTGATGGAAGATGATTGTGTCTGAGAGGAGCTTTATGTAATACAAAAGAGGTAAGGATCTGTGTGTGCCTATGTCAGCATGTATGCATGTCTGAGTCTATGTTTGTCTGTGTATGCTTGAGTGTGTTTGTGTCACATTTCTATGAGTTTATGTTTGTCAGGAAGGAGCTGTCTCCAATCTGTTGGCCAGGGCCCTTTCCCGCTGACGTCTGGGCCATCGGTAGAATCTGGCAGGGTCTGACTTCCTGTCTTTTGGGATTGAAGATCAGATAACAGGAAGGCACAGCAGGGAGAACCCCCACCGGGAGAGTTGCCGGTAGACCCCCGGGTGTTACTGGTAAACCAGGCCCCCAACACAAGGAAAGCTGGAATTGGAGAACACTTCTCTGTGGGGTGCCATACAGAAACAAATGCACCGATGTGTGTGTGTGTGTGTGTGTGTGTGTGTGATGTGCTTGTGAATGGGAGGAAGACATTTCACTCTTAAGGTATCCCCAGACCCAATAGTTAGACCTCCTTCAATTACATTACCTCTTCTGAACACCCCCAACCAGTCCATGAGTGTTTACCAAACTTTACCTGTTTGTCCGTGGTGCCCCTAGAAAATTCTTACCACAGAAAGAGAACTGAGAAAGACTCGCCCCCTGGGGTTGACCTTTATTAACTTTCCAGCACCACCACACACACCCCTCCACTCGGGATTAGAGTCAGCAAGGACACAGTTTAGCCCCTGTGTCTGGAACAAAACCAGTCATCCGTAAGCAATGCTTAGTGACTGGGTAGTTCTCCAAGTACACCCCCCACTGTCCCAATGCCCCCGTCTCCTACTATCCTGCTGAGGTACATTTACCAAACAAGTGCTTAGCCAAGGTAGGCGTAGCACTGAGCAGGGTGTGGGGTGAGGGGAGTGGAGGGGTAGCACATGGGGACACCGTGTGCTGAGGGGGTCGTGTGAGGAGAGTTTGTGTGTCTGGTGGGAGTGAAGGGGGGGGGAGTGAAGGGGGGGTCGGTGTAGAGAAGCATGGGCCGGTAGGGAGGGGGGGGTGGGCAACAAGGGGGGAAGGTTTTGTAGGTGAACTTGACACAATCACCGATCCAAGGATGTATATTATATGCACATGGAGTTCAGTTGAACATATACATATATTAAAACGACAAAGACTTGAATAATTCCATTCACTCTGTTAAGTCACATATTCAGCTTTTCTCCATGGTGACTGCAGGTGCTCCTATATAACATAAACCTGATCTGACCCGTCCCCTCCTCCAACAGTGAGAATGATCCGACAAACCTACCCCAGGAAAGCACCAGGAATATCTTAACTGCTCTCTGGGCAATCCTGCAGACCCAGACAATCTGATTGTCCAATTGCAGGGCTTTTTGTGAGGAGTATGACCTACTTCAGATGAATCAGGCCCGGGAGACAGGAAATCTGAGGTTGTGAGGAAACTCAGATGTTGCAATTCAAACATTCTAGAGTTATATTAGAGTGCATGGGAAGAAGCTGAAGGGAAAAGTGCTGAGTATGCAAACACATTAAACATGACTGTGACTGTGTGTGTTATGAAGGAAGGCAGATCTGAATCCCGATGGCTGGTTCTCGTCTAGACACAAAAAATAATTATCCAGGTGTTACATGCTGATTGGTGTTTCCTTATTATTAACTAGTTTTTATGAATTAATTCGATTATACATAAAGTATGTTCATTGCATGAAGTATCACAGCCTAGAAGACTTAAAGCAGTTTTTCCTTATGATGTGGAAACATGAACAGAATGTGTTGCACAACACCTCAGACATTTGAGAAAACAACTGCCCCATTAAAAGTCTGAACCCTGGAGGAAAAACAGCAGGTAACCACAGGTACAGGTGAGGTACAGGTGAGAGCAAGGAGACACCCAGGTTACTGTGGCCTAGGGGTGAAACTGGGTTGATGAGACAAATATCTCCAGGGCTAAACAAAGGGCAATGAGACACACACGCAAAAATGCACACACCCATGCACACCACATCCTTGCTGGCATGGAGGGTAAAATGAAGTCAGAGGAAACAACAGTCTCTGACTTGAGAACCGCTGGGTGTTGTTTGTAAACATGTATGCACCCAGAGAGGGGCATGTGTCGCACACTGGGTCAATTTCTGGAAGCAACATTAGTACACTGCACTGTTCTGTTACGCATCCAAGGTCTGATATAGCGTGATTCCAGAGCGGTTCTGGGAACAGTATACTGTACAGTATGTATATTAGCTGCTTTCTTAGCACTTCTGGTTGATGCTAAACTGCTTTTCGTTGTCTTAGTACGTGTACTCTGTGCAATGACAATAAAGTTGGATCTCAATCTCAATATACAATACTTGTTAAATAAATATAATGGACATAATAATATAATGTTCCCTTAAGCTTTAGGTACTGAGGGTTTCTCTTGAGCTACTTTTTGTTTTTACTTGCAATGGAGCACCAAAATAGCGGGACATGAACCGTGTGTTTTGAACTAAGTGCCAACTTTGTCGAAAATTATACCCTTTCTTTTACCGCTTCCTTTACTAGTCTTACTTTGCTGGCACCAAAACTGTGATAAAAGAGCCTTCCAGTACACAACAAAGCAGCTCTCAAAGTAGAACACTTGGCAGCGTGTAAATATAATTTAGGAATAGTTTAGTATTTTTCTGTGATGAGTTACATCATGAAGCACTAGCAAATAAGAGAACATGCTCATTCTGATGCAAACTTCCACTTCTGGAAGGAAAAGAGAGACAGTTTTTTTCAGCTTGGGTTTATCTTTTGCAGTCACATCCTTCTTCAGAGTCAAGAGGTTATATGCATGTTTTTATCCACAAGGTCAAGGAACATTCTGTCCTCATTCTGATGTAAATACAGAGTGAAATCTACACACATGCACACACAAACCCTACTCTGGTGGCCTTGTTTCCTCTCCAAACACGAGAAGGCACAGATGTTGTGACTTTTGACATCCTTCATCTTTGCTGTTCATCATTTCCCATTTTCGCCAACTACTAAATCCTGGAATCTCTTATTCAATGAAGTGAAATTGACTTGGAAATAGACAGACTAGGATTTATATGAACATGAATGAATTGATAGGCCTACAATAAGATAGACAATAGATCAATACAATCAAAGCCAAACTCCACATATTCTGTACTTCTTCCCCCACCTCCGTCAAAGCACTCATACAACTAGTGTGATGGATGTTTGCACTGGTGTAATAATAACTCCTCAGCTTTTATACTTCAGCAAAATGTAGAAGTTAGTCATGTGACCCTCCTTTCAAGTTGGGTTTCCCACACGCTCGAAACACGTTGATGCAACCTACTCCCTGCACCGCAACTTCCTCTATCGCGAGGGCAAATAAGAACACTGGTGAAATCCTCTCACCTCAACTAAAGGGCGATGCCATTTCCTGTGTCTTAAAGCATTTCTAAAACACAATCTCATCCTTCTCAGGTTAGAAAGGCAAGCTGGGTTTGACCCCACCAAGAGATATTTCAAGACTCATGCGAACTCTGTCTGGGGAAGTGAAACTATATTGTAACCCTAAACAGGTGTTGATAATGTGATGTTTCCAATGCAGAACTTATTATCTCTAATCAAGGCTATAGCAATTATTAAAGAAACTGTGATAAAGCAAACCCAATTTAAAGGATTGTAGGTTCAGGTTAGCAGTGTGTGAAAGCAATAAACAACAGACAAATATCTTTCGACGTGCAGGGACAAAATCCACTCTACCCTTTGACTGTTATCTTAATCTTATTGGTGAGTGGGAAAATATGTTTCTCAACATCAGGGACTGTATGAGTTGCCTTACTTTTCCCAGAAACACATCTTATCCCTATATCCTCGGACTACAGAACCACAGCAATCACTCATGCTAAGTCTGTTAAGTGGTAACAGTTATTGCTTTTAATGCCAGCTGATCATGTCATAAGGTTACAACCAGTAAATGAAGTGAAATCCTGGAGACTCCCAAGGTCTTTGACTGTACTATGCACTTGGCCCAAGCTGGGAGATTAACCGTGTTCACCAACTTCGGTTGTTTCCTTGAAGCAAGCTGGCATCTATCAGGGCCAAACAAGAGTCATCCCTGCCAATGAGAGGAACCTCTTTAGTGAACACTAAATGCCAAAACAAATTAAAAGATTTAGTCGATTACGGTCCAAAAACCAGCATGGCCTCAGCGAGAACTGAAAAAAGAAAATTGCAATTGTTTGTGTGTGAGGTAAAAAGCTGCTGGCAGCTTTGATGCTCAGTGAGTAGTTGTTGTGAGGCATTGCCAGGCATTACTTGAGCTGTAGAATTTCCCCCAATCACTCACTCACTCATTCACTCACTCACACACGCACACACACTTGGATTGGGCCAGTAGTTCTAATGACAAACACAGGGGGTAGTCTGTGGGCAGACCGGTGTCCACCTGTTCAGATGTTAGAAACCAGTCACAGTCAGCCCCCTTGAGGCTGTGGCTGGATACTGCAGCGGGGCACCCTGAGGTGAATCCTGGCTGTCTCGACACCAGAGCAGAAGTACAACATTCCATGGAAATAAATGTCTGCTGTGTGGAGCAAGATTGTGAACTCTTTTTTTATTTATTGTACTGTTTGTACTACAAACCCCACCCTTTCTCTCTGTTGGGTAGGAGGAACCGGCTGGAGCTCACCCGCCCTTGCACATGGTGTCACCCAGCCTGTGACTGGCATGATGCCCAGGCAGCTTGCGTGCCACCGTTGCTAGCCTGATTTGCATCTCTGCTGCTGGAACACAGACCTTGTACAAATGTACGGGCACACAGGCCGTTTGAGTTCTTCTCCTTTGTCTGCTTGGCTTTCTGTCTGGCCGTCTGAGTGGCATCACGCCACACAATACCGTGTCTGTCTCATTAAGCGTCTGCGTTCAGTTCTCGCAGGCAGGCACCAACTGAAGTACGCAGACAGGGACATCAGTAAGCACACGCACATGGGATGGTCTGAGGAAACATTATAAGTGGAAACAGCCACAGGCCACAGGTCATTTTGTAGTGGATCACCTTGTCCACATGAAGGACTTGGACATCATGGAGTGGGAGGGTCCAGGAAGGATGCATGTCTGGGTGTGTGTGAGGAAAACATTGATTAGTGTTTTCAGGGGAAGGTGGTTTGGACAGAGAGAAATTACGCAAGTCAATTTATGGGACAGAAAGGGTCTCCATGAAAACTTTCCGTTGCCCAATAGGGAAGCAACCCAACTCCAGAGATTACCTTTATCTGTGTCTTCCTCTAAATAGCACTAAATGATTGGTAAACACAATACTTTGCCCCTAACCAATACACTTAGAAGGGAAACTGGTTCTAAATGTGCCGTTTCTCCTAAGTCACATGATCAGTTGTTTTCTTTTCTGTTGTCAGTTTTTTTTTGACATAGCAACAACAACAAGGACATCTCTATCGTGTTGGATCTCGTTGTTGGTCATGCACATTGTTGATGTTCTACACACACACTTTGTAACATTCACAGTGACATTACACAACACTCCCACACTCGCTCTTTGTCTCCCACGCTCTCGCTCTCTTTCTCTCTGCAGGAAAAATCTCTGACCTTATGCTTTAAGGTCACATAGTAGAGTATTAGACTGTCATGGACAATCTGATACTGTAACCATAATAAGATACAAATGACTTGGGAAACCTGAGGACTACCTGTTCTTGTTTACTGCCTTGAGGTTTTTAATTGCAGCACATCTGAATCAGTTGAAGGAAAAAACCCATCACAGATCTACCAAGAGAGGATTATGTTGGGAGGATATCGCTGTCACACGGCCAAGAGTTATTTTGTCAGACTTTGTACTTAGTAGAGCTTGAGATCGGTGTCTGTGCAAACAGTCTCTGCAAACACGCTCCAAAGGTACACACACACACACACACACATACACTTCCCCTTTACTTGGAACACCATGTCTTTTGATATAAGGATCAACTGCTGTTGTTGCTTTTTTCCCCCCCTCAATGGCACAAATGATGCACTGAAATTCATGAGGAACTTCTTATAACATTTACATGATGGATGTATAACATGACCTGCATGTAGAGTTATGCTCATCCACACAAGAAGCTGTTGAAGGTGAAGCTGTACCACCCGACTTTAATACCAGGCCACCCACTTAATAATCTGTAACCATTTGTTGTAACAGATCTATTTAAGACAACAGTTGGGAAAACTGCCTGCCTTAGGTGTACACCTTTGCTAGTCTCTAGTCCAGAGCTGTAGGACCTATGTTTTCTCTAAAGTTCTTTCAGAGTCAGAATATCATGCCCTTAGTAGATACTGGAGAGATCATAGCCTTTCTTTGCTGCTCCCCAGAACTCCCCTGTGGCCATTGTGTCTGAGAAGACCAGGAACAGTTGAGAGGCAGAAATGCTCTCTCTCTCTCTCTCTCTCTGGCAGGGGTTTCTCTGAAGTGAGGCTGGGCCACGTGTCGTTCCAGTGTACCAAAGCAAGTCGTTTGTGCATTAACTATTGAGGTATTGGAAGCTCCGGTCCAAAGCCATTTAAGGGGACGTTTCAAATGTTCTCTTTTACATAAGGACAGGTTCTCAAACAGGACTCATGTGATTGCACTTCCCCTGATATGCACATGATTTTGGTCCTCAATGTCACAGTGGGGGATTAGGAAAGACTCAGAACACAACAGAATTGGTAGTCCGCATCACACATGGCTTTAGAACATGGTAGTTGATTTTGACTTGACAAAACAGTGTTCCCCACTCAAGTAGCTTACAGGCAAGCATTTTACTGCAGTATATTCTGGTCTTACCTTACCATTCGGGTCTGTACCACCTACTCTTACATTGTTCGGTACTCTAGTACTCTCTCTGACCAATTGATATTGACCATTAATTAAATAGTTGCGCATTGTGAGCCTCTGCTCTGCCAAGAGGAAAGAAAAAGAAGCTATGGAATGTTCTTGTTGGAAGCTTTATGGCCACTCTTTAGAGCGTCCTATCAGCAAAACAGGTTGTAAATGCAGGAACTGTTTGACTAACTGGACAGTTGCTCGCTTAAAAGTTCCCTAATGGCGTTCATCCAAATTTGTGTCACGCACCAGGTTATGAACAATATGCACGACGTTGATTCGTTCACTAGTTCGGGGTGGTGAGTTCAGCGTGCGTGTGTGAGTGTGCATGCGTAGGCGAGAATGAGAGACACTTCTCTGCGATGAAACCTGAGTGAGGACAGTGTGTACTGAACGTGACTGCTTTCGCTTTGAAACGCTGCACGCAACACCGAAGCAGAGGAGGCGGAGTATGAAATATGGCTTCCTGCTGAAGGCGAGCGCAGAGGAACAAACTCAAGGTCTGCAGAAGGCTCTCTCCATCCAGATGCCCTGTATGGATTGAACACAGTGACTATTGAATTGTGGTTCATTCTTTTCAGAATCCCACCCACACAAACCCACACACATACACAAAAACACACTCTATAAAGTGCATACACGCCACACAGCCTTGTCTGTAGTCACAATCTCAAATGTCTTTTGCTTGTTGCATTCTAAGCACGTTGAGTATCACATGAACACGACACAGCTCAGTCCCCCCCCCCTCCTCCAACAAAACAGCATTGGACAGATTACACACACGAACGGAACGAAAAGGTTTGAGGTTCTTGAGGTGAGCAGCAACAGTCTTTCATGGGTTTAGTGGGGCCTGAGTAGCGCTGTACATTGTGTTCGCCGAGCAGGCAAGCAACGTGACTGCCGACAGCTTACTGGAGAACCTGCAGCTGAATCAAGCCCTTGTTGACGTTGCAAGCGAAGTCTGATGGAACCGTTGCATCAGAGCATCTCTTCACACAGGTACATGCCTGTGTGATTTGGCATCTCCGTTGTCTTTCGTGAGAGCGACGATGTCACGCTGATCTAGTTGCTGTGGGTGGTGGTAGCCGATATAACGTTTTTACACAACTATAATCATCAAGATCATAATCATTAACTTTCTGTGACGTGTGTGTGTGTGTGTTTGTGTACGGACGGTTGTACAATGTCTCAAGAACACAGTTAACAATAGAAAGTGTGTGTGTACTGTACAATCTGTTTCCAAATCAACCTCTACCACCCCCCCCGCCCCCGTTTCAAAACAGCGGTCTGTCCACAGATGTTCTCTTCTCTCCTACTGTGTCTCGCACGTAGCATACTGTCACACGAGCTCTCCCTGTCACACACACAAAAACAGAAAGACAAACACACAAACATTCATGTGTGCACACGTGCTTGCACACTTTGTAACTTCATCTCTCACACTCACAGTTCACTGCCCCTTGAAACATACAGTTTATTGTTTTGCAGAAAACACCTAATTCCTTAAGGCACAATACATTTGATAAAGGTTTAATTCTGTAATAGCTCAAGGTATCTCTGAGATGCATGAGTTGACAGAAGCACACACTGATCAAATCAAAGTTCCAGCCAGACCACACTGTGTGATTTGTGTACCAGTATAGGTAGCAAAAAGTGAGAAATGGATTGCATTCAAATGCACATTATGCAGCAGATCTACGATGACACAATGTTTTTCGCAACTTCAATGTGTCAACATCTTTTCACTCCTCTGATTAAAGGAATAAGCCCTGGAATCTTCAATGTCGACATCAAGAAGAAAACTTTTCTCACACAGTCATAATGCCAGAAAAAAAAAGAAAAAAAAGTCAGACAAGTCGCCTGAGTGCTTAGTTTCAGACCTACTTTTATGGTCTGACCTCATGTGAGGGAGCACAGACTAGAACAAAATGTTCCAGACTAAAACTAGGTCAAAGAGTTTATAGTCAAGTTGTCTGCCTCCCCCTATTGGTCACTGTTCGTATTGCACACACGTAGCAATAAGGTGCCCCAGAGCCCCAGTGTCTTTGACAAGCTAGTGCAGTACATCTAAACATAACAAATGAACCAAAACAGTGTATATACTCATTCTAAATTCATTCCTGATTTGTTTTAAGGGATTTTTATGCTTACACACTGAATTGCAAAGTATGTTTGAGACAACTGAAATTCCTCACATGAAGTGACAAACCACTCACAGCTAAAACAATCGCACTATGTATTTTAATTATTATTTTTGTAATTAAAAGTCTCTTCTTACTGAGTCACATTCACTCTCAGAATGCAATTCTCTTATCTATAGGCAGTACATGGCTGTGTTTATTTTTCATATCGCCACTGGATGGCGATCAAAAACAGTGTTTCTGTTAAGTCTCCATCACTGAATCTAAAGCCAAGCACTCAAGCCATATTGAGTTGTGTGTTAGAAGAGCATTGATGGATAAATGGGACTGCAAGGTGCAAGATCATTAGAATTCCACATAGTCCTTTAACAAGCACTCTCTGCATCTAACTTCATTCAAGGTCACTGGTGTAGTTGGTTATAACAAATGGTCACAGAGTTTACCGCAGAAAAAAAAGATTCACCATAATCTTTTACTGTTCTTCATGTTCAATGGTCAACATCTGTATGGAGTGGCAGTTTGAAGGCCGTGCTCTGTGTTGACACATCTCAAAAGCTGGTATTTTCACTCCACTCTCAAGTTGATGACAGTCACCCATTTTAAACAACTCAACATGCAGTCAGTAGACTTGATGGAATGATAGCTGATTTGTCCTCTTGAAACCATCAGCGATGTTTGTTCAAGGCATTTATCAAAAGGAAACTGAGCAAAATGTTTCAAGGCTGTTTTTCAATATTAATTGAAAGTTCCTTTTTTATTGAAAATATGTTCTCTAGTTTTGCACAGGGATTGGTTCAAAAAAGTATTTTATATCTTTGTGCCGTAATACAATCCATAGCAATTGATCGATGTCTAATTCTCAAACAAGCTGCCAAGAAGAAGAGGGACTCAAAAGCACTAATTCAACAGCTGCCTGGGCTATTTGTAACCTGAAGGGGTGTTTGAAAAGATCTATGGTGACCACACGAATCCCAACAACTTGATTAATTTCTCCTCAAAGGAATAGAGGGGGAGGAATAAAGCACTCAGGATCAATAACAACTTTATTGATAGGTTTGGCCAAATAAAGATGACATTTACCTGCTTAGCACATTATCCAATAAATCACGGTAAGTAAAAATATAACTCAGGCGGCTATTCCATTGCACATAACCGCTTTCTAAAAGGTCAATGGGTGGACAAAGGGTACACGAAAATGACAACGACAGCCTTCGGCATAGTAACGGGTGGCCTGCCTCTTCCCTCTGTTGAGTCCTCTCTGTTTCCTTCACACAAGAAAAGAACCAATACTTTGGGTTTTGAGATGAAGGCTCAACAGGCCCTCCCTTTGAGGCTGGGGTGTCTCACAGGGTACGCTGAGCCAACATATTGGGCCATCAGTGACGGTGTTGGTGAAGCACAGGCGGACGCTGGATGCGGTGGCCTGGGTCTCACAGCCAAGGTTAAAAAGGAAGGCTGAGAGAAGGGGAAGAGTGGGAGTGTTGGAGAGGCTTTGGGCTTTTAGCGGCTTAGAGTGGAGGCCTTATGTAAGTATAGGGAGCAGGGAGGGGGCTATTCTCCACCTGTTTCCGCCAGTAAACAATTTCCCGTTCATACGACAGATAATGCCCCTTTTCCTTTTTCCGAACCTCCCAATGCACCTTCCCCTCAACAACACCCCCTCAGCCTCCAGCCACCACCACCGGCTCCCATCAAATGCTTTGTGCTTGCCGGGGCCCCAGAGTGGGCCCTTAGAAGACTAACACGCTGTGATTTGAACGACTCCCCATGCAGGGACGGTGTTGTGCAGGAGCAGATCAATAGGCAGGATTCCTTGCACAAAGCTGGGGTGACAGGCGAGACTGTGAGAAAGGAGAGCGTGACCTTTGAGAATACAATTTTAAACATCCTCCAACTCGACCCAAGTTAACTCTGACACCCCGCTGTGGCTGCACTTGTGGATCATTTATTTTCTTGGACAGTGCCAATTGAGAGGTGGGCAGGAGGAGGGTGTTTACCTACAGTCGATCAGAGCAAACAAAGTAAGGTACACCAATTCCGCCATTCCGTATGTTGTGCCAACATGTTTACTTGTTTCACTTTTTTTTTCCCCTCTTTCTTTTTTTCATTTTCCTTTTTTTCTTTCTTTCTCTCTATCCTTCGTCTGTTTCCATCAGTGGTCCACAGAAGGTCATTTAAGAGAAAAAGAAAGTCAAGTATAGCCTGAGCTTCCATTTTCTGGGTAGCTTTGAAATTCTCATTTACATCCTATAACCCAGAGATGGCCTAAGCCTATACAATTACAATGAAGCACCGACAGAAAATCTATATTTGTCTGCTGGAATGATTTAGTTGCCGCTGTCTCTCTCCTTCTCTTTCACTCTCTCTCTCTCTCTTTCCCCGCATATGAACTCTAGATTTGGTTCTCTGGTGGACCACTGCCAAATATTTTAAAGGGGCTGAGGCCTCAGTGGTTAAAGGGGAAATAATGTTTACATATCAAGCTTAACACCTCCCATTCTCTATTCATATGCTGCCACATGTCTGATAAAATCAATCGCTGGACAGATGTCATGTTACGGCAGTTGTATTTTTCATGGGCCTTGAGTGTCATCACATATGTATGTATTCATGCAGTGTTTCATGAATAAGTTGGTGCCCTAGCTCAGTGAGGAGAGAGGTGTTTCTGCACCGACTCATTTTGCTGCTATTTTTGTTTCAGCCTCCGGGGGGCAGTGTGGCCTGAGCTATCTGCTTCGGAGAGACACTATTCATCCCCCAAACTGGTGCAGTCTTCTTGTTTCAAGAGTCAAAAGACAGGGTGAGAAAAAACTACTGCATTGCACAATTGTGTTGCGACAGGAGGATGAGAGGAGGCAGTGGATTGGATTGGTCTCTGCTCCTCCCCCTTCCTAACGTTCTACAGCTCAATTGTGTTTGGACAACCGTCTGTACACGTGTAATTATCTCCAACACTGTTACTTTCTATTTTTCCACGCTGAAGTTCAGGCCCGTGCAGGGATGATTAGTATTCCCTGTGTCTGGGGGCACTCGTAAATACAAACCTAGAGAGGACCCAGAAAGAGTTAGCCATATATTTGTTTAGGATCTTTTTTTCTGTCCCCATTAATATCAGCTGGCTGTTAATAGCACTCAAGGACGAAGGAGAAAAAGTATGCACTATATTTTAAACTTAGACTGGAAAACATATCATTAGAGAATCATTTCAGGGATTTACAGCTAGCGTTGCTTAGTTGGTGCATTTGGAATAAGAATGATCACATCACCACAACAAATCATTAGATACTTTTCTTCGGTTTGGTAATAATACGTTTGTTTATGAAATATTGAGATTTTCAATGGTGTCTTTGCTTAGAGTTCCTGGTGAAGTTTCCATTCCTTTCACAGGGAAATTAACATTCATAACCACGGTTAGATTAAATCAATTTCTCTGTCTCCGTCACGGGGTATTATGGGCCATAAGATAGTAAAATGACTGTGTGCCACATCGTTATTGGTCTTGAGGCAGCCTAACACAGAACATAATGCACCATAATGTGATCTATGTGATAACAACCCACAAAATATGTTTTGACATCAATATTCATATTTGCTAAACTCACGGAACAGTTGGTAGGCACACACACTAATAAGAGGGATGTTGCTGTCTAACAATGGAATGAAAAATACCTCCTGATCCATATGCATCACTAGGACTATTTTCACTCTGAGAATATGTTAATGATTTACAGTGATTTTTCTTGGTACACAAGGAGACTATTTGACCCCCTCTGCTGCCAGTGGAGCACTAGTGAAGGCCCGTGTCACTGAAGTCCTCTGGTGCCAGTGGAGCTCTAGTGAAGGCCCGTGTCACTGAAGTCCTCTGGTGCCAGTGGAGCACGAGTGAAGGCCTGTGTCACTGAAGTCCTCTGGTGCCAGTGGAGCACTAGTGAAGGCCCGTGTCACTGAAGTCCTCTGGTGCCAGTGGAGCACGAGTGAAGGCCTGTGTCACTGAAGTCCTCTGGTGCCAGTGGAGCACGAGTGAAGGCCCGTATCACTAAAGTCCTCTGGTGCCAGTGGAGCACTAGTGAAGGCCCGTGTCACTAAAGTCCTCTGGTGCCAGTGGAGCACTAGTGAGGGCCTGTGTCACTAAAGTCCTCTGGTGCCAGTGGAGCACTAGTGAGGGCCTGTGTCACTGAAGTCCTCTGGTGCCCGGTGAGGACCAATATTGTGTGAACCATACCAGCCTCCAGACCTTCAAATGAGACCATTTGCACACTGAATGAGTCAGGCCTTGGAGTTATCACCTATCCTGCAGAGGATATCATTAAGTCGCCAAGGCGACAGCAGCAAAAACAGGCATCCAACTTGCCTGGGAGATATCGTATGAATTTCTGCCTTTGGCTCTATTAGGGCTCTTTAGAAAAGAACCTCTCTATTTGATGTCCCCCCGCAAGAGGCAAAGAGAAAATAAAATAAAAAGTAGACGCAATTAGCCCCAGATTTCTCATGTCAATTAAATTACTTGTTTCCATGGAACCTGAAAGGACTCAAAGACGTATTCCCCAGTGCTGCTTCAGTAGCAGATGTAGTGTGTGGTGGTCTGGAGGGGCGGGGGAGGAGCTGAGGTTGCCAGCATTAACATTTGATAAGGAGGGTCGTTTACATCTCCCCAGCAGCTTGCCACATCCAGACAGTGACCTTTCAAACAACGGTAAATTTCCAGCCCACTTAAAACGCGAGCGTGCTGTTCTGACTCTCTGCGGCGGCCTCAGAGTTCCTCCTGTTTTGACCGTGAAATGCTTTTATTTCCTCATCTTTGTCTTCTGCATGAGCTTTGTAATGAAATCCCTCTGTAAGTGGATATTGCTCACCAGTTTTTTTATTTCTGCGATGATAAATCATTGATGTGACGACTATTAAGTTATCTTTTAAAGGTGATCTTTGTTTTTGCTGGGCGCCTTCGCTCACAAAGAATATTTCCTGTCCTACAGGCAGTCGGTAAAGGCCGTTCCACCATTCTCAAGAGGGGAATTAGAGACATTATTGCAGTGATTGATCTCCACAACAGGTCAGTTGTTTATCACTTTCTGGCAAATCCTCTAATCTAATTTGGGAATATGCAGTGTAAAATACAGTGGCAGGAGAATGATGGAAAACAACTGTAGGCCATGAGAAACTGAGTACAGTTCAGTTCAGTGCAGCCGTCTGAGGAAATGTCTGAATAACACATGATATTGCACTCTCCTGCCTGAGTCATACAAAGCTCCAATACAAATGCATTGTGCTGGGCTAGCCTTGAGATTGACCATGAAAAGGCCCAAATATGTGCGGACGATATCACAAAAACATAGAGAAAATGTTGTATAGCATGGTAAGAATGTAGCCAAGTCTTGTTTTTCCCAATGGCAGCGTCATGTTTCCACGGTTTGCCGTCTTGGTTTTCTCTTCATAACAAAACCATTACATATGCGTCCTCAGCCTTGGGAGATAAAGACAGATTCACTAAAGCCAACCTGACACACTGTGCCTCTCTTCATTTTTTTCCTCATCTGGTCTGGTAGAAGTTAACAATTACTCTTTTGCCGTTACTTAAAATCTTAAATCCTTAACCACCTCCATCCCAACCCAAATCACCCCCCTCAACCCAATCCCCCTTAACCCCCCCATCTCTGCACACAAACACACGCACTCTTGTCATGGTGTTTGAGTTCTTTCGATCGGCCAAGATCACGGTCAATGGTCTCCGAGCAGTGGTCCTTCAAACGCACACAAACGCTCAAAAATAAATGACCTCAGTGCTGCGGCAGCATTGCAGGGTCTGAATGATGCCGAGCACCAACTAGCTTTCAAGACTACATGTTGACGCTCAGCTTCAATGGAACATCAGGGATTTTTCGAGAGATTGCTGAAAGAAATAGACAGGGTTTTAAAAAGGAAACAGGGAGAGTGCATGTGGGTAATAGTTGAGTTTAGAAAGATCGAGTTGATTACGCAACCCACTGGCTATTTCTCACTTTCTTCTAAGTCTGCGAAAGAAACACCTACAGACAACACCTCTAATGTCTCCAAATGGACTGAAGAGAAACATAATAACTGAACAAGGCCGAGCGAGTGAGTCACACTTACACAGGAAGATGCACGGTGAAAGCTCGAGGAGAGTGAGGAGAGCCGCGCGCCACATTCGGCTTGATAAGTGGGATGTAGAGGGGATTTGGAAAAGGATTTGGATAGATGCTGAGACTAGGTAATCTCTGATGAAGTCGTTATTCCTGTAAGCCACAACTGATGCGACCTGGGCTTGCACTCAATCACAAGCGTGGTCTCTCTGTCTGTTTGGGTGATAAACTCTTATCCCAAATCGTCTCTTTTCCCTTCACCTGGAAAGCAAACAGGCAGGCAGGCACGCAGCCGCATATGGAAACGGGCACGTGTAGGCAAACACACAAGGCCACACACACACACGGGGCTACACACACACACACACAGTCACACTCACACACTCGAACAGTGCCATGCAAACCAACAGCTGGGTCATCAGTTTGCATCAGGTGTGGCAAAAACAGCAAATAGCCTGCCTCCCTTCCCCGAAAAGCACGCACTCACCCCCATCCTGTTGCACACTCTCCCATCCATAAAGTTTGTGTGATGCTGTGTGTGGTGCTGAACCCCGAATGTTCAGGCAAAAGCAGGAGAGAATTCTGTGCCAAAGAAGCCTACGAGATTTTGTGGACACAGCTGAATTACCTGCCACATCACTGCACAGAGATTGCCAACGTATTATAACAAGGAATGACTGGGAAGTCCAGGCTGGGATTTGAATGGGGAAACATCAATTTAAGGATTAGGCCTGAGTTTCTCTCTCTTTTTGAAGATATGGAGGGACTCGGGTGGGTTGAATGCTGTTCAGAACAGGTGAGAGCAAGATAGAAGAACAATTATGTGAAGGGTTAGTCAGCTGTGAATCACATTTAACATTCCAAAAACATTTTTTGGAGATAATCGCTCTGCCACAGTTTACTGCATTGATATGGGGAGCCGAGTGCAGGGGGAAGTGGTTCACTTCACTTTGCATTCATCCCTCATACGCCTTCTCCTAACAAAATCTGTTCCCCGATATGTTGCTAATTAACTAATCTAATCTGCTCCTGTTTGAGCTGATTGTGTGAGCAAATCCCATCTCAACTGCTACTACCACGTACTGTAGACAAGTTACACGCTACTTATTACCAACTTTTAACTGCAACATACAGTATGTTCTGTGTGGGAATACCTGCATTTGAGATACAGTACATACTTTGGATACTCTATGTTACTGTATGTTACAGTATATACTATGAATTTACAGTATATTTGCTGTGTGTGTTTGTAATACTTTAATAAGCCATGTATATATTAACATTAGCATGCGATGCATGCATTTGCAGACAGTGCTGTAGGCTTGACTGAAAACACAAGGGTCGGTATTTTCTTGTTACTGTAATGATAAAATCTGATTTTACCTGCATGGTTGGGCTGGCACTGTGTGCGTGTGTGTGTGTGTGTGTGTGTGTCTGTGTGTGTGTGAAATATCCCTGGACTGAAGAGAGGCTCCTGGACTACATCTCCCAGGGCAACACAGAAGCAGAGGAGGCTCGACAACTCCCACACACAAACACACACACACACGCACACACATAGACATGCCCACGCGCATACAGCGAGACACTACCGCCCCCACTACCTCCAACCACAGCCAGGCCAATTAGAGAACACTCCTGAAAGAGGAGCAATTATTCGTTTGCACGACATACATGGCTCCTGGCTCGGTCCCATTATGATATCTCTGGTCTCACCCTGTGAGGTGCCCGGCTGAGCGTTCACGCATCTGCCCCCGTCTTCATCCTCCACAACCTCCAAAACCACACTGCTGTTCCACGCTCGAGTTCCAGGGCAGAATGGTGAAATTAGGACATAAAATAATGGGGGAGATTATTAGGAGTTCCTATGGAGAGACAGTGCTTTTGATTCCCCCCCCACCACCACCCCCCTCCCCCCTTTTCTCTCCGTCTGTCATGACCGGTTCTGCTCGGTCCATGCAAATGAAGAAGCTGGCTCATGGGTTCTAATGCTAATCAATACTGGACTAACATTCATTTAAGTAGACAGCAATGTGGATGGGGACCAGGCCTGTTTGAAATGCAAGGTTTTTATAGCGCGACTTTAGAGAGCATGAACACACAGGGTTCGAAAGGCCTTGTAAATCAGCCAGGGGACAAAGAAAGACAGGAAGAAAAGAATGAGAGACGCTCGGATAAAGAGAAGGAGGCTACACAAAGTGAGAAAAGAGGGGATGTCTTAAACAATCCCCGAGACATTGCGGTGGAGAGTTATGGCCCAGTGCTCTGGAATAACCAATATACCTGTATAAATAACGAAAGCTCCTCTCGGTCATAATGAATGGAGCCTGTGAATAATAGGCCAAAGCCACCCCGGCCAGTCAAAGAGAGGGAAGAAGCACGTGAAGATGCCAAAGGCCCAAACGAGGCTCCCTGTTGCCTCGCTCATCTGGCCTCATCCGTACAGCCACAGCAGTAGACACCTACAGGGCTGGGGCAAGTTCCCTGCAAGTTCCCTGCAGTGAAAAGGGGTGTTGAGGGAGATGTAAAACAGACTTTTAATACAACTTCAATCTGGGCAAATCAATCATGGGCATGATATTTCCAAAAGGGAGAGATCATGTCGGACTGCTAAATGAGATGACATTAAATAATTAGATTTGATGTCTCGAATGAGATGGATTTTCAAACCTTTTTCTGTTCAATTACGCTTGCTCCTTTAAATGGGTCCCTTGGTCCTGGCTACATATCAACCCAAAGACCTCTCTGAGACTAAATATACTAGAAATTAATTGAACATATTAAAAACATTGTACTGTTTTCATTCCAGTCTTGTGAAGGCCAAAAAAACTGAAAAGCAGTTATTCAGAGTTAAACAATTTAAGGAATGACCAATTAAAGTTAATTATTTTACTGCGGATATCACATTACTGCAGTAATGTTCAACCAGAGAAGAGATAACCAGTCGTGCATTAACAAGCAAAGGGGAAATAATTTTACAACAGACTGTAAAAAGGACAACCTCGTAAAATGTTCATTTTTATTTGGTTACAAAATTCCTTTACTGAACTCATAAACAATTTGGCAGTCCTATGATTCAAATACATTTGTTCAGAATGCATTGGCACATTCACTCATCTTACCTGCTGATTACTACCTTGCTATCCTGACTTGATCTAATAACCTATCAAACTGGTTATTTACATTTACATTTAGACGACGCTCTTATCCAGAGTGATTTACAGTAATTACAGGGACATTCCCTCCGAGGTAAGTAGGGTGAAGTGCCTCGCCCAAGGACACAACGTCATTTTGCACGGCCAGGAATCGATCCAGCAACCTTCAGATTACTAGCCCGATTCCTTGACCGCTCAGCCACCTGACTCCCTACTTCTATTTAGACATGATAAGAAACGGCAGGTCAATGTCTGCAGGCAGGGGCGCCATATTGGGGGGAAAAGTGATGACAATAAAAAAAAAGAAACATCATGGGGCCCAAAATTCCTGGTGGCACCCCTGTCTGGAGGTGCTAAATTGACAAAGGTATCATACTGTATGTGTGTTCATCCAAAACAAAACTTCACAAGATGCTAATTTATCGTATGGTAGCGGGGAGTGCTTGACCGCCTCAGGATGTGCCAATTACTGTAACTTCCCTGCCACAGAGGACAGAGGGCGGCTTGTATGCCAGCCAAGGGATGTCCCATCAGACGCAAAAGAAAACACTGTAGTCTAAAACTGGCTAGAGAACAATGTGAAGACATCCGTTTGAAGTATGAAATATATCTTGGTAAAGCAAACTTAAATGACCTCATTTTAAAAAGGACACTACCACAGCTGGACGCTTCCCGCAAGCCACATATTACAGATAACGATCATACTTACAGTTGTGAATGCTTAGAGTGAACCTATGAAAAACATACTGATACACTTCCTTTTTGTCGTTGGGAAAGGTCAAAAGGTAGAATTTCCAAAGTGATGCTGAAGAGGTAATGGCTGTAGTCACTGGCTCTAACTTGCCAGTCTGGGTGTGAGAAGCATGTAACATTTTATCATGTAACATTCTGAAACAAAGACAAGTTCAAACATGTCCTGTAGTGGTAATTGCTGGGTTCACTGTCCTTTTACTTACCAAGGCGTATCTAAGGTTTCCCACACACCATACAAGGTGGACCTTTCGCTCTCACCCGTTTTCCCCAGTGGCACAGAGAGAGAAAGAGAGAGAGAAAGACAGAGACGGTTTTATGACTGAGCGACTCCAACTCTTTTCATCTTGTTCTGACAAATCTGTCAATTTCAGCTTCGTCCTCTGCAGACTCTCATTTGGCCGATTCACCGTCCCAGAGAGGCATCACTGGCCTGCCTTCCTACTGTGTGGATGCACACCCACGCACACGCTCACACACAAAGACTAACGCGTTAGCACACATTCACACACACACTTGCACGCCTCTCTGACCTGTCTGAGACGGCACTCTATTGAGGAGCTTTTGCTCTAAAGTGGAGCGTTGTGTCCACTGGCGTTGACCCTGAAATAGAATCTTTGAAAACAAAATAACAACCCAGCATTCCCCAAGCTGTCATTTACAATGGCCACAGCTTGGCAGGACCTTGTTTTACAGCCCCTGTCGTAATAATCGATATGTGACTTGCCAGTACCTCAGCTCTGGTGGAAGCACTTTTCTACTCTTTCTCCCTCCCTATCCTCACTCTTTTCTCAATCTAGTTCCCAATCTCTCTTGCCCTTTTTCTCTCTCCCCTCCCACTTTCTCACTCTCTCTGCCGCTCCCTCACACACTCTCTCTCTCTCTCTCTCCCTCTCTCAGGGGAGAGCTTTCTCAAATAAATTGATTTGACGGTATTGCTGTAGTTGGATAACACGAAACCCCCTGTCGGAATCTGCCGACGAGAAACTCCCATCAATCAATGTGCTCTGACAGTACTTAGCGGAGTTAGCGCCATCCCCCAGTTGCCGGCTGCCAACCTCAGAACTACTTAGATAATTGTTTATTATTGAGACTAATGTAGTTCAACAGGCCTTGGTATGCAGCAATACAGAGTCGTCATCGTTGCCAAAAGACGTGAAGATGGTTATAGGAAAATCCAAGAGTAATGTCCCACAAGGCCCTGGTTCCAGTCACCTGTGGTAGCAGGTACAAATAGAGTTGCCACAGTCAGAGCTGTCGTCTTCCAGCTTAAATAAATGGACGCCTCTTGCCCTGTCCAGTGGACCTGCTAATTGTATTTTCTTTCACTTGCACAGTTTTGTCAGGCTCCATCAGTCTTCTGTGACATGTACAAAAATGACAGTCCACCCTAGTTGACATTGGGGCGATCGTTTGGGTCAGGGCCCCCCGTCCACGGGCTGAAAAGGGTGTTCAAACACTTTGCATCGGTCCATTAATTCTCGCAAAAAAGAAAAGTAAGAAGAAGTTTATGGCCATGTGCCATATACTTTGCATATGCGAGGACAAAGCAAAAGTTTACTCTCACAGCACTCCCTCAAAGTTTAAAGGTGAGTACTAAAACAACAATAATATATGTTCTAACGATAAAAGAAAGACGCCATACTTCAGGAGATGTGTACGTATGGCTGTCATTATCTGTGGGAGGTTCTTGAGACAAAATCACGCCGCGTGTCAACGATCATTAGGTTGGTAATACCTGCATGTCAGATTTGATCTGATTTATGATTCACTAATTAAGCCAGTTGTAGTGATGAGAGAGATAATGATTAGAAGTGTGGAAAGTGCATGCAGGTTACTGCAAGTACAGTACACATGTGCGTTGATGAGTTAGTTCTAGTTCGAATGAGACCAGTGACAGCTGTTTCCGTGATTGCCATTTGTTAGCATGTTTACAAGTTATACAGAATGGCACTGCAAATCACTCGACTCTCTCGATCCTCTCTCAAATGTCAAGGTGCCACGTGTGTGGAAATACAGCTTATCATTTTGTGGCAAATAATGGGTTGTTGACAAGGCATTTGTGTATTCTGGGAAACTTGTAAAATCGCAGCTCTAATGTGTTGAGTCTGTGGCTCAGAGAGTGCCTAAATTGGAATGGGAGTTGGGAAAAAGAGTGATGGAGAAAAGGAGAGGGGGAGAGCGAAACAGAGGGAGAGAGAGAGAGGGAGGGAGAGAGAGACATAGAGAGAGAGAGAGAAAGAAAGAAAGAGAAAGGAATTATACAGGAAGAAAAATTACCATTGTCGTGTATTGAGACAGTGGTAAATGGTGCGTCACTTTGTAGTAATTTACAAATCGCCGAGTGGAAACAAAATTAGATTAAGCGGGTGCGTTGAAATGGACCTGCTAAACATCACTATTAATTACCCTGTTGTCAAGGACAAAGATTATTTATTTCTGTGTCAGAGAGTGAAATAATGGAATAGGTGACTGCTGTCGTTGTTTTTAGGGTCATTTTTCTTGCACGCACCTATACAATACTTAAAACGGGCTAATGTCTACATAACTCCTCAGGCAATAAGTACGTTGACATGAATAACACATGCAACAGATATTGTAAAGCCATTGCTGACTTGTAATTATTTTCCATTCAAATGAAAATCTAACTCTAATGAAACACACGATTAACTGTTGAACTCAGCCTAGAGTGTCTCTGCAGATCAGAGCGGAAGTTTGATTGCTTCCAGAGACTTTAGAAAATGTGTGAAGGTGTGACCTCAGCCAATAGAGTTCAACTTCAGTTAAAATTATACTCACTCTGATTATTTTGTGATGGTCTGGGCCAAAATGATTTGTAATGGAATTTTAGACACCGCAGCTCTTTGGACGTCTCACCATTTTCAGCTCCCGTTCTTCCTCCTGCCCCAGTCCTCCTGACCCCTGCCCCAGTTCCAACCCCTACCCATATTCTTACCCCTGCCATGGCCCTGGTTTTGGCCTCCCCTTTAGTGTTTAGCTTTACCCCCAGCCCCAGCTAGCGCCAACCCCCGCTCCTGCTGATAAGGTAAGCTCCACTCCAATCTCTTTCTACCTGGCAGGCTGTCCCACACCCATTAGGCTCCTGTCTAGGTATTCGTTTGGGAGGGAGAGAGAAGAGGCGACAGGGCCGGTCTGGTTCCACCGACAGTGGCCTCCTGAAGGGGCATCTGGTCGCGGTGCACCCCAGGTCAGCCCGTGTGAGGAGGGAGCGCATCACCGGCCACTTCATGGATGGCTCACTGTCTCTCACTGGCAGCCCGTCATCTATCACCACTGAGCAGCGCCGTCAGGTGCGAGCGTGATTAATTTCACTTTACCATTTTCAGAAATAAGCCCTATAAATCATCTTAAGCTCGGCGCGTGCTCGCCGTTTCTGCCGCGGCAGCGTGACAAATGTACGCCGGCGCGCCCTGCCTCTCGCCTTGCTGGGGACGGCGGAGGAGGCACCGCCGAGGGGGCTTAGGAGACGAGGCCCTCCGCCGTCTTTACACACTCGCACACACACACACACATGCAGGGAGACTGACATTTCATAAATACCTCTCTGGATTAATAACCCTCCACGTTTAAAAGGTAGAGACATTCATAGCGGGGAAGAGAGAGGGAGCTGATGTGTGTATGTCATTTGCAAACAAATGCGCCTCGCACGCTTCTCATCCCTCTTTCTCTCGATCTCTCGTCTGCGTCTCTGCGTCAGTCCATCTTTTGCGTTAGAGGGAGAGAAAGGGGGTGGGGGGGTGTGGGGATGGATATCGGATTGAACATGCTGATGATGTGGACGTGTCAGTGGGATCTGCGGGCGAGCTCCAGTTTGTGAGGAGTGCCAGGGAACGCATCACAGCTCATATGTCAAAGGTAATGAGGGCACTTTAGCAGTGGGTGGCAGACTGCCAACATGTCAGCCTCGTTATCAAAGGTTTCCTATTAATTTTACAGATGTGCCACTGGACTGTGAGTGATTTAGTCTCCTCGTTTCTCCTTGCTTCAATCTTTCACACATGTGCACACGCGCGCACACACACGCTAAAGGTTAAAGTTGATGTAGGATTCAGTATTTTTAAAAGTGGATTTTTGACATTTGCGTCCCTGCTGAAATTACTCATCCTTTTACTCTCCCCCCCCTCTCTCTCTCTCTCTCTCTCTCTCTCGAGAATGTTTCGCTCTCCCGATGCTAATCTACTTAATTAAGTAATGACTTTCAAATGAATCTGGGATCATGTGCGAGAGTAGACACTTATCCTTAAAAGTATCATGGAGTTGATGGATTAACTCAAGTGAAAAGTATACTGCCGTCCTCGGCTGCGTTCCCTCCCTGCAGATTGGCAGCGGTACATCATTCTACATGGACTGATGATACAGATACTGTAGTGAAGATAATTGATGGCCACCATGAGTGGATTACGTGATTCTATATAGCCGGTTGAGTATGTCTGAACTATTACATCGAAACCGCTAACATTTATGCAGGTTCCAGGAATTTTGTACATCATTGCAGTTCAATTCACATCAGATGCAATAGTCACAACAAAGCTGAATGTACGTTAAATGATCAGGTGACAAAGTTGGAATGGGCCAGGTCTCAATGTGTACTCCACCAACACAACTCTGTGACTCTATATTCCCATTCTATGTGGAACTGGAGACCCTTCCAATGGTGCCAAGATCCATATTCGCTCAAGCAGTACAGTTTGTCAGTCCCCCGGTGAGCCTAACAAATGCCACACAATCATTTCTCCACAAGCCTGGGGGTAAGGCCTAAAATACTTAGCCTCTGCAGACACCAGTGAGGCCAATCGATTAGCCCACTGTGGTAGTACAGTCTGTCAAACGGAAATTCAGTCAACCCCCCCTCCTGCCCTCCCAAAATATTAAAAAATAAAAGGAAATCACACTGCATGAAAAAAGGGGAACTTAGAAATCACATTTACGCCCAGGAGCAGAAGAAAAGAACAAGTGACGAAGTGGAGAAATAAAAGATTCCTCTGCTCACAAAAGATCTTAGCATTTCCTCTCTTCCTGCCTTTCCCCGTCTCTTTCCACTGCTCTTGCACTGAGCCTCGACTGTAGAGCGACCAGATTGCATGCCTAAATACTCCATGTAGGCTTTCTATTTGATATTTATATTCTCATTGAAGTGTTCTTGTTCCTGAAGTTTTAATTGGCAGCAATAAATAAATCATTCCTTGCTCTTCCTCAGCAGATGTGCGAGCAAGCGCTCCGGCGCATAATTTCGGGCTGTGCAGGTGTGTACTCCCGTGTCAGCTCCAACGCGAGAGGAAGGAGTCGTACCCTCGCTCTCACCATCTTGCTCAGCGTAGTGCAAGTGAGCATTGAAACAATTGCACGACAACCCGTCGTGTTTGTCACTGTGACCTGTTTTAATGCAGAGTAGACCCAGCTAGTAACTTTCATTAAGATACACTTTTAATGTAGCTGATGTGGGGTAGGCTATATAGATCTTCTGCATCTAGAAGTAGTTTGCGCTCCTTCATATTCAGTGGTCACTTGGTGGAGCTGATAGCAATAGCCATCTCATGGGTCTAGCATTTTTCGGTTCACCCATCGATGAGAGAGGTGGTTGACACAAGTTTACTGGTATCCATCTGAAGCTTTATCTTAGTAGAGGTGCTATCTTAATCTGACCTCGCCTCGGTCACACAGAACACACCTATTACTCTCAGCAAACTTCAGGAAGCTATACGTGGATGTTCCCATTTAACTCCTACACATGGGAACTGCTAATGAGGTAGTCTGGATGTACACTTAATTTAACTGAATTCCACTGCTAATGGTTACGTCATGTGGCCGTATCTTTGAAGTCATGCACTAACAAGTTACATCGTATTGCATGAGCCAACAGTAGTAGGTCTACTTGTATCATAGGTGAAACGTAGTGTCACATCACAGCAGTAACATGATTAGCCTACAAAAGACAATGCTAGATCTTGGCAAGTGTCAGACCAAGAATTCCAAGACTCTAACTACATATTATTTCATGTAATTACATAACATTTCACACATGCAGTGCAGTGCAGCAAATATTAGCCCTTGTATTTTACACAACTGCATGCAGTGAGTGCCCGTTGGCAGCAAATGCATTTTATTTTCTTCTAGCAAGATCAATGGCTTCATGCTTATTGTAGCTCAACATGTTGGTTGCTGGCATTGCTCACATGGCCCGGTTCACGAGATAATCGAACCACAGACACACCGATAGTCCTGCTTTTATAGTTGGATGCAAAACAGTAGGGACAGCAGAATCACCCATGGAAACAGTTCTGATTAGAATATCTTGTGTGTGTGTGTGTGTGTGTGCGCAAGTGTGTGTATATCATGCATGTGTGTGTGTTTGCATTCCTGTGTGCACACGCTTGCATGTGTGTGTGTCGATGTACAGAATAGGGCGGCAGGAGGTATAGCATGGTCCGTGGGTGGGCAGGGGACAAACGGCACCTGGGTGGGCTGAGGCCAGACGCTTTATTTAAATGCGTGCCCACATGCTGTTTAAACTGAGATCTCATCGAGCCCTCTGACTGCCCACCTACCTACACCTGAAACAATCGAAGCGTTCCGGTGGCTTGGAAGGGTGGGCAGCGAGATATGAACGACAGAGGCAGACCGTCTGGCCTCGTGTCTGCTTCCAATTTCCCTCTCTCTGAATTGACAGAGAAGGCTTGGTCTCTGTAGTAGATAAGAGCTTCCTCAGCTCGTGTCTTTTAGTGTGCTGCGCTTCAATAGTCTTCCATACCCTTGTTTGACCTGCGATGACGTGATTCCCTTGTCTATTTACAGTCTGTGTTTTAGAACTGGACATGGTCCACAAACACCAGGCAGGATGATATACATTTTACGTTTTATTTTTATGTTTTGACGTGACTGGACATGCTTTCTTAGATAGGAAGGTAATTAGAGGGAAGTACTTCAGCCCTGTGAGTTACATTAGAAGAGTGATTTAGATCCTCAGCCTGTGTCCATCCGCCTCCTCCTTTCCTCTCTCTCTCTCTATCTCTCTCTCTCCTCTCTCTCTCTCTCTCTCTCTCTCTATCTCTCTCTCTCTCTCTCTCCCTCTCTCTCTCTCTCTCTCTCTCTCTCTCCCCCTCTCTCTCTCCCTCTCTCTCTCTGTCAGCCGGTCAGCGGTCCGTCTGCTTATTAATTTAGAATCATTTGCGGCTCCTCGGGGGAGAGATAAATGCCAGGTGCAGAGACAGGACAGTGGTAAACTCATAAAAACTATAACAAGGAGCTCTTCATCAAGCTCTACCTCCCCCCCACTTCCCCATCCCCACTAGGCCCTGATTAGAACCGCCGACCGCGGGCAGGTTGCTAAGGCCCCGCTGTGTATTCACACCCCGACACTGCCCGGCCAGCCTTCTAGCCCCTGCCTTCTCCACCTGCCTTCCAGCCCCTGCTAAGTATTAGGGACACTGTCATTAGGATGACTAATGGCACGGTTTTCTAGATACAGGCCGCTCAGCGTTAGGCGAATGTGCGTCTAAAATACCCTGCAAGTGTTGATGCTCTGCCCTCTGATTTTCATCATCTTGGTCATGAGACAAGACATATAACACATAACAAGGTTACGGATAAATATTTGAATACCCAGCTTCTGAACTTAATTGACCTAGTCAAGCAACACACAAATCTTTCTTACTGTAAGGCACGACAAACTCGGCATTGAACCAATCCCATTCTGTTCAGACAAATACACTTTTGATAATAAACATCCACAATCATAAGTTTGGAAATGATTTCTGTGCTTCACACAGAAAAAAAATCAAAATCTTTGTGTGGATCTCTGTTACCACAGAGTTGCCCTAGATAGCACTATAGAAAGAAAAGCAACGGAATCACAAAAGCAGCACACGTGTTGGAGGAGAGCTGGCCCTCACTCCACTCTCCCTGTGGTCCTGGATTATCAACAGGGGAGCCTGTTGGGCAGAGGGCCGCTTCAACACTCCCACACATTCCTAATTCATCAGAACGGACTCACATGCTGTCTCCTTCTCTCTCTCCTCTCTCCAACCCCTGATTCTCTGTATTGCATATGGCCTCTTAGCACATCAAAACCAATGTTTGTCATCTATTTTGAGGCACAAACAGAGCCCCACACAGCGAGGCTGGAGTAAACATGCAAACGTGCACACACTGACTGTAGAGGGAAGAAATACCAGGACAATTCATTATGAATCAAATCCATGGACAGTTCACTTTGAAATTAGAAGGAGAGTGTGTCGGTGGAAATTGGAGGACCCCGAAACACTGAAATCCTATTACTGAGGGAGAAGCTGACATTTTGTGCTCTAATTAGAAATTCCCCATATTGAATTGTAGAATGGTTGACAATAATTAACAATCATCTTGGGATGGTTAGAAGGGGCCACAGCTGCACTGCCCGCCTAGTCGGCATGCTTTGTGTTCCGGTGATTTCCTGACCAGCCGGATCACGAAATAGGAGGAGGAACAAACCTCTTTCATCCATTGTTATTCTTAATATCGCTATGGGTACATTTGTTTCACTGAACTTTAATTATTTAAATTGTAAAAAATGTCTTAGCATGCTGCGAATAAATTAGATTAATGCACCCATTAAATTATCAGTTGCTATCATAATCAGCCATTTAACCACGCTCCTCATTGTGGCCATTATGGCACTGCTGTGTTTGTATAATTGTTTGTACATGCACCCACTCTCTTTTTTTTGTTGCTTCATTTGCATTTCCTCCAGTATCATCAGATGCAGAAGGGAACAGGAGGGGCTCAAACATTAACACCCGCCCTCCCTTCTTCCCTCCTCCACTCCAGACGCTCTTATCCATCCTCTTCGCAGCCTCTCACCATCGTCTGCTGTCAAGACACATCCTTAGCAACTGCTAGTATGTCACCCATGCATCTCTTGGTCAGCCCCTGTAATCCTTCTCCAAAGACACAAGGAGGGCAGACACTCTTTTAATCATCTTTTTTTTTCTTCTCACACTGCACCCCCCACCTCCACCACTCTTTTCAGGGGTTGAAGGAGGAGGGTGGAGTGGGGGTTAGAGACGGGGGGAGGGTGGGTGGAGGTTATGGGGTGTCGAAATAACACAAGCTGTCACATGAACTCTTGTCGTTTCCCCGTGATCATAACCGATAATTACCCCTCTCCCTGGACGGCTGTAGAGACCGCCGGTCCCAGAAGCACTATCTCACGGTGAATCCTCTGCACTTGTGAAATGGCTCTGTGTGAGTAACGAGCCCGAGTGGCAGTGATTCTGTCCCCCCTGTCAGTGATATTCCCCTGTAATGGCAACCAAAGGTAAGTCAAACTTCAACTTGCAGTACAAAAAAGAGTCCTCTCCTGAAGAAGATGTATAAATCAATGGAAAGCCGAGGGGAGGTCTGTTGGAGTGGAGGGGGTTACAGAAATGGTTCAAGGTAATATTTTCTTTCATCGGAAAGGTATAGCAAGGTCATCTGACCAGTAGGTGGCAGTGTTGCTGTTTTGATGCACATGGCTGCATGACGCAGTGAGTGAGTGAATGAAGGGTAGGGGGAGATAAGGGGCTTTTTGAGTGACGGGGGGGAAGCTACAGTGATCAACATTGATCCCCTTGCCAGACCCATAGTTGGACTGCTGTCACCCCAATCCCCACATTACTCTTACCTCAGCAAACATTATATTGTCTACATGCATGATTACATCTGTGGTCTGTCTATCACAATACACTGCAGAGGTGTTCACATGTTACACACATATTTCAGAGTATGGCAGAGGTGTTCCTATAAGTAGTCTCACAAGATGTTTGTTGTCTGTCTGTCTTTTGGGAACCATCTGCCTGTCAAGACTTGGTCTGCTGATCATACGATGCATGTGTACGTTGACCCTTTTTCTGAAACACATGCCTGTTCAAGCTGTATAAGTTGTTAAACACAGACGAACAGGAAACAGTTGCACATCAATGCTTATTTTACGACAGCCCTGATCCATCAACAAATACATGGTATTATGGTCCATCCTCTCCTCCCAACCTCTTTTCGTCTTCAACCTCTGTTCCCAAACCCCTTTTACTTTGAGGGGCAATCACGTTGCAGAGAGCACCTGCATTGAGACTGTAGGCAGAGGAAAAGCAATTCACCTCTCACCATGCTTAGACTTCCAGAGTGGGGAAAACCTGAAATACTGTAGTCATCTATAAAACACCCTCCTTTCGATACATACCCACAATGCCCCACGATTTTGGATCAGTGAAGGGCCCAAATTGATGACAACGTTACTTCCTGCAATTGCGAGAGGCCACTTTTCTCTCAACCCTACACTCATCCGGAGAAGAGAAGAAGGAAAGAGGAAAGCGGATTTTAAAACACACACACACACACACAAAACACATTTCAAGCAAAATCTATAATCAAGATCCCTGGTTCAACCCCCTCCAGTGCAGCCAATTGGTATTCTGCAGGATCTCCTGGCCCCCTATGGCGTTCCCAATCTCCTACCAGGAAGGAGAGAAAAGAGCCCACTAAGCCCTCAGGATGGAGAATGCCTCGCTGTGGATTAATAGCCAGGAGAACAAATGAAGTCCAGGAGAGGGTTTATATACATCAATACAGAGTAGCAGATTAGAGGAGCCAAGATGGTTGCATCTCTATTTTCATTTGTCAAACTGTTTGGTCACATTACCCATCGATAGAATCAACACGACTTGTGGAAAATTAGAATAGGATCAATGGTCGGAAAGCCATGTTCTGCATTTGCAAACAGGATGAGTTGCTTTCCCTTGAATAGCTCCTTGGGTGTAGGTGAACCTGGTACAGCGAGGGTTCATACTTGCAATGTGCCTTTACTCAACCTGGTCTCCCACTGCTGTGTTTAGTACGAAGCCGAGACATCGTTTGAATGAGAACATTCATTGTTTAAAGGCCCATTCAAATGTTATTGATTTTTTTTATATCATTAATAACCTGCTCTGAGAATGTCAGTAGACCTTTAAGCTGTAGTATCATAGTCTTATGAGCCAAGGTATGTCTAAATGAAGATACAATTAATGACAAGCAAGCAAATACATTTAGGTTCTTTCTTAACCAGAAGAAGGAGTGATTAGGCCTACCCTAAAGTCTACATAACTAGCCAGTTGTGAAATACAGTACTGGCTTTACAAATCTGATGATTCCATTACAGGTTTGTTCATGTGAACTTTAAGTTGCCATGTGGAGCTCTAACCTTTGTTACCATCTTTGATTACATCTCTCCCGTACATGTAATGAATTTAGCTGGCGGCAATAACCCAGCAATCAATAGCCGTCCACAGTGTCATTGACAACAAGTCACGGGTACAGTTTGACCACGTAGGTAGTCAAAGGACACAAAAGGAACCCAGCAGATGCTATTCATTAGAGTAGACGAGTGGGCACAGACTGAAGTTGACCTCCGTCTGTGCCCACAATCAATGAGAAAATAAAATCAATTCACTCGTCAATCGTTAACAAATCTGACGCCAAAGTCCATCGCCCACTTTCTCCAGCTTTCGCATTCAACGCCTTCTTTGAATTACTCTCGACGGCCAAGGCAATCGTCAATCTTCAAAGTAGGACAGGAGAAAAGCATAGGTCACATGTGTTACAATGGAATACAGGCACAGTGATCTACCAAGCTGCTTTATGATATGTGAATGCAAAGCCTTCACAAAATTCCTACAAAGCCCGATTGTGACACCCAGGTCCAAACAGGACCTTGGTGGCCCTTCTTGCTCTCATCCTGTTATGGGTCATGGGCACTTCTTCCATCTGAAATGACTGAAATGCACTAAGAAACAGATTGCCAATGGCATTGCTGTGGACAATGTTCTTTGGTTACCCAGGAGATCTGTGCTCTCACATGTTCTGTAGGGATCGGTTGGTGTGGAGTACAAGCAAGGGGGAGGTTAATACGTTCCAGTTTGGAGTCAAGTTGCACCATATGTGGCTCAAAGGTTTTAAATCATGAACTCTCAACGTTATTTATCTTTCCGATGAGGATCTCTCCATGTTTTTTTAGTGCAGATCCTGCTCGTTTAATCACTCCAGAAGAACTACATTTTGTTTGCATAAACCCAGTGAATAGCATAAAACATTGGTACTCAAGTAGACAACATAACTCAAAGTGTTACTTAAGATGCAGTAAAAGTAGCCTCCCTCCAAAAGTAATGTGTCCTAGGTTATTACTAGTGAGATTCATTCATGAAATAATTGCTTCACTACAAAACTCCGCTACATACAAAATTTAAATTGCGTGACCCAATAAGGTCTCGAGAACCAAGATAATTGAAATGTGAATTTTGATTAATGCTCTTGAGTCTTGGCTCCAATATGTAGGCTTGACACACAACATGAGCCTATTGACATTTCGACCCCAAGGTCATATGCTGCAAATGATGTGTTCTTCCTTAACAACCCCATCGTATCCAGGTTCTACATGTCTTCATGTTTTCACTATACATACCCCCTGAAAGACCCGGAACAATAGAAACCAAAGTTCCCCTTCGTAATTTGTATGTGTCCAGGTGCTCGTTGTGGCAAACAGCAATTCCATATCCTTTAAGGTCAACACTTCCTCCTCTTTTTTCTCCTCCTATAAATAAAATGACACTGAGGGCAAACTGAGAGAACTCTAACCAGGGCTTTAATCCGTTGTATAAGTTTAAGATCACGGAGTACCACAACTTGTTTGACAATCTCTCGTTCTCTCTGTCTCTCCCTTTCTCTCTGTTTCCATCCGTCTTTCTCTCTGTCTCTGTCGGTCTCTCTCTTTGTCTCCATCCATCTCTATCCTTCTCTCTCGGTATCTCTCTGGCAGGCTAGAGAGAAAGCAGCAGATGGCTCGGAAGGCTCCCCTCCCAGAGGATCCCTATTCCTCGCCTCCCTTCCGCCCACCCCTTCCAGCCATGAGGTCACGGAGGTGTGCCGAAGAGTAATTGACAACGGGCTGCGAGAGCGACCACGGACCCTAGCTGGGGTGGTATTAATTGACAATTGTAAATAACAAATGGAACTGATGACTCGAATTACCTGTCGACAAGCTTCTTCCTCATAATTGCCTTGTGAAAGTGACACAACATGACAAACAGTTTGACGGGGAGGCTGGAGCTTAAAGTTGATGTGTGACGAGAGAGAGTGAGAGAGAGCGAGAGAGAGAGTGAGAGAGAGAGAGAGAGAGAGAGAGAGAGAGAGAGAGAGAGAGAGAGAGGGGACGGATAGAAAGAGAAAACGAGAGAAGACGTGAAGGAGCAGATTGTTAATATCAGGCGTTTCATCTGGCAGATTGTGAAATAAACGGCAATGGGGCTTGCAGTAACATGGCGGGACACGCTGCCGAGCGTAATGGGACGAGAAGGCCTCGCCGGCGGGGGCCTAATGGAGTGCAACATCGTTTTTCACCACCGACCACGACAATGTCAAGGTGTCGCAACACACCATTTGTGAAACCTGGATGGACAGATGGGCTGCAGGTGGTCTGGACATCACCCGGTTATCACAGCAACAAAACCAGACCCGTGTCTACCCCTCTTTTCCCCCATAAACGAAAGCTAACACCAACCTGATGCAACGTTCAGTTGGTTTCACAGGTCAATCCCTAAATCAAGCTTGTGCTGCCCATGAATCAAGCGTACAGCTATCAGGTGTTTTCTGTGTTGGATGGACACGCTGTCATGGGTGGGCAGATATACAGCAGCCAGGACGCCATCTCTTCATAGATGGTGCACTGAGACATGGGAATTTTTATTAGAGGTCTGCGGGCAGTCATAGAACCCAGCCGTGTGTTAAGGGAGAGGGTGATTTTGACTGATGATGGGATAGGGGGTGGGAGTTGGGGGAGATGGTGGGAGGTACGGGGAGAGCTGCGACGCTGCGGTGCCGGTGCCTTGTGATTTACTGGCCCTCTCGGCTCTATAATGAGGAGTAATTCTGCTTTGACACCGCCACATGCGCACCCCCTACTCCCCCACCACCTCCCTAGCAGCGGCAGCCCCCCCTACTCCCCCACCCCCCGGTTGTTGGAGTAGTTGTGTCAGAAAATCAGGCCCCCTCTCATTCCTAGAGACTAGGCTAGTTCAGAGTGCTTTAGCACTAAATCTTCCCTCCGGGAAAGAAAAACCTGACACTTGTCTTATTAACCAAAGGGATTTCTACATGTATCTTCATTACTGGCTCATTACAAAAGAGACATAGAAAATATGAGCAAAACTGACCTCCACCGCCCAATATCCGAATAAGAGATAAAAGATAACTCAAATGATTAATATTTCTGGGGCTAAAATACAGTTATTTAATACAAGTTCAAAGGCTACATGAATCAGAATCAAGGGCCTGAATAGAAGTTGATTGGACACAGCGTGCTGAATAGCCAATGAATCGCACACATGTTTACAATGTTCTTTTTTCCTTCCAATCAGTTACCTTCATGTTGAGGACTGAAAGCCATGTTATAATTACTAGGTCACTTACACCTTGAAAGAGTCAATGTCCTTCAAGGTTGTGATGGACACCCCTGACCCCTCTGCACTGAATCCCTTTTCAATCCTCTCCTTCTGGAAGAAAACGAATCAATTCAACAAGCATCTTCCCATTTATTCACATTAGGCTCTATTGCAGGATCTTTGAACATACCATTCGACTCCTTGGTCCAATATATGTATATTATCCGTTTCAGAACATTTTAAAAGAAGTTAGCTTTATAGTCAAAGTCTTGCTTAAGGCTTATACATACTGAGGAAATTGCAAGTGACCTCAGAAAGGAAGTTACATTTATGGCAGTTGCGCTTGTCACTTCTTGTTACCGGTAGTCTTCTTTCCTGGTAAATAGAACTTATCAGACAACAAAGCACAAAAGGTGTGAGAGGACTGAGAACAAACCAAACAGTGACGGGTAAAGCATGCTCTTAATGAAAGAGTTGAATATAAATACACGTCAAGATTTCAAAGCTTCACTCTTGTTTTCTTTTTTCACCACCACTATCGGGTTACTTTCCCACTTGGGTGCAAGAGTCAACTGTGATTTATTCGAAGCAGACTGATTCAAAATGGACTTCCCCACCTCTTTCTTGGAAGGAAGTCTTAATTAGTTAAAAGCAACAGAGCTTCTGTTTTTCCGATGCATCCACATTGAGAAGGAAACCAGCCATCTAACATATAATTACTCCAGATTCAAGAAATGAAGTTTTCCCTCCTCCTGTCACGAGGATTTTCATTTAATATGCGTGCTCCCCCTCCTATTATCTTTATGACGTGACGCTGTCCAGTTGAAGCAAGCCCAGGAATCATGGATCTGTGGTCATTAAAACTTTATTCACTGATTCGTGATTAAACAGTAGGCCTTATTACTTTCAGATAATAAAGACTGTGGTATTTCATTCACCCGGCACTAACATATTCTTCACAGCCTGTCTAGTACTCGGAGCTGTGAAGGGGAATATTTCTGAGCCGTAAATAAGAAATACAAGGTCAAATCTGGAAGGCGAGAGGAACGCTGGGGGGCTGGTCGAGGACTCCCATGTGTCTCAGCAACATCGAGCTAGGCTGCATGGGAGGAATTCTGAAGGAATGTGTAAACTAAATATCAAGTGACTGGTTCACTGGACTGTGTCCTGTTAGCAATGATTTCCTAACACACAGTTTTTTGAAGGTATTTGATATTCAGATTAGTTCCGATCCCGTCAGTGTTTCTGAGAGTTTTGTGTTAGGCTGGAGGTAAGTTAAAGTACACTGTTCATTCGATGTACTTGAGACTACAGATAAAATAACTCTAGCGGGCTGGACATTTCAACACAATCTTTTTCCCACAGGTGGACCCAATCCCGATGGACAACTCCATAACCTCTCTCAGCAAACAATAAATATTTCGCAGAGAGAGAATCACTGGATATCCTGCAAGCTGTAAAGCTACACTATGGTGCTGTCTCACAACGGCAGGGAGGTGGAGAAAAAAAGAAATCCCCAGAGGAATGACATCCTGAGACCTTCACGTACAAAGATTTCGACATGCTGAAAAACTCATACATTCTTTAAACTTATATGCTTTCCAATGATCCAAACGCCGAGGGTCTGGTTGCTGTAAGTCCGAGCATGTCGTAAAAAGCCTGGATTCAGTGGTATAGTAATACAATCAGGATGCCTGGCTGCAGTTACTGAGAACATGATAATCTGTTTCGGATCTCTATTTTCACAGCGAGTCCCTGTAGTGTGTTTAGCAAGACACATGCTGGAGTGTGTGTCAGCATTTGTCTCCGCCCATGTTTGGTGTCTGCGTGTGTGTGTGTGGTTGTGCGTGTTTGTGTGTGTGTGTGTGTGTGTGTGTGTGTGTGTGGTGGGGTGGGCACATGTGCGTGTCACCATAACGGTGTGATGAGTAGCTTCTGTGCCCATAAGTGTGTGTGTGTGTGCACGTGTGTGTTTGAGCAGGTCTCAGGAGCTAATCCCTTTGTGGCTCCTCGCCATCCGGCCTACAGTTGTTTTATTACGGTTACTGGAGCGCGAGCTAAAGGACAGCTCGGGGAACAGTTCATCCACCTCGTGTCTGTGTTCTCAGAGTTCACGCGGAGCAGGTGAAGGTCAGGGCCGATGCTGAGGGGATATCAAAGGATGCCTCTCTGTGTTCCATCACCACGTGTGCCCTACTCTGTGTCCTCTTACAGAATCAGACACTCTTTCTCTCCCTGTGGCCCAGTCAAGGTGCTGACTGCTGATTTTTATATTCAGCCAGTGCCCCGTTTTCGCAAATGAAATACAGGCCCATGCCGTACACGCTACTTCAGCTTCCCAAGGAGAGAATGGCCGTGGGTTTTTAACCGCCATGGGGAAACTACCAATGGGGGAAATAGTGTCGCCGTGCTCAATGCCAGTAATCGCTTCTCAAAGTCACACTTAGAAAAGTGGGGAGAAGGGAGCAAGACAAGACGCACACACACCCTAAGATCAATCGTAAATACGAGTGGCCGTAACTAACTAATTACAGAGGGAGAGAAGCATGCCAATTCTCTTTCTAGCTTATTTTCAACCCCCCCTCCCTTCCCTATGCCTCCCCCTTGATCAAAATGATTGCTGGCTGCTATTAAGTATTCTCATCGCTATTAACCAGTGCTGAATGAGCTGTGGCATTTATTCCCTGTGCTTGACTGCTTAACTGAAATAAACCTTGGGATAATTGCAATAGAAGTGTATGGAGGTGGCAAATTGAGGTTGTGCATTGCCCTACAGCCTATTTATAGATGTGCAGCCAACTGCTTTATGAAATGAAGTGAGAGTACTTGTTTGTGTGCCTGTGTGGGGAATGTGAGTACACTTGTGCAAGGTCACACTGTTCAAAAACACATTTTCAATCTCCAGCTTTCTTAATTTGTCTGCTTGTGGTAAAATGGCTGACCATGACCGCCACATAAATAAAGATGAAAGTTGCCAGAGTCTCACTTCGAAGGATGTCAGCTAATTAGATAGAGATGAGGACTGAAGGCTTGATTAGTTTGACAGTGTGCCATTGTGCATGCTCAATTCACATATCCGATCCAGTTCTTGGCGTTTTCTTTCCACAACAATGTTCATTCAATCTCTTACTTGATCCCCAAATAGCTTCTGTAAGCACGATTGTGTACCATTAGACCAAAAGGGCACAGTAAAGTCTGGAGCCACCTCGCCTTGCACTGGCATCGAAACAACCCACATATTTTACAGTTAGAGAGGCAGTTACGAATATAGAAAGTTTGGAACTACAATATCATAGGGAACAATCATATACATCCTGATAATAAGGATAATGAGCATCTGAAGGAGAAAATGACATTCCCTTTCATAAGGTCAGCGCATATGTCTGTGCATATAATCATTGGCACATCTCAACCCTATTTTCTTGACCACTGTCACATTGCGTGGTTGTAACTGTTATTCAATCTAACTTTCATTGGCTAATTATCCTGTTGATTGTATGGAATAAGTCATTCAACCCCAATTGAGGCAAGTATGATGACAGCCGCCCACTATCTATATTCCACAAAGGCTCTCAACAATGGCCTCTTTCTCCTCTTTATCTCTCTCAAACACACACAGACACACACACAGACACACACAGACACACACAGACACACACAGAGACACACACAAACAGGCTGGCAGTAATGAAACCCCAACACGCACACACAAGCTCCGTTGTCGCCCTGGAAGAGAAGGACATAATGAAATGAAGCTTTAAATAAAGACTCCTCTACATCTCTCACACTATTATCCCCGGTAAGGTAGCTATGCAGTGCAAGAAAGTAATGAAAGCTACCATTCATCCGGCGTTAACAGATCTGCATTGCCCACTGGGACTGCTAGTGAGTGAACAAAAGAACAATTGCATCGTTCAAACCATAATCTATTCATTATTAGATCTTGAACCAAAAAGAGGTGAGAAACATGAGAGTATGGAAAAGTCATCACGAGAAATGTAAATCCCAGGCTTTGGTATGAATTAGAATCTCTATTGATCCCCCAAGATAGATAATCCACCTTCCGCTGTCAGAGTTGGGACTTTTGGTTACTTTGGAACTAGGTTTTTGATATGAAATCAATCAATCACTACCCAGCATCATAACTTACAGTCAGTCATCAATAAAATCTACTGTTAGGCATGCATTTAACCTGAACAAATAGGACATTCCTCTCTGTGTATTGAGTCCACATTAAACAAGGCAGTTTCCAGGCAAACCATCCATCTCCAGCTATAGCATGGGGGATTATGCATGCTTGTCAATTCTATTTAGCCTGCAGTGTGAAAACGCCAAAATGTACATGAAGTCTATCTGGTTTGTGTTTTGGCCCATCTGTCCCGGAGAGCATTTGTTTACTTACCCAACACAGCACCCCGGTGTGTGTCTCAGGAGTGATAAGGAGTAATCTGGGGGATACACATTACGCAGAAAATTACTAATGTGCCAGAGATGGTCAGGGTCCATTCATATTTTATTATACCCACTCCATGACTGGCATTTTCAAGTTTGACTGATTCTAGAGAGTGACATATCTTGCCCATGGTTTCACGGTTCATATGCTAACCCCACTGTCAAAAAAAGAAATACATTATTCCAAGAAATCTTTGTTTAAGGCGTTATAATTTCAATGGCAGGCCTTGCTAATCTTATCATGGGGGCACTGTTATTTGACAGCCTGTGGGCATTAAATATTTAAACAAATCATCTGCCATCCTCTGACCAATATGGGAAACAGGTGAATGAAAGACTCCCACCAAATTAATTTTCATCAGCACGAGAACGGAATGATAGCTGTCACTGTCTAAGATTAAACCAAAGTTGCTCTCTAATTATCTCTATTTATTTAGCAATTTGACCTGACATATGTCTATCATTCAAGCTGCAGAATGAGCCTGGGTGATATTTGGGAGACGTGCCAAATGTGTAATCACAAATGTCTGCAGCGATTTTGATTCAGTAAGCTGACATCATCGTACGTGGCCAGAGACTGTAATTGACCACCCTGAGACACTGCTGTACAAATTCTATCATTATCTTGAGTTGGCAGAGTATCCTTGAAGGCATACGATCACTTTGTTAGCATATTTCAAGAATATAGTTTATACCTCAATCTGTAAAAGACTCTCAGTTTCCACATGTTACTGTATGTCCATAGCAATAATAAAGTGGACAGAAAAAAAAGATGAATAAGTCAATCCCTACAAATTATATAACCGGTACTCTTCTATAGAGTAATGGTTCTTCATAGACTGTTGAGTGATATTTGTTATGGAAAGTTAATTTAATCTATTGAATCTTGAACAGTGTAACTGCCATTGAAAATGTTTTCCCATACAGTGGAGTGATGTAACTGCGGCTGGCATCCTTACTTGAGTTTGATAACGTGTCAGGTCCATCTTTCAGGACATTAACGTAAACTCTCAAGAATGATATACAAACACCACAAAAAGATATGGTTTCTTACGTTAAAGCAGTAAACATGACCCAACTGTATCCATCTCCTGGTATGTTCACAGGTTGCATTAGCTACAGCTTTTTGGCACATGGCTGCCACTGGAATATCCAGAGTTGCATGAGGAAGAGAGAGGAACAGAGAAAACGAGAGAGAGAGAATCTTCTACAAAGGGATCCCGAGATTGCATGGCCAGACGGGTGAGGCAGGAGCTTGTCACCTTGTGCAAGGTGCAGAGAGTAGAATTGGGCTAGTAAAAATAAGTAGTGACAGGATATTGATTTGCTTATCGCTGCCGTGCAGACACACAGAAGTGAAGGGCGAGTGGGGGGTTGGTTATCAGCGGCCTGCGCGTCTGATAGGGGGGACGGAGAAGACAGAAAAAAAGAGAAGATTCTTCAACCGATTGGTTTGCTTCAATTTTGGTTCAACTTTCTTCTTGTGCATTACAGTGAAAACCATGTACTTAAAAGTAAATAAAAGTACTCTTTGGAGGAGAAGGGATTATTTGAGGCAGACACGGTGAGATGACTGTCTGGAGTTATCTAAAATGGCTATTGATAAGCTTCACTAATACGCCACATAATTGGGAAACATAGACAAGCATAAAATTACACAGAACAAACACAATAATCAATCGATGAACCCCATTTGCAGCGAACAAAGCCATCGGCAGCTGGGTGCCAGTCAGTAATTATTAACAGTTCAAGGCAACAAAGCCTAAGATAATGGAAATCATAATTTAACTTGATGAAATAACACAGAATTATGGATTTAAGAAATATATTTATGTTGGAATAGAGTTACAAGGTTTGCTTTTATTTAGTTTTGAACATAAATACATATTTCTGATATGGTTAGCATGCCAGACTTAATGTGGCTACTGGTCAGTTAAGTTTTCAGTGAAATAAGGTAAAGAAAAAAGTTAACTTGTCATTTTTCCATTTAAGTAATCCATTGTAATACTAGTTTATTTTCCACTCAAAGATGTCACATTTTCAAGGTCAGACATGCATTGCAACTGTGGCTTAGAATTCTATTTTGAAGCTGGTCATTCCCTTTTCTGAACTGCAGTGAAAAGCTGTCTAAAGGCCAGGAAAAGGCTGAGGAACAGGTAGTGCAACCCTGCCATTAACTTGGGTAAGAGAGCTATGCATGTCAGGCATGACAGTCCTGAATTGAAGGCATTAGTCAAACATAGTTAAGAATCTGAGAGAACCCTTCAAACCTTTTAGGAGGTCAGGCTGCTAGGCTGCTAGGATTCCAGGCTGCTAGGATTCCAACATGCTCAATCTAGACAGGTGGAAAGGGGAAGGAAGAGGGTGAATGAGAGCAGACAGTTATCATCACTCCTCGAAGGCGAGTCTAGGTTCACGTTCTAACAAGGTTAATCTTCCAATCTTTTGTCATTGAGACAATAGAGATATCTCATTTGAAGTAAAGAAGAATCTCTCAATTGATCCCCTCAACTACTTTGTTAATAGAAAGATCTCAAGGACATGTGGGAGAAAGAAAATGGAAAAAAGGAGAGCTGATTAAATTGTCTTCATTTACTTAACTTGCAGCTAATATTTCAATTAGAGCATCTTGAGGCAGTGACACTGTAGGGTTAAAATTGGAACAGGGGGGGAATTAGTCCCACTGATTAATAGCAGGAAATGAAGACTTCCGCACACACAGGAGATGTCCCTCTGGTGCAGTTCATCACTGCCACATCCCCCCTCATTCACGTCAGTCAATTTAGTGCAAAAAAGGGTCCTTTATCAAGGTCCCATTCACCACATTGTACGGCGTACATGGTGCAAGACTTCCCCTCCTATAGTGACACGAATAGTCTAGTTCCCGTTTAAAGAGACTCGGGAGCCTGCTGCAGGGGCTGAACAGAATTTGACAGAAAACACATTTGAGACTTCCTTTCCCCTCCCCTGCCTTTTCCCATTACCATAAACCCACTCGCTCATGATAACCAGTAATGTAGCGTCTTATTAAAAACCTATCAATAGCCACGCTGCCACGCCACTAATGGCTAGGAATCCCTCTCAGTTAAATCTCGACTTTGGTCTCCACTCCGGACTAATGAGAGCGATCGCTCAGCATCTCTTTGGGCTAAATCACCTTTATTTGTATCTGCCTACTCGTGCTGTCGGTAATTTATAGAAGCTCACGCAATGGGAGATACATTACTGCTGGAGGCCTAGGGGAGGGAGCGAGAGAAAGAGGGAAGGAAAGAGAGCAGGAGGTAGTGAGGGAGGGAGGGAGAAAGGGATGTGGTGTGGAGAGGTAAGAGCAGTGGACAGATATGGAGGTGGGGGAGGAGGGGAGTGGTATGTTACTGTGCTTACAGGGTGATTCAGTTTTGTGCACCATTGGGCCGTGCGAGCTGTTAATTGTTGCGGACCCTGGAAGCTCGGGCCGTAAAGAAAATGGCCCCAGCCACTGACGAGCGGCGTTGTTGTCTGGAAGTTTATCTTTGACTCTGGGGTCGCGGAGGAGGACGCGCTGTTAAATGCTGGTGCCCGACGGGGGTATTGCCCTTCTACTCGAGGGAGGAATCGAATATAGCTCCATCAGTGTGAACGTTTTACAGCCCCTGCCCCACCTCTCCCCCCCACCCACAACCATGAGAAATGTGGGGGTGTATTTAAACTGCTGTGTAAAGGCCTGAAGGGAAACAAACCCTAGCTAAATTTACATTTACTGGTACGAGTGTGCCAGATTAAAACTTTTAATGATAGGAACCCCTCCTTATTTTCATAACTTTGTATTAAACTTTGTTTGAAGTATTCGTTTTAATTGTGTCACCTCTACACATATGTTGTAAAGCAAAGGGACTGTGTAGTAATGCACATGCATAGTAGTAGACCTACTTTAAATACACAGCTATAGGCAACATTTTACAAAAAGGTTACATACACTAATACATAACAATACTTGTTGTAACGATATGGTAGTTACATTGATACATTTCTTATGCAATTACACACTATTATGGTTTTTAGCAGTACAAGTTATAACACAAGAAACCTGGACTGGGGGAGGTTGGGCGATCCAGGTGTAAGTGGATGTTAATATTGATCTTGGTTTGGAAACACAACCTTCCACTGTCCTTTTACAACAGTCACTTAACCTTTAAATTCCTTCCCCATACTGTGGCTTGTACACTTTGTAATAATCTAGTCTGCTGACACTCAAAGCCATTTAATGACATAGCAATTCCCATATACCCACAATGTTTATACTATAGGAATGACTGTGGTACTTTATGTAAACCTTAATGTAAAGTGTAGCTTTACATCGGCAATAGGTTAAGAAAGATGACACACAAGGTGTGTGGAGGATTCTTGTTTGATTCCTCCCAAATTTGACCGTGATCATGCATGCATTGCTGAGGATATCTATGTTTGTTTTGTTATATAAGGTACAACATGCTGCCCCCCTATTAGGAGTAAAACAAAATTGGCTCCATCATCTGTGGACCCGGAATGAAATCGTTACCAACAGTACCAAATGTACGGTCGTTGGCATTGCACTACAAAAGTGTAGCACACAACAGAAAGCTGGCTAGCACACTACAAAGACCCAGCCTACTGCAGAGATCTGATCTCCCGGACCGCTCTCTCTGGGCCGTCTTTGAAATGCCCCCCACTGTCACCTCTGTCAATAAGTAAAAAGCTAAACAGCTACTGTATACATGACAAAGGCTCCAGCTTGCAGCAAAGGTAACCAAGGGCAGAGTTACATTCAATATTTACCACAGTGAGGAGTCATCAAAATCACCCTTTCATTAGCGCACACACATGCTTCCTGCACGGACCTGGTGCCTGGTAGCCACCAGAGAGATGTATGTCCATCGTTCTCTCAGACGCTTGTAATAACCATCCCTAAACAAGGCCAGTAACAGCTTTTATGTTATAGCAATAGCAATCATAGTCAGTCCTGGAGCAGCCTCAAGCTAACCGCTAGAAAGACCAGGCTGCCAAGAGCAGCTGTAATATAAATGCACTTTGAAGAATGGGAAGGATGGCATGCTGCTGGACAGGGGCCAGCCAGGCACACACACTCACACTCACACACACACACTCACACACACACACACACACACACACTCACACACACACACACACACACACACACACACACACACACACACACTCACACTCAAGCAGAGTCAAAGAATGACAATGGCTTTTTCACTTCTGCAGAATGATCACTGTGGACATTAATTGAGGCATTCTCAATAAGGCCAAAACAATCAACCTAAACTACCTCCCCCACAAAACACAACAAACCTTCCAACAAACAACAAAATCGTTATTCTATTTAAAAGTAGGGTGCAGCGAGTCAGGCTTGAACCACAAGACACTGCGCGTCGAATCTGGTTGGCTGGCTGGTTGGTGCATGCACTGGGGGGCAGCATTGCAATGCCAGGCTTGCTCACTCTCAGCAGATGTATTAAATTAGTCATGTTGGCGAGGATCTTTGGCAAATTAGCCATCTATCAGTCACAACGCATTAGTGGTAAAGATGAGCAGATGTGTGAGTCAAAAAAAAGAACAAGACAAAGAAAGAATTCCAACAGGTTCAAGCTGACATTGTGCTCCACTATACTGAATCGTACTGGTAAGTATCTCCACAGGTTGGTCATCAGAACCCGTTACAGTAGCTACAGTCAGGAGGGTGTTGTATTCTACACTGCATAACAAGTAGATCAGAATGTGGGCGCTGTGGCTCGCTTGCAGACATGGATCCTCATTAACGATGATGTGGACAGTCTATTTACAAGAGGGAAAAAAGGGGAAGATGAGACCATGCCTTGCCTTTTATGCGAAGCTAATGACAGACTGAGAGAAAGATATTGCCAGGTTTAATAAGCGTACAGGTATCCTGGTGTCATACTGAAAAATGTGCCTGCACACTTGTTCGAAAGAGTAAGGTTTCAGACTTACAGAAAACAGAAGAGTTTTCTCCTCTGATTTAACAAGGCCTTTTTGGCGTTACACAACCACTGGACAATATCCTTCCTTGGCACCTTGGCACTCCCAGTTAGGCCATAATGGTAACTTCCTGGAGACTCACTTCGTATTCATGTAAGCTGTTTCTGATTATCTATGAGGAACAAAACCCTGTGTAGAGTTAGGGATGCCTCTGCCCTGCCTGGAAACTGCTCCTGATGTGGTTTATCACCCCTAAAAGCAGAAAGGAATTCCCAGATGGATGTTTTGGGAATGCATGAGAATGAGACAGATAGGAATGTCTCCTCTGAGTGTCGTACAGCCCCACTAAATGTCACATTTAGTCCTGGAATATACTGCCACTTTGCACGTCCCCACATAAAAAAAAGACCATTGCGGAATTTACTGGACATCAGTGCCAAATTAACTGTCAAATTACCATTGTCGTTAGCCATCATTATCCTTACAAATTGCCACGCATGATTGATGTTCTCAGCGGTGCACGGACGTCTCCGCATGTGGCCGTGGGTGTATCTTTTTGTGTGCATGTTGATGAAGGTTCAGAATGGTGTGCATGTGCGTGCATGCCTATGGTTGTCTACACAGTAAGTTCTTTACTCCAAGTGTGTGTGTGGGTGTGTGTCACAACGCTCTCCACTCAGTGTGTACGCCAAATTCACATTGCTGCTGGTGTACGTAGGAGGACAGACTGGAGGTCACAGAGTGACATTGTGCTTTTATAGTTACACCCCATGGTGTCTCAGACATAAGCCCCGAAATGACTAAATCCCTCCGTCAGTGTCCGTGACCCCCAGCATCCCCGTTAGTGCTACAGCCTTCACACCCTTTGATGTGACCCAGGATGGGGGCCTGGTCAGCGGGCTCAGCGCAGGGATTGATACTGGTGCTGCTCTCTTGCCTGGAGGTGCCTGAACTCGATAGCTGTGCCAGAGCCTCGGTGACGCTGAACTGTGGAGACGAATTGTTGGGGGAGATAACCTTGAAACGCTCTGTCTTTCATCCAACCCCCCAGACATGCAGTCGCCTTATTAGCTTCAACGGGCATCCATTCAAATCAGCCCAACCGCCCACTACACATCGCCGTCGTTATTTACATGCCTAAAATGCTTAAAGTGAATCTGAAGACACGATTAGCAACAAGATTAAGCGCCGCTTAAATGATGCTGTCTGGACTGGAACATCCGCATCGGCAGAGACGAGCTCAAGACTAGTAAGAAGCTACAGCATGTAGTTGTAAACACTAGATGTTTTTTTGTCTAAAATTAAATGTGGAGCAGCAGGACAGGGGTTAATGTTTCAAGAAGTAATTGTCAGGCAGGGAGAGGCACTTGTTAAACGCGGAAGAGGAAGATATCCTTGGCGTTGCTGAGATTAAATTGCAGTCTTTTGAGTGATTGAGGCTTCCCAATCACATCTAATGCTTGCACTGATACTTCGGTACCTAAATCTGTCAACTTCAACGCAGGGCCCCTACTGTGTTTAATATGCTTTAAAAAGCTTTAAGGAATATAATACAATAAATTGTGTCACACAAGGAGAATGCGCAATGATTTACTGCGATGAAAGCTGCAATTATTGCTCTCTGGTCCAGACCCATTATTTCTTTTTTTTTCTTCTTTTTTTTTGCCAGTTAATTGAATTTAATTATTTAGCGTCTGTCTTTTAATATGCTTTCCTCATTTCCTTGCAAATTGATTATATGTATGCAATTTCATTTTTTCCATCTTCATGTCTGGGGGCATTCTGAAGTCCTTGTTTCCTAAAGCTAGGAAATGACTAGGGAGGACGAGCTGAACAACAATCAATTCAACCCTCTGAACATGTACAACAACATATACTAGACTAGAATGAGATGAATGACAACTAGGCTGTTTACCAGGTAGTAAAACGATTGTGTGAGAAGAGAACATAATCTAGTTCTTTTGCAATTTTTATCATCCAAGTACACCTCAGAGTCTGAATATTCTGTAAATTGTGGTTGAACTATCTTAGTGGTGTGACGATTATACTAAACTCTCATGAATACAACATGCAACAATTTTCCAGTTTCTTCTGCATCTGTGCGTTGGAAACTACTCTCGTATGAAGAGCAAGGTGACACAAGGTTCTTGACTCGAAATACAGAGCCTTCCTCAACTCGCCATTGAAACATTGTTAGAACTATGTACTTCTGATCCTTCATCTTCTGCACTTTTTTCTATATGCCCAATACATCACTTAGGATAAAAGTGTTGAATAAAATGTCAAATATTAACTTGTTCAACATTAAAACCAGTAGTTTAGCTTCAAAACTGCAGAAATTCTGCAAGACAAGTATGGTTCATGGGTGTATACTGTATGTATTTAATCCACATCTGCTGTAAACTTTAACGATGTCATATTTCAGGTTGTGAGTACCGACAAAGACATGTAAAAAATCTCTATAGCAGTAAAGCAGCTCAAGGGTATTCTATATCAGGCTACTTCCCCTGGGACCTGCTCTGGACTTGCTCTGCCCAGCACGGCAGAGAGGCTGTGCGATACAGGTGTTAATGAGGAAATAGTTATCATGCATAACATGGCTGTCATACATTATGAGTAACTAACTATGTGGAAGCAACCGTTGTAAGGAACACTGTTCAGACTCACAATCCCCATCAACTTAATGCCAGAAATATTACAATTTGAGTATGAAAACATGACGGTAGTGCTTCATCATAACCTTCTCTACCATAGAGAGCCATAACCTTCTCTACCATACAGGAGCCATGACCTTCTCTACCATACAAAAGCCACAACATTCTCCATAAACAATTCTTCTCAACCTAGTAGCCTACATAATAGGCCCATGCTATTTGATACATATTTGGTTGGAACCATGGCTTTCGTGAAGGCACACGTTACCCTTTAATTGTCTTGTGTTGTCATTGAACACCATCACTTCTATGCAACACCTACTTCAAAACCACACCTGAACCCTCTTCAAAAACTGTCCCTGGCCATTTGGAGTTTACAGGCAAACCCAACTCCACCATGCCATTCTCTCTCTAGATCCCTTACTAATTGTTTCTGTCTCCTAGGTAGCAGGGCTGCTCTTTGATGTTCAAACCCCTTCTTCCTTACAAAGGGGGCTGTGGGTAGGAGCAGAGGAGGAGGCAGATGGGCCGCGACAGGACGCAGCGAACCTGACGTCTCTCTCCCCCTTTCAAGTGCTCCGGTTCAATCAGCCCTCACCACACAAGCTGCTGTGGAGCACCTTTGAAATCGTGGCGTCTGCACAATAGTCTTGACTGTTAATGACTTCTTGTAAAGTTCCGAAGCGGCTCTGATTACACGCCGTGAAGACACACACACACACACATGCAGAATAATAAACACATGGACTCACACTGTCACAGTAGGTACGGCAGCAGACGTGCACACTTCTATGTTCTGCAACACTGGTGGGTAGGGTACCAGTACAAGGACACAAATAAACAATTAATATGTTAATTAGTGGATGTGGGAAGCCAGTGTAGAGTGTGTAAGCGAGGCGACGACATCAAAAGCTCATGCTCCACTGAAAATTGACCTTTATTACATATCATCTGCGCATACCGTACTTGAAATCTAGGACTACAAGTAGGGGGCTACCAATTGTCTAGAAAGTACAGATTTGCAATACATGGCCCACACAAACCAATTACTGACTGATTGTTTTAAAATGGCCACTTTCGACTTGTTTTAATGGTATTATTGTTTAGTTGCTTTACAAAGACAAAGAAAGCTTACGTAAAGTGCAAAACATTTACATGTACATGATATTATACTTGTGAAACAGTCGAATCAAAGCTCACCCCTTTATATAAAATGTCAAAATTGCAGGCGTGCGGGCAGAATATGGCGCCACAAGCCAAGTTACATTTATACATTTTATAAATGTATAAATGAATACCTCCTGTAAAGGACTGCTTAGGATAGGGAAGGGCAGGTCTCTCTCAGTCTGGCTTCAATGCATGGCCCTAATTAGGTATTGGGCAAAAAAGCTGGGATGGGAGGTGAGGAAAAGAGTGTGAGGAAGAGAGGACAAAAGAAAAAAAGATACATAGGGCAAAACAGAGAACGAGAGAAAGGAGAATGAAAGAGCAAAAGGAAGAGAAAGAAAAATTAACTGAGAAACACAGGAGAAGGGGAGGTAGAGGAGTTGAGCGAGAGATAAAGACAGAGACAGAGACAGTGCAAGAGAGAGAGATGAGAGTGGGAGAGAAAAATGAAACAGATGGAACGGAAAATACAGAAAAAGAGAGAAGAAGGAAAGAGAGAGTGGGAGGACGTGAAAGAAAGAGAGTTTGAGGAAGTGAGAGTGAGAGAGAGAGTGAGATAGAGAGTGAGAGAGAAAGGGGGGGGGAGAGAGAGACAGAGAGAGACGAGAGAGAGAGAGGAGAGAGAGAGAGAGAGAGAGAGAGAGAGAGAGAGAGAGAGAGAGAGAGAGGAGAGTTACCTGCTGTCCTCAGCACCACAGAGGGTTCAGCACTCCCAGCTTAAGCTGATAACGGAGCCAAATGAAAAATGTCAAGAGGTCAGGAGTCTTTTCTGTCAGTAACTGGGAAGGGTTCCACACTCAAAAGCCTTGTGTAACAGTAGACAGATGTGAGGCCCAGCCATCAAGACCAGAGGCAAGCTCAAGCATCAATTTATACTCACTCCAGCGCCGATCTTGCCTTTAAGTTGACCAATTTCTGATATTAGCTTTGTATCTGTATCAGGATGAAAACAGAACTCATAACACCTGCAGTTACAACTGGGTTTTCTGAATAAACAATGGGGTAATCGCAGCGCAAATTTTTAGGTTTAAGGAGGATAAGTCAGAGTCATCAAGCTCAAAGGTTCAATGATCGGCAGGCAGACTGATAATGAACAGAGAGCACAATAGAAGACCCTTCAAAGCTCCTTCCTTATATTCTGACCCTGAGGCTTTACATGTGAACACTAACAGTAAGCCTTCATTTTAGAGGACAACTATACACCTTGCTCCAAGTCTTTTGTAAAATCAATAAAATAAAAATGAAAATACTGATTTACATCAAAGAACATCTGATCCTTGGAGTCAAATGAGGGGTATAAACCAGATAAAAAGCCAAGTTGGACGATTTTGGAATGTGTCTGTGTGTGTTTGTGTGTGTGTTTGTGTCTATAAAGTTAGAGAGAGAGCCTATAGTGAATTACAGTCTTGTCTTGCCTTTAAAGACATGTTGCGGTAAGCAAAATGGTCCACTGGTCTTACCTGACTCCAGGACATTACTCCAGCAATTGAGTGTGGCCAAACTCGGCTGTTTAGTCATTAATCCACATTAAAATGTGTACAGCTAATGAGGCACAGCTCCAGTTTGAAGTCAAACATATTCATGGCTGGTTTACTATACAGCGTTTTCCATCAATGTAACTCACATCTTCTCTCGTCGATTAATGTGAGGTTGTACTTCATGCTCTGTAAAATTTGCGCTAGTAGTTGTACCTAAAAAACAGGAAGTACGTGGTAAAAATCTCAAATAACTGCATACTGAAATGTGTCTATTGTATGTTAGGGGTGTCAGAATTGCTATAGCCTATAAAACTAAGCGTTTGACATAGGCCTATTTGTATCCTGACTCCACAAGAAATAAAGGCTAAGCTTGTATAGCAGCCACACAGTCTCCTTTCCTTATAATTAAAGGCAAGCAAGTCCATAATAATGCTAAATTGTCGGTTTAATTACTATAACAGATGTATTGGAAGTCAGTGGGATAGACCCACATAACTTTTTTTCAGAGCAGTTCTTGTCCGAGGAGTTAATTGCTGGTGGTCAAACAAATTGGTTCAACAGTAAAATCAGATACTATGGCTAGGCATGCCATTACCAAATTAACAGCTAACTAATTACCCGCGGCAAATGTCTTCATTCATGTTTGTTGCACCTCGTGTAGCAACAAATCCCGATAGTTCACCCTTCCTGGCAAACACAATCCCAATACCCCAAATCCCGATACCAACACGATACTAACGATTGGGCACATGGTTGCAAAGTCTGAATAAATCTCAATGTTTTCTTTCTCGAACGTAGTGAAAATTGATATTGATTGCTGTTTAGGGTTCACTTCTGAGCTCTCAGAATGCAAAGCATTGTCGACTGCAGTTATTTTCAGTGAACGATAATGCATAGGATCAGTCTAGACAGTAACATTCAATTGCTGGGCAAATATCAATGCTAAGCAGTGAAGGGATGATGTAACTATTGAACTTCAGTGCTGTTGCACACAGCTAAGATGGGAAAACATTCCAGCTGTCTGTATGGTCCAGTAGATAGTTTGGATGAGTGCTGCTGATATTGGTACAAATAGCCTACCCCCAGTGAAAACCATTGATTATTCATTACAGTACATCTCAAACATGGTGAATTGTCCTGCTCTTCATTGGGGGCAGTCTCTGATTAAGAACTAGGATACCCACTCAACAAATAACATCAAAATATATCATATATCTACAATCAACATCTGCTGTATGATTGTAATTTGATTACTTTACAGCAAATTACTTAAAAGGGATGTGTGTGTCCAGGTGTCATTGAGCAGGCTAATGCATATATGCAGTTTAATATTAGCTTTGGCAATTGGATCCACAACATGGATTGACCATCATTAGTACATTTCCTTTGAAATTAATTTTCACCTGCCAACCAGGTTCAATTGGTTTCGTGTCATCGCATCACCAATCGGGCATTTGTCTTTCCAGGATTGTCACTAAATAAATACTCTTCAGTCTGAACCCTCCTCTTGATCACAGTCCTGAAATCTGAAATGTAATTAGAATATATAAATGAGGCACACGGACACTGCTACTTTATTTGAGGCGCAAAACCTCAACACAAAGTGAGTCCATCTGCTTTACAGGCTACTTAAAGTAGGTGGTACTCGACCAGTGACAAGTCACTGCTACGTAGGTCTTTTAAGGTGTCTCCAAGGAAGAACACTTCTTACATCTGTTTCAATTTCTATTTTCAGAGGCAAAGTCATGTTCAGAGAACAAAAGCCTTTGATTACCAAAGCATCTGTGCCAGAGATGGATGTTTTAATGTAGACTGTCTCATGACATCTCTGACAACATAAGGTTAACAGAGGATTCAGAAATAATGTGCCATTTCCCAGCGGACCTCCCTCCCGTCCTTTTCATTTTCTTTGTGACCACAGGAACAATGCAGACAGGAAGGGGGGATGGGGGCTTAGAAGTGATTCTGCATTATGTCAACATGATGTGACTGCAGTCCTGCCAATGTTTGTGGCAATAGATGGGCCAAGCTGCCGAGGGAAATCAATTCCCTCATAGGTGGTGTTGCTACTGGCGATAGGCCTTGTGTGCGAGTGTCGCCAGAAACCAAAGTTGAGACTACACACACAGCCGTGCTATAAAAATCCCTGGTAACCATGAACAACCAGGATCATAGAAAATGTCCTTAGTGTTTAGACTGTCTCTTTAATCTGAAACAGAAGGTACCTGACCGTATTTGTACCCTTCACAAAAAATGTGTAAGGGTTAATCATTTTGGCAGTGGTTAAAAATGGAATGCACACTAGTCGTAAAGAGCAAAGAACAGGATAGCTTGTAACTGCCTGTACAATGTTTATTGTGAGTGCCAAGAACAAATGTAAAACTCCATCAATATTTCGGGAATCCCAGTAAAGTCTTTGGTGAAAAATACAAGATGTGCTCCAAAAACAATTAAGCCATCGTTGCCAGCTGTTTTCACAGCTGTACAGCTCATCTAGAAACATTGAGTGTTAAATCAGAAGGATTAATTAAATCTCACGTATTGTACTGTTACAAGTCCAGTAGCCTTTGAATATGGGATTAAAAGTAGAATATGAACACCAATGACTCAAGGCCATCAAAAAAGGAAGAAAGAAAATGGAATCAAAAGGAAACTCTACTCAAACAAGGAGTTTCACACATAATTAGACATGAATGAGGTCATGACTACAAAAAAAAGACCCAGCATTTCAATCTAAGCTAACTTGTGCAATACAAGTGTTTTAATGGACTCGAAAGTGGTCAAACATGCTTTGGGCTTGAGGAACTGAACATCGGATTCTGTTTTTTTTAAATGAAACACCAAGAGCAAGGCGGACCACACGGCACACAGCAGTGTTACACCCACATCTCCCAGCAATTATATGGAAGAACCCCACAGGAGAAGCCATCTGTAACAGATTCTAATTTCCATGCACATACTTGGGGAAATGTCTTAAAATCTTTAATTGAGATGGATAGGGTCATCCAATTAACCCATTTCCACTTGGGTGCCCCTCCCTGCCTTCTTTGCTTTTGGGTATTGTCTTGAACCTTTGAGTCACCGCAGAACTAGTACACATGGTCCTCACACCCATTATGAATCTTAATTGGGTTGAGCTTCTCGTCAAACAAAGGAAGAGACAGGTTTCCTCTTTTCTGTTTTTGCTCTGAAGAAAGGTCAAGAGGAAGCAAATTACTGGGTGTTTGGAGTTTCACAACTGGGTAATGAGTGAGAAACATGATGTAGTGAAACATACATCATGTTTGTGGCTAGTCTACTGATTAAAGTGACTTGTTTGTCTGCCAGAAACGTTGGCATGAAGTCACCAGTGACTGCATCTTTGGACTTTAACAATCTAGAAATGACCACTCCAACCTCAAACAACATGGCTCTTCATAACTAAAGTGGTTCCCTATTTGTGTAAGGTACATACAGGGATGTTTACCATACAGTACAAGGACATGTGCCTTGTTTGGATTGATAAGAGTTCCCAGCACAGAACCTAGAGCAAAGGGCATATAACTACAAGGCCGCAAACCAAAACCTAAACTGAGATTGTAGATGGAAACCAAAGGCTGTCAGTGTTTTCTCCCTACAAAATGCTGCTGCTGTGTCCTTGAGCAAACACTTAACACAGAGACCAGCTCCAGGCTGCAGCCCTATTGCAGCCCTTTGCAGGTACAGCACTGTTCTGAGGTCGTGCAGGTACAAGGCTGTACGAGTTTGTTTGTGTCTGCATGCAATGATTGTGCCTGTTTGCGTGTCACAATTAATTCAATGAAGTTCACCAAGTGTTTTGTCAGTTCTACTCTACTCTAACTCTTTAATAAACAAACACACAAGCACGTATGTACTCTGAGGATGTGTTAAAGGATCATAGTGATGCAGCCCAATAGAGAACTAAACAATTGTGCCTGTGTGTGTGAAGTACAACAAAGACCTGGCATTAGGAAGGAGACACCCCACCACTCTTTTTAATTATAGATAATCATGTGAGCGCTGCCATGTTTAATTGTTCAGGGAAGTAAAAATGTACTCATCTTTTGGGGCAATTTAAATTGAAATGCAGTCCTTCAAGTCAGAGGAAGCTGCCAGGAGTCATGGGGAGAAAACGGCCTTAATTGTTTAATCCATATCAGTTATGGACCATATGGGGAAAATTATAGGTGGTATGTGGATGGGATAAACACAACTCCTAAACAAATGCTTCAGGGAAGTCTACACCAACTGATGTCTTCTAAGACCAATTTGTATTTGCTTTTGACTTCTCCTCTCTCCTCGGATCAGTTAATAAGATGCATATGAATGAAATGTTTTGATGAATATATTTCTCTTCACAGATGTGGCATGCTGTTTGTGTCTTTAGAAAGTGTGTGACACAGTAGTACTGTGCTACGATACAGCCATTGCTGCATGATAGACACAAATTAGAAATTGTTTACAATTTTGAGTTTTAATAAGCGGTGAATACTTTTGCGCTTCCTTATTTTAATTAAAAAGTTTTCACTAAATATGATTTATTCTGATGAAGTTAATGTGTTCCTTTAAAGGGTAGCAATTACCATATCGTTAATCACTCTATAATTATAGCCAGAGACTTAAATGTGACATAAATCCTCCATTTCCTCTGTAATTAATAAAAGTTGTCATCTTACAGTATATGTAAGTGGTTGAGTATTTTAAGGCACCTTGCAATCACAACAGTACATTGCAAAGTAAGCTTGTACTAAGCTGAGTCAAAGATTATAGTATGAATTTAAGTAAATAGATTACAATACAAAAGTAATGGGTTAAAAGTATTCTGTATTGTGATTGGTGGATACAGGCAAGAACAGGGTGGACACAGTAGGATAGCGGGAAAGAAAATATGTATATTTGGATCGGATTGCCTAGAAAGTTTATTCTGGTACACTACAGAAATTACTGTTCAGGTATCAACCTTAGAGTATTCTAACTGGACACTGAAACATGTTGTGCAGAGATAGGGCAAAGGTTTATCATACAAAATGAAAGGGTGTATAAAAAGGAAACAGGCAGAGATGGTGGAAAATCCCAAAATAATCTATGAGATGGACGTCAAACATGTTTCGAAATCTGAATTGACACTGACTGACCTTTCATTTTTGAAACTCCAGCAGAATTATTTATCCTGTTGGAGGAGCAAGTGCTTTTAGGATGAGAGGAAATGGGGTTCTTCCTTCACACCCCAGTGTCATGCAACTGTGGTCAATCTTAAATATAGTTTTGCAATGAATGACCCATTCTAAATTTAGCAATGGAAGCTTAAAATGGGAGGTCTGATTTTCAACCATTGACCATCTCTATACTTTCAGTACAAGCAGTATGTCATGAGGGGTCATCATGACAAATGCTCTTCATTATCCCTGAGAAAGGTCCAAGACCATGTTGCTTTCAGCACACAAACAGCAAAGCAAAATATGACTCACATTAACAATGTACATACTCATGTGATATTTGCTAGATCAGTTCTGTGTGTTCAAAGGCTCGGATACGTTTGTTGTCTTACGTTATTGGTGGCTTCAGAAGTTAAGAATAATCTCTCCCAGCAAGCAACCATCATACCCCCACCCCCTACTGTCATATCTGACCGACGAGAGAGAGACATTGAAGCATACACCGTGACGTGCGCTTTCTCTTTGCTTCCTTTTGGACCAAAGAGAATCCCATGCCACTTTTCACACTCCTCTATTCTCTGGGCTCAAAGGCTACTGTGGAGGGGCTCATTTGATAGCTGCATTCCTGGAAAGGTCACAGGCATCAGGAAAAAAAGAAGGAATGATCCGGGAGGTTTTTAAGTTGTATTAATGAGCACCCCTCACCAGCACAAGTCTTAGGGGTCAGGCCATCACCTAAAATGATAAAGATTTATTGTAGGAAGCGAGCTGGTCAAAGCCGTCTCATCTCAGACTGTGCCTTTTATAAAAGCAACCACTGTCAAAGGCCTCAATGGATGAAAGCTCCTGTGTGATTGTTGCGAAAACCTTAGAAATGCATCTGCAGTCAGTAAATAATTGATCCATTATATTTTGTACTGTTTGAGAAGTTGAGAAGAGATGTGAGGAAATTATGCCGTACTTTGAGAGCCATCTTGAGACAAGGGGTATGGTGTATACTGTGAGTGAGCGTACACCATTTGGGGTTGTGCTTCTCTATCCTTTTCTGAGTTCACTGGTGTCTGTTCACTCACAGGTATAGCTGTTTTTGAATTTAAGTTCAGTACATACAGATTCGTGTGGATGCACCTATAAGGGTGCTCAACTTGATCAAGCCAAATTAAATGCAAAGTTCCTGAACAGAAAATCATCTTTCTTCTCATCACTGCAACCAGAACACTTAAGGGTAGGTTATTCTAGGCTTCAAGCCATTATCATTCTCTTTGAGATTACACTTGTTTAAACCAGCCAGTCTCATTTATACGGAAGAGGATTAGGGCCACACATGTAAAAAAAAATTAAGTTCTGACTTTAATCTCAGAATTCTGAGAAAAAAGTCAGAATTCTGAGATTAAAGTCAGAATTCTGACTTTAATCTCAGAATTCTGAGATTAATGTCAGAATTCTGACTTTTTTTCTCAGAATTCTGACTTTTTTCTCAGAATTCTGAGATTAAAGTCAGAATTCTGACTTTTTTCTCAGAATTCTGAGATTAAAGTCAGAATTCTGACTTTAATCTCAGAATTCTGACTTTTTTCTCAGAATTCTGAGATTAAAGTCAGAATTCTGACTTTAAAGTCAGAATTCTGAGATTAAAGTCAGAATTCTGACTTTAATCTCAGAATTCTGACTTTTTTCTCAGAATTCTGAGATTAAAGTCAGAATTCTGACTTTAAAGTCAGAACTACGGGTACCTCTAAGGACAATCCTCCGTGGGAGAGACACTTTGCTTTATGCAGTAGGAGGAAACCACACGCAGAGTAGCCAGTAGCCTTAGCCTACTTGTGCTAAAATGGCTTCACTTAGCGACTTCTTGCGGGTTCGAGGGGTTCCAGAACAAGCCATTTCGTTAATGGAAGACCAAAAGGTGAGTGAAACTGTAATATGTGTTGTTTTGGTGCCTGGAGTTGCACATGTTTGCTAATATGGTCTGACGAGTCAACGAATACATCGCGCCAAAAAAATTCAACATATCGCCCAACCCTTTTAGCTAGAATAACTGCAAACGTACTGTGTGCATATCTTATAATGGGTCCATGTTAAATAAGGTGACGGTGTGCAGGTGAGCAGACTACAGGTTAGCAGGCTACAGGTTAGCAGGTTGGGCAGGCTAAGAGAACAATGTCTGCAGACTCTTGCTAAAATAGTAAATAACCAGCGTTATTTACTAGCGTTTGCGATCAAGCGGTCAGTGCCGCTCATGTAACTATTTACAGTGTGCCGCTGCTGATTTCTTCTTTATGCAGTCTACTATAGCCACTCAGTCACTCACATTTCTCAACCACTATGGACGGAAAATGGTATAGCACGAGTTATTTGAGGAGATCGCAGGTGACCTACTCAATTAGAACAATTGTGACAGAAATCCAATATAATTGGAACAAACTATACATAAAAAATACTGTAATTGTGTTAATCTAAATACTTACAAAGGCATTTCCCTCCTAAAAGTCAATGAGTATGTCAGTGTTGTTTGATCAAGAAAATAAAAATTATAATTGTTGTTCCATTATTGTACTGACCTCTACGGTGGCCCTGAGAGGCCATAGCACAACAACATCAGAAAACACATGCAAGAAGACAAAACACTAGCAAATTAAGAAAACATCTTCATCAATTTGACAACACATGCGCAGCATTTAGAAAACACATGCAAGAAGACAAAACACTAGCAAGAAGACAAAACACTAGCAAATTAAGAAAACATCTTCATCAATTTGACAACACATGCGCAGCATTTAGAAAACGCATGCAAGAAGACAAAACACTAGCAAATTACAAAAACGCTGCAAAGGCCACAACACAACGGAAGTAGGCCACAACACGACGGAAGTGTTTCCAGAGGACACTTAAAAGTGATGCACACGTCCAAACAGGCTTGCTAGCGATTTCGGATTTCAGTGGTGTTGGAAAATCATGACATAAAAAGTAAGTGTTTTTGATTTATTTTAACATTGTGATCGCATGATTCAGATATTAGCCTATTGAAGTGATCTGCTGTCAAACTTTGTTTCACACAATCTATTTCACAATGAATTAACTGTGTGTATTTATTTCATCCGGTTATTAGAATTGGCAGGCTAATAGCAAGCAAAAGGCTAACGAAAGTTTGACAGCAGATCACTTCAATAGGCTAATATCTGAATCATGCGATCACAATGTTAAAATAAATCAAAAACACTTACTTTTTATGTCATGATTTTCCAACACCACTGAAATCCGAAATCGCTAGCAAGCCTGTCTGGACGTGTGCATCACTTTTAAGTGTCCTCTGGAAACACTTCCGTCGTGTTGTGGCCTACTTCCGTTGTGTTGTGGCCTTTGCAGCGTTTTTGTAATTTGCTAGTGTTTTGTCTTCTTGCATGCTTTTTCTAAATGCTGCGCATGTGTTGTCAAATTGATGAAGATGTTTTCTTAATTTGCTAGTGTTTTGTCTTCTTGCTAGTGTTTTGTCTTCTTGCATGTGTTTTCTAAATGCTGCGCATGTGTTGTCAAATTGATGAAGATGTTTTCTTAATTTGCTAGTGTTTTGTCTTCTTGCATGTGTTTTCTGATGTTGTTGTGCTGTGGCCTCTCAGGGCCACCGTAGACCTCTGCATTCAAAGCTTTTCTGCACATATAGATCACTATTTTCCCACTGACTTAACAGGCTTTACCATGACATTATATTTGCAATGTGCATTTTGGAGAAAATAATTGTCTTTTTTTTCTTTCTCCTCGTGCAGTTTGACAACATCATCGAGCTAATGGATGATGCACTCCTGGCAGACTGAAGACTGCAGAACACATTTCCACCTTCTATTTTTGCAAAAGGCTCCTCGCAACATTATTCGAAGAATTACAGCAGTTTAACTGCTCCCAACACTGCCTGCAATGCCAGAATTGGATGAGCTAATTAAACTCTACTTCAGAATTTCTTTCAGTAACAAGGAAATACTTGCGATTTTAGCACATAGCAATCATATAGTACTTAGTATCAGAACTTTAAAAAGAATTTGTAAAAGACTTGGTCTGTTCAGAAGGAAGAACCAGACTGACTTGGACCAAGTGCTGGCTTTTGTCCAAAATGAGATTTTGACCAATGGACAGATGCAGGGGTACCGTTGGCTACATCTTCGCGCAGTTCAACGGGGATTTGTCGTTTCCCAAGATACCATAAGACGCATTATCAAGTTGGTTGATCCACAAGGTGTTGAATTAAGGCGAGCACGACGCTTGAGAAGACGACAATACAGCTGCAGAGGGCCAAATGCACTTTGGCACATGGACGGCTATGATAAGTTAAAGCCCTATGGCATTTGCATCCATGGCTGTATAGACGGTTTTAGCCGATATGTGTTATGGATGGAGGCCTATACCACAAATAATGATCCTAAAGTGGTTGCAAGTTACTTCATCAAGACAGTTTCAAGCATAGGAGGATGTCCAGAGAGGCTGCGTGCAGACAGGGGCACGGAAAATGGCTGTGTCGAAGAGATGCAGATGTTTTTGCGGAGAAACCACCCTGACAGTTTTGCAGGGGAGAGAAGCTTCCTTTACGGAAAAAGCACAGCAAACCAGCGCATTGAGGCATGGTGGGGTACCCTCCGCAAACAGAGTGCACAGTTTTGGATGAACCTTTTTAAAACTTTCCAGGATGATGGGCACTTCACAGGAGACTTTTTGGACAAAAACCTTATCCAATTCTGTTTCCTTAATCTTGTTCAGGTAAAATCTTTCCTTATCTTATGAAATGAATCGTTAATAAAAGTAGTATGAAAAGCATTATTAACATACTTATGAGTTATAATCTGCATATATCACTGTATAATCACATTTATAAGCACTCACACATATTCAATGCTTTATAACAGTGATCATAACACCACATTATAAAGCATTTTTCAATGACTTATAAGGCCGAGTATCATAATACCTCATAATTCATTGCTGGTCACTCACTGACATGGTTTTTGCAAGGATAATAGTGTATTCTTTATTTCATAGTTGTAATATATTAAAATGGTTTTATAATGCATTATAATAACTGTTACAATGCGTTATACTTGAGATTATAAATTCCTTTAACTGGTCATTCCGTGATTTAAGTTTTACATTGATTATTGTTGATGTTTACAAAAATGCGTGGTATACAGTATATGTTAAATATTGACTTAGCTGATGGGGGCATGCAATGACAACGCAGCAACCTAGGCCTCAATTTAGAGAGGCAGCAGTAGTCCAACACCTCCTATTTCACAGGTTTGTAGTGAGTATTTACTGTGCTTCTTTCTTTGCAGGATGAACTGGATGAAGTTGTCCGTACATGGAATTCACACAAAATCAGACCAAGATCAAGTAATGATGTGGGTTCGGGTCGGCCAGTGGTGATGTACTCGTTCCCAGAGTTACACAGTGCTGAGGATAGACTCAAACCGATTGCCATGGAGGAGGTCACTTTGTGTTTGGAAGAGTGTACTCCCAAAGGCCAGTTTCCTTGTGATCAAACTGTTTTTGAACTATGTTGTCTACTAATGGAAGAAAAAGGATGGGATGCTCCAGCAGATCCACTAGCTGCAGCTGATCTATACATCATGTTAAGAGAGGAACTACAGGGAAATATTTGATCATGATATATGATCACTATATGGACGAGTATTGCTGTGCTGCAGCTAACTCAAGAATGTTAAGTTAGACAACTGTTCCAGATTGATGCATTTTGAGTGAAGGCAAGTTCTCAGCAGCTAAGGCTGTAGAAAGAGAATCAAAGCTGAGACTCTTCCTACATACTTAATGAATTAGCGCAGAAAGAACGTATCCAAAAGCCTGTGTTCGCTGGAGGGAGATCACCCATCATCATCATCATCATCATCATCATCATCATCATCATCATCTCTTCCTCAGTCCAGAGGCACTGACATAACTTGCATACTGTCTATTAGCAGTGCCAGATCTGTCTCCATCAGATCCAAGTTCTTCAGCTGCACAACACAAACTTTCTGGTTGGACACAAAGATATTTTGTTCATGTCATTTGAAGGCCTATTAATGCTGCTAATAAAGTTAAAGGCTTAGGTTTCAGCAGCAGCAAGAACTGTGGCAAGCTTAATCACTGCTGTGTGCAGGCAGTTAAAGATTATAATGATACTGTATTTTTGCTACTTTAGTCATTTTTATTAGTAGCACAATGGTGAACCAACCGGGTTAAATATGTGCGTTAACCACCATTTCCCAAAAGAGAAGCCAGCCCTGCACCTATTGACAGAAACCTAATGCAGTTGGACTAATTCATTCGGACATTTTTTCTACTAAGATCTGAACTAAGTAGAACATTGGCACAATGCTGGCAGTCCTTTTAACACTGTATTTTTGATTTACCAGTAATCTGTACAATGTAACCTATGGTGAAGATTGTTGAGGTGGCCTGAACTTTGTATACTTACCTTGTCCCAACCAAACAATTGAGTATGAATATTAATTGCAGGGCTTGATATTCGATGTATTCCTCATAAATGTTTGACACTCAGCAACTTCATGTCCATGTGGTATTTTTCTTTCACACATTTCAAGAATACATTTTTGTTGCTGCCCAAACTTTGCTGAAAGTGGTCAAAATTACAATGGTGCATTTATTAATAGACATTCAGTAGAACCCATTTCAGGTTTGATATTTAATCAGATCTGTTCTTTCCACATACTTTTCAAGCTGTTTAATGGTGGCTAGTTGTAACCTGCTACTGGCGAAATGATTCACTGTACCTTTTAAATTAGTCACTTGATATTGGTAATTTCAGAGCCCTATTCTGGTTTCATTTAATGCATTGTGCATTTCACTTGTTTAAATTATCCACACACTTATTTCACTATTGTTTTTCATGCCAGCTGACTAATATTTTTCTTAAATGTGTATTCAATGATTATCAATAAAATGCTTTGTAACATTCTCAAAGAGCTGTATTTTAAACCTTATTTTTACCCATCAATTTTTACCCATATGGATAGGGAGCTTGATCAACATTAGATCAACATTCAACCGAAGACCCCGAATACAAATGTGGTGAAAAAGGTAACATTTTATTAAAATTACAACTTCATATTAAAACATAAAACATTGTTTAAGTATTACCAATAGTAACATTGTAAAATCTCATGACAACATAGGCTGGTCAATAAAGAACACTTTTTAAACTAACATTGAGATGTTGAAAGGAGCATTTAACATTTTCACAAGTGGCTTTACTGGATATGTCAGCTAAAACAGCTCATGAGCTAAATGCAGTTACTGAAGGAAACATTCTACATAATCCATTCAGAATATGAAGCATACGATTACATTTGTATGGTAAATAAAAGAAAAAGTTAGATGTGTAGCCCTAGCCATTCTCTTATAGCCTCTTTATCACAACATATCTTCCACATCGGTGACTTAATTGGCTATTCAACTATGATCTGTAGGATCACAAAATACCAAACATTTCCTCCATAAACTTTAAGCAACAAGGACACTCTTGTACTATGGTAGTGAATTAAGACTAACTAAACACCTGAAAACATGACACTGTAGAACAAGTAAGAATGAACAATTACAGCACTTTGGTATTGCTATTATCAAAATGGTTTACAAGTGTGTAATGTAAGAACACACAATTATCAGACTGCATTGTGTAGTGCCTGTGCAACAACAATCATAGTGTCTAAAATAAAAATAGCTTAAATAATTTTTTAGTCGGTCAACATGAGATCACAACGAATGGCTGCAGAATAACTATTCTAAGATTCAACTGAGATTTGTGGTGTCACAAGATACTGTAAGATGCATCATCATTTTGGTAGATGAACAAGACTTGGTATCAAGGCAATATGAGAAAACATCAGTTTAGCTCAGGATTTACTGTATATAAAACACTTGCTTTCACTAACTAGGAAGTGATATTGTGGCAGTCATCACATATCCAAACTTTAAAGACCTTAATACAAATAAACCCAGTAATGGCATACATATATAGAGGGACAGTTTGCAAGTGTGACTGATGCAAAGTCATGGGTTATTGTACAGATTACTAGTCAATAAAAATACAGTCTTAAACAACGACCAGAATATTTTGTTAGCTTGTGACAATGTCCGAATGAATTTGTCCAACTCAAACAAAGAGCTTGCTTTTGTCCAACATTAGGTTTCTGTCAATAGACAGGTGCAGGGCTGGCTTCTCTTTTAAGCAATGGTGGTTAACAGAAATGTTTAAACTGGTTGGTTTATCATTGTGCTACTAACAAAAAAATAACAAAAGTAGCAAAAATACATTATCATTATAATCTTTAACTGCTTGCACACAGCAGTGATGAAGCTTGCCACAGTTCTTGCTGCTGCTGCAAAATATATTTGCGTCCAACCAGAAAGTTTGTGTTGTGCAGCTGGAAAACTTGGATCAGGTGGGCACTGCCGATAGACAGTATGCCAGTTAGATGAAGTATGTGAATCCAACGCCATAATACATGAAACCAGATATTATCTAGAAACTAATCAGAGTTGCTGAGTAGCTGAAGCTGGGCTTTCTTTTGCACAGCTGGAGTTAGTTCTCTCAAACTATTAAGGGCCATACTGAAGTGCTTAATGCAGGTCCGAAATGTTTATTCTTACTTGCCATTCTGTCCTTAGAAACGTGAACATGTCTTTAACAGTGAATGGTTGTTGTTCTGGTTGTGGGAATCTAAACGATGTCCATTACCCAGACATTGCTTTCCAGAACTGCATTAAATTCTGAACGGAAATCTGGGAAGTTCTCATAGGTGTCAGCTATGTGGAGAAGGTTACCACATGTGCGCCCAATTGGTCTTCTTGTGAACTCTGTCATTTCTACAAACTCCACATGGATGCTGTCTGTTAGTACGAGATCAGATCCGGTGCAGAATCGCAGAAATTTCTGAAGTCTGCTCTCATCTAGCTCTCTGATGAATTTCTTCAGATGATTTCCCACTTCCTTCTGTGTCGTAGTCAAATCAGTACCAAATGTGAGCATTTTACAGACCTTTTTGGTGGTTGGTTGAAGGTCAGAGAACAACTTTGTCAGTGCCTCTGGACAGAGGGAGAGATGATGATGACGGGTGATCTCCCTCCAGCAGTCAATAACGAACATAGGCTTTTGGATAAGTTCTTTGTGCGCTATTTCATAAAGTATCAAAGAAGAGTATCAGCAGTGATCTTTGTTCTACAGCCATAGCTGCTGAGAACTTCCACAAGATCATCAGAGTCAACTGCGGAAAAATCAGTCATCGCTTCCATCAAAACCTCTCGTTCCTGGTTGCTCACAAACTGCAGGAAATGTTCTTTAAGATCACTGTACACATTGTTGAAAAGCACCTGTTCAAGGAAGGGGAGTGCAAGTTTGTTTGGCAAATATTGGCAGTCTTGGTAGCCTTTCACAAGGATTCTGCCAACTGCCTTCCATGTTTCAGCAGGAAAATCATGGCGTATGAAGGGCACTTTAACTGTTGCACCGAGTGAGCATCGATCGTAGAATTCATGCCAGAAGCAGCTGAGAACATCTCGCAGTACCCCAGATCCACTGCCTGCTTCTTCTGTGTGTCTGGAAGAATGCGCGTCACTTTCAGTGTTTTGTTCAAAATCTCTGCATCAGAGAAAGCTGTTATCATGTCATGTAAAGTGTTAGCATGAATGTATGGCGATTGTTATTACTTCCTCTGGATGAGTTGGACTGGCAGGCATAGTCAAACCCTCAAAGATCAACGTGTCCTCTGTGTCGTCTTCAACACCATAAATGGGACCAAAGGTTATTTCAGAAACAACAGACATTTCCAAAGCAGAATGGACTCCATCAAAATCACCAATGGCATCTTCCACTTGTACTTCTGCTGAATGGTTTTCAAAACCACTGTGAGCTGAGACAAGGAGCACTTCTGATGTCTCACGCGCATCATCTTCAAGTTCTTTTGGCTTTGTTGCAATGTAAAAGCGTAACATTGTCAGCCTCACTGTTTCATACATAGTGCCAATGGACAGGCAAGTGTCATTAGTAAGACAGTTCTGTTTAAAGTCCCACACTTCAAACTCAAAATCTGATTCAGATCCTTTAGGAGATATTCCATCAGGAAAGTAAAGTTTCTTTCCCGCTTGAAGGATTTCTTCTAATCCAGCATCATTTTCCAGTTGAACTTTTCTGGTGCCACCTCCCTGCTTTACCCTCACCTGTTGGCTTTGTTTCTGTCACTGTGAATCCATCCTATCTCTACATTTCGAGTTGTTTTGAGTTTCTTTTGTCCGAGTTGTCCAAGTTGTTCTTTTATCTGCATGTGTTGTGTCTTCATTGGTGCTTTCCTTCTTGACTTTCATTTTTTCACGAAGTTTTCTAGAAGCCCATGTTTACGCTGTGGGAGGGACTTTTTACTTTTGCAAAAATTGAAGAGGGCAATGCGGTCTCCGTAGGAGGGAATGTAATTTGCCAGAGTTGCATCATCCATCAGTGATATGACTTGGCTGTCATCTACACATGAGGAGAAAGAAAAAAAGACAATTATTTTCTCCAAAATGCACATTGCAAATATAATGTCATGGTAAAGCCTGTTAAGTCAGTGGGAAAATAGTGATCTATATGTGCAGAAAAGCTTGAATGCAGAGGTCAGTACAATAATGGAACAACAATTATAATTTTTATTTTTCTTGACTCTGTATAACTCTTCAATAACTGGATCACCCTCTTCTGGCTAGAAAAACATTAAAAGCTAGGGAGTGATAGACCTCTCAATTTAAGACTATACACATACTCACTTATGAGTATCTCAATACTGCAATCAAACCTGATATTATTTATTTGAATTCAGTCTAGACACTGTCATAGTAATAGCCATTAGGAACTCATGGTTGACCTGCCAGACCCGATCACATGGGGGTGAATGGAGCTAAATCATTTTAAGACAACTTTACCCTAGTATCCAAACACTGTTCTGTTTTTGGATCAAACAACACTGACATACTCGTTGACTTTTAGGAGGAACTGCCTTTGTAAGTATTTAGATTAACACAATTACAGTATTTTTATGTATATGTGTTCCACATTATATTGGATTTCTGTCACAATTGTCTAATTGAGTAGGTCCCTGCGATCTCCTCAAATAACTCGTGCTATACATTTTCCGTCCATAGTGGTTGAGAAATGTGATGGACTGAGTGCCTATAGTAGACTGCATAAAGAAGAAATCAGCAGCGGCACACTGTATAGTTACGAGCGGCACTGACCCTGCTCTGATCGCAAACGCTAGTAAATAACGCTGGTTATTTACTATTTGCAAGAGTCTGCAGACATTGTTCTCTTAGCCTGCCAACTGCTAACCGTAGCCTGCTAACTGTAGTGGCTCACCTGCACACCGTCAACCTTATTAACATGGATCCCATTATAAGATATGCACACAGTACGTTTGCAGTTACTTCTAGCTAAAAGGGTTGGGCGATATGTTGAATTTTTTTGCGCGATTGTATTCGTGACTCGTCAGACCATATAGCAAACATGTGCAACTCCAGGCACCAAAACAACACATATTACAGTTTCACTCACCTTTTGGTCTTCCATTAACGAAATGTGGCTTGTTCTGGAACCCCTCGAACCCCAGACGAAGTCGCTACGTGAAGCCATTTAGTATTAGCCCAATGTAGCTAAGTGCTACTGGCTACTCTGCGTGTGGTTTCCTCCTACTGCATAAAGCAAAGTGTCTCTCCACGGAGGATTGTCCTTAGAGGTCACCGTAGTTCTGACTTTAACAGTCAGAATTCTGACTTTAATCTCAGATTCTGAGAAAAAAGTCAGCATCTGAGATTACAGTAAGAATTCTGACTTTAATCTCAGCATTCTGAGAAAAAAGTCAGAATTCTGACTTTAATCTCAAATTCGAGAA